>CM067305.1:51316949-51599449 GCA_034231615.1 Meghimatium bilineatum
ATATCACACTGGAGCTTAAAGTAAAACTCTAACGCCTGAAATAGAGAACAAGAACGGCAAACTCGTACTCCTTCAGGGTTCTATCACCCCCTCGATGTGGGGTAACTCTTGTACAATGAAGTCAGTACTCTACGCCTTTTGAGACACCTTGAGAATCTGATAAATTGACAATACACCATCAAGTACCATGTACAAATCCAATTGCTATACTTTTATGTTTCATTTCAGGAGGTATAAATTCTGGTGCCAGTGTCTCAGATGTACCTATGAGGGAGATGGTTCTGACAAATGCACTGAGTGCGGAAAAGTGGCATCATGCGCTTCTGGAATCCAGACTAGTGAATTAAGCAAAGACATAATTGGAAGTTTGCAGCGTCATGCAGACACGAAGAACAGTAGTGAAATGCAGGTCTTCTCAGAGAGATTTGAATCACTAATGCCTTCTAGCTTGTCATTAAATATTAGTTCCAACTCTAGAGGAGATAGTAAGACAGATTCACACTGCGCTGCTAATTTAGAAGACTTTACAATTAAACAAACGGATCTAAATATTGAAGGAAGGTGTGAGATAGTAAACCGTTTTGGATCTGATGGTCCGTGCAGTCATTGTTCCGAGAACGTATCATGTGGTACAGTACTTGAGTCAAATGTTTCAAAGGAAAGCACACAAGACTTAGTACGAAAAGAAGCGGTGGAACGTATTATGCAATCAATTAATGTAACAGATAATGAAGCAGGGGAAAAGGCAATGAAATCCCATGACATAAATACAGAAGTGGGAAGATGCACTATACAATTACCGAATACTATAAATATGGAAGTTGGAGAACTTACAAAGCAATCACATAATCGCATAGATAAAGAAGTAGCAGATAAAAAACAATCACATACTGAAATAAATATAGAAGTGGGAGAAAGTACGCTACAAACAGACTATACAAATATTGTAGAATGTAAAACAACTTCAAAACAAATACATAATTCAGTAATTGTTCCTTATGAAGAACGATTAGTCAGTACAGACAATCAGGTGAATTCCAGTTCAGTTTGTCAATCGGATATAATTATGAAATTTCCGCATTGTGCTCGATGTGGTAGGGCATGGTATTGCTCACAAAAATGTCAGAAAAATGCTTGGAAAAAAGGGCACAAGAAGATTTGTATGAAGTATAAATATTGATTATCGTCAAATCTTCTTATTTAAATGTTTCATTCTGGAAACATGCTAGAATATGAAGCTACGGGTGAAGACTGAAACTCAATTTCTTAGTTTGTCCGTGTCGTTCGTCAATCACAGTTCTGTGGATTCATAGTGAATCATCCTTTTAAAGTGTCGCTATTTCATTTTCTTGTGATTGTCCTTATCTGTCGACATAAAGTATACACAGTTAAAAACGAAAAGTCAAATAAAACATCACTTTAAAAGGATGATATGCCTGTAAGTGATGAAAGATACGCTGTGTCTCTTTCTTCTTCCTGGGGTGTAGAGGCTATCCAGAACTCTAATATAATATTATCAACTCTTTCTCTTACGATTAAGTTCTATTTACAGACCCTCATTAATGTGTTTATAAAGCGTTTAAATCCCAGTTCAACACAGAGAAAATAAAAATGTTTTTCTGCGTTGAAATTTTTATGTCAATATTAATGCTAATGTGTAAGTGTATTGACACTCACTCTTTTACAAACTGGAAAAGACATAATTATGGCGAGACAGTAAGTCCAGCTACATCATTTATGTATACTGACTTTCTGTTGTCTTCATTTATATATGTATTTACTGTTGTATTCATTTAGCTGCCCTTATACATACATTTTTGTTCATTTATATCTCTATACTGTCTTTCTGTTGTCTTCATTTATAGGCCTATATGTATTTACATTTGTATTCATTTAGCTGCCTGTATACAAATATTTGTATTAATTTAGTTGTTCATGTCCATATCATACATTTTTATTAATTTATTTGTCCGTAGGCCTATACATACATTTTTGTTTATTTATATCTCTATAATGGCATGTAAACATATATTTATTTTAAATTAGTTGCCAGTTCAGGACTAGAGGCACTACTATTTAATAAGCTACTAGAGTTAAAAGAGTCCATGGTGCAAAATAGTTGTAGAATTATACTGCAATGAATTCCATCACACTGTGAAATAGCAGGAAATGAAAAAGCTGATCAACTGGCCAAGAAAGGTTCTAACATGCGGCAACCGGATGTACCAATCCGCTATCACTAAAAGAAATAAAAAATAAAGGCACATCGAAAGCCTAACTTACCTTCAAAGGACGACTACCACAAGAACAGGTCATCATATTTCGACTCAGAACTGGACATAATAGACTAAACAGCCATATGTATACAAAATTTAAAATTGGCACAGCAGCAAAGTGTGCATGTGTGCAAGCCAGCTAGGCTTCAGGACGTATCCTTCAAGAATGTGCAAACTATGACACATTAAGATGCACATACTGGCCTTCTGATACACCGATGAATGTTAAACTTTATGGTACAAAACAAGAAATAGAAAACACTGTCCAATTTATACAAGAAACAACACTGAAGATATAGACATTATTAGCGAACGAAAGAAGAGGAAATTTAAATTAGTGAAAAAGTTTATTATTCTTAATTATTTGACTGTGTCAACAAATTTATAAAAGTGTGTTACCCGTGAAAACACACACACACACGCACGCACGCACGCACACACACACACACACACACACACACACACACACACACACACACACACACACACACAATCATATCGATTCATTCGTCTGTGTTCATTTTACACTCTTATATTTATAGTAATTAGGCTGCATCGGTAAATTAATTCATATAATTTTAGCTGCCTGTTCTCATGCATTTACGAGGTATTTTAATTTAATTACCTTTGCAATTAAAGATCAAACATTAGGGGAAGACAGTCAAGATTTCTAGGACATGTGCTGAGAAGAACACAACTTGAACACTTAATAACCACTGGAAAGATCAAGGGGAGAAGAGACAGGGGACGACAAAGAGAAAATTTACTAGATGGACTAGTATTGTGGCACGGTAGAAGTTCACCAACCGAGTTTATTGACAACACAAGAGACAGAGAGTGGTGGAGAAACATCATCGCCTACGCCATTCTGCATGGCACTTGATTGATTCATTGCCTTTGCACATATTCACGTCAAGCGGTTGAAAGTGGCGTGCTTCGCTAAAATGAGCTGTTAATCCTGCATCCGCTAAGCATCAACCTTCCATTTATAGTATTTAATCACAAATATTTATTATTTCATGTTGTCATTTAGACACACGTTTAAACTAATTGAGTTGCATTATCATATTTATTTCAATAAATTATGCACACATTTATTTTAATGTAGATGTTTACGCGTGTATATTTTTAGTACTTTTTACACATACATTATAGGAAAGCGAATTCTAGAAAAAAAATGTGTAAATCTTTAAATACAAATTTTACGTGGAACAATACACAGAATCGACGTTTTGACCAAAGAGGACTTTGATCAAGATAGGGACAAATAAACACGGAATAGGAACTAACAAATCAAGTAGAGACTACATGTCAGCCATGTGGAACTGACACTTTGGAATGCAATTAAAAGTCGACGAGAGGCGAGAATAACGGGAAAGTGAGCGGTTTACATAGGTGTATAACATTTACAAATTACTTAAGTCAGGTACAGGAAAATTGTTTAAAATGTCAAGATTTTATGTCCGTTAATGTAAATTATATTTTCAGTAACTGAACTGAATATGAAATATACTCAAGCGTGGTTTGCTAACCTGAGGTGAATATATATGGGTTGTTGATTTAATGTCAGATTGTGTTGTTTTATGTCTTTGCCTAATTGTCTGTTTGTCTACCTGTCTCTCTTTATATATGCATGTAAGTGCATGTATGTATGTGGTATGATTTTCTCTGTCCAATAATGATGAAAATCCGAAGGGAAGAGCCTAATGCAGTCGAATGCGCATTAAATATTCTGATATTTGCTACAGTTTTTCTTGTTTCCAAGCGTATTGGCGTTGCCTTTCCTTTGAAGCTAATCAACAGAGCCGAGAAGGTGTTATTGGAAATGGTCAAAGCACTTTCTCCATGGAAATAAAAATCATGCAGCAAACGGGATTTGAATAAGGTCGCTCAGATAGCACTCACTCGCCTCGCAACTTCAGTCAAAACTTTTTCCGTTCTTGCGATGTTAGTCGAGATGCAATTTAAGTCAAAATTTCCTATGTATATATTATGCCCATAAAATAATATCTCTATCTTCTTCTTCTGCGTTCAAATCTCAAACTCCTGCAGATTAGCAGGATGTAGTCCTGAGAATGGATTGCGTTGTGTCATGGTTTACAGCATTGCTGCGATATCTGCGCCTTTCGGCCTGACACATCCGACTTCAGCATGGCTTTGGGTCACTGACCATATATGGGATGGGACAGCCAACTCCATCCCATAACGTCCTTAGTCGCCTTTTACGACATGCATGGAAGGTAAACAGTGTTGCTATTCTTTGCTCCCCTTTCGGGCCCGGAAACACACGGGCGGTATTAAGTAATAATGATACTGTTATCTATGCTAACTATCACCAAAAAAATATCAACAACAATAAACACAACAAGGACTATTAAATATCTCTATGAAACCTGCCCCAGTAAGCAATCATGTGTGAAATTTTGAGGGTCTCATAGTACATCTGAAATTTTACACTGACCTGCGTCCTGACCGCATGTAAAGACACAAAGGATCAGGATCATCAATGATAATAATGTTCATCCTTCACAAGCGAATATGAACGTGGCATTAAAAGTAAATAAGTTGGTTTTTGTAAGTTCTCATATGGCCCTTGAGGCTAATGAAAATCAAGTTGCAGCGTGAATATGAATGAGGGAATGAGGCATTGAGGTAAATCAGTCTGAATTCTCCTTTCTTTTTTGTGTCTTTCAGATTACCATCAGCGTTTTACTCTTTTCAAAACTTTAATACCAGCACTGATCTTACCATATTTGGTTAAGTGATCAAGAGATGTGGTTTCAAAAGAGCTTGAGTCAATAGTCCTTTTCTTGAGAGAATTGGGGAAATCACCATGTCTGTCGAACTACTGTTTAACCGTCTGAGTAACTGTAACTTTCTCCAAATGCCTGTCTATTTACCCATATTTATTAAGAACACTAGACGCGATTTCTATCTCTTGTAATTTTTAGGGATCCATACAACAACAACAAACACTAGACTCTGAAACAATGTTCTTTAATGTGTAAATCAACCTCGCGATCAGAGGCAGAGCCTCAACAATTCGCAATTTATTTGGATGGACCACTGATCCGAGACCGTCGGCAGTAAAGATCTCCGTATAGAAAGTAAACAAGCCTTCATTCTTTATGATTAAAAAAATAAATTAAACAAGTTACTAGAACAACTTACCGTAACTATGAATAAAAATATATAAAAAAGTATATAAAAAATACAATAAAACTAAACAGGACAATTCTCCACGTATCGGTCCAAATGGAACCTTTTTTCAAGAAACTAATAACGTATAAACTAAACAAAACCACACAAAATTGATAACTGAATTGAACAAGCCATGTATCCCTTACGCAGAAACATAACCCTTCATTCCGTACGTTTTTTAAAATTATTGTCGTGTTTTTTTCGTTGGTCACTATATAATGCAGTTGCATGCCAAAAAATAAACCAAGTCCGACTAACGAACTGCAAGGAAATAATCGAAAATCAGCCTTTCAGGTCATGTTTACTTTATGTACAGAAGTATTTACTGAAGCCCGATCATGACTGAGCTTTAGATACTTCTTCTTTGGTGATCATATCTTTAGATACAAGAGTATGCTACGGGGATTGTCAGCTGTCAAGATAACAGTTTTAAACAATCGCGTCTGTGAGCTATTTACAGTACTATGACTTTTCTTATATGAGCTACACCTGTGAGAACTTGTCAAGCTATAGCGCGTTCATCAATAGTTGAACACCAATATTGTCTATTATCTTCGTAATTACTCAGCGTATGGGGGTTCATATTTTGCATGAGTGAATTATTTCATAAATGATTTTGTTGTTGAAATTCCACTTTATGGTTTATCATTATCCAGACTGATCTTATCTATCTCAACAGTCGCTACAAATGTCGTTTTCAAGATAGCAATAATTTTATATTATGTGCAAATGAAATTTTACAGTAACTGTTGATGTAGAATATAATATTTTTACATCATCCTTAGTAGATGAGTATGTAGACATGTTATCTTCACATGCAACAATACTGTGGTAGGAAGCGTTGTCCATAATCAGACAGGGGGATCTATCTAATGATGGAAGAACAGTTTCCTCTATCCACTCTCTAAATATATGGCCATTCATCTCAGCATGGTTGTCTCGACTATTAGTAGATTTAGAAATGAAAATGAGTTCACTATTTTACAAAAGACCATTCTTTCAGCTGCCTGTGCCAACGTTGAGCGTTTTTTCAGTTTTCATCTACATATATAATATCATAATTTTCTTTACGCATCTCCCTAATTTATCGCAAATATTTACTTCAGAAAGTTACTAAATGAGGTATCTCAGAATTAACGTTTCTGTTGTATCCTTCGAAATGTAAATTCAGCACCCCTTACAGTTTTCCATAATATAGCTTTCTAATATGAATGTCGTTATTTTCTAGAGACGTGTTAAATTTCTTTAGTGTAAATGCTACTTTGCAATCCAAAAGTATATGAATTTCTCTTTTAATCATTTCTTCCTCTAAATTGTCTACAAAATTTTTTATTCATCACGTTACTTTTGTTTTTATAAAATCACGGCTATCATCTCGTATCCATCTTGAACATGTTGTGCAGTTAATACCCATGGCTTGTTGTGTTCTTTTTGAATGTTTTGAAATATTTTGAAATATTTTGAAATAGAATACCACGTCTCGCCTTCTGTGAAAAATATGTGTACAATCTGATAGCTATACTTTTGAGTGTAACGAATTTAACTTTCAAAGATATTGTTACAATATTGTCCTAAATGCTGCTTATGATACGCAGTAAATAAATACAAAAACTTGATACGTTGAAGACAGTACAAACACATTATCAATATGTAACTCAATATTTTATAATGATACACGCCACTATAGATAACCCCAAAACTCATATTTGATTCACAAAACTTAACTTGCTCAATGATATGTACGCCAAATACGACGAGTATTGTGAAAAAAGGTGCTACTTCATGGTATCTGGCGTGTTTCTTACCGATGTGAACTGACAGTGTAAAACAAAACTGAAAACATGGTAATTTCTACCGTAAACTAGTCTACTTTTATGGCTTTCGACCTTGCCTATCAAAAGAGTATCACGGACCTGCTAACAGAATTAATGAGGCCTTCATTCGTTACTATTATTTATTATTCCTATTTTTTCCGTTAGTCAATATTTATATACGTGTAATGGCATGCCAAAAATAGCCAAGGCTACTCCAAGTATATAAATAGTAACCAATGGAAAACGTGATAATAATTTTTTTTTAAATATACCGAATTAAGGCCTGTTTAGGATTAACAGTTATGTCTTCTATATCAACCGACGGTCACGTATCAACCAACAGATATTGCAGTCTTAAAAACGATATTAGTAGCAACTGTTCGATAAGTTCGTTCAGTCTAGATAATAGTTTCTCATAAATCATGAACTGGGTTATGAACTAATCCACTCATGCAAAATTATGAACCCCATACGATCAGTAATTGTGGGAAAAGGCCTAATAGACAATAGCAGTATTCAACTTTTGAACAGCGCACCATAGGAATATTTATAATGTCGTGTAGACAATTTTCACCAGATTAGCTAGAATCTGGTAAATAATGTAAATAAAGTAATGTAAATCCCAACAATGTCTTGTGTTTATAAACCTTACCTCGACAAGAGACCGTCGTCATTAAACACGTTTGTACAGAAAGTAAACATGACCTGAAAGGCTGATTTTTAAAATTATTACCTTGCGTTTCGTTGGTCGACCATATCTTTTTTTTTAGGCATGCGACTCCAGGTATATAAATAGTGACCAACGAAATTCACGGCAATACTAAAAAACGTAATGAATGAAGTCCTGTTTACGTTCTGTTGACAGGTCTATCTGGATCACCGTTTTGTCGTGACGTTATACATTCCCTGGCATCATTATATTTAAACACCCGCGGGTAGGCGGTTACTGCGTGTTGATTCAGCACATATACGACACTATCGAATCGACTGTCACCAATAAGACCTTTCAACTGAATTAATTAGGACCTCGTTCGTTACGTTTTTGATTATTGTCGAACTTTCGGTTGGTTACTATTTACATATCTCGAATTATCATCATATAACATATTCTTTCCAGAGCGTGGTCTTCCTTTGGATTCTCTGACCACTCCGCAATTCTGGGCGAGTTGACCTGCCACAGCTAGAAACATGTTTAAGCAATCTGATATATCACTGCACCATCTTCTCCTACTGCCGTTAACTCTGCCTTCTGCTATTAATCTTTCCATACTGTTATGTCTTTTTATATGACCAAATTCGTGTTAAGATGTTATTAAGGAGCCAGTCTCTTAGGCGTTTATTGATCTTAACATTTCTTAATTTATCTTTTTAGCTGTTTATGGTATACATAAAATTCTTCTGTAGCATCTCATTTCGAAAGCCGCGATTCTTTTTACTATTGTTTATTTAATATCCATGCATAACAACCGTATATTGCAACTAGAAATACGAATGTTCTGATCATACATAGTTCGGCTATTCTGTTGGTACCATGCCAAAGATTTTTCATTTGGGAGAGTATCAATTTCATCGTGGCAATTCTTCTCTTGATTTCGACAGCGCAGTCTCCTGAGCTGTTTACGTTTGTACCCAAATTCATCTTAATTGCTACGTACTCTAGTCCGAAATTGTCAAGTATTATCTTTGTTTGCACTTTCACTTTATCCATTATCATACATTTTTTTCATATTTAAGAACAGGTTTTGGGCGTCACTGTGTTTTTTTGTGTGGTTTATAGTAACATTTGCTTTAGACCATCTCCGTTTGTTGTTAAGAGAACTGTGTCGTCAGCGTATCTGATTTCTGGGATCTGGTGACTGCGGATGGCAAGCGTTTGGACGTCAGCATATGCCATGTCGTTTTTTACATTTCGCATTACGTTGTCAGCGTAGATGTTGAGCAGGTGCGATGACAGTGTGCAACCTTATCTAACTCCTTTATGTACATTAAACAATTTTGATATCGTTCCATCCACTTTTACTACTGCCTCTTGTTCATGGTACAACATTGGGATTAAATATATGAGATGTTTTGTCCCATGTCAGCCATAATTCTCCATAATTGGTGATGTCGTATACATTCGAACCCCGCATTTGGTGTAGTCAATGAAGCCTGTATATATGTATATATTGCATTCCCTGTATTTTTCTATAATGATTCTCATGTTGAAAATACTTCTAATCGCATGCTAAAAATAGCCAAGACGACTCCCAGTATATAAATAGTGACCAACCGAAACCAAAAAAGGTCCCAGTCCGGTCACGTGACAATTTTAGATAACAGGTTTTACTGGACACAGTCATGGCTTACATCTCTCTAGATAGGAGATGTCTTCTCCAAGCATTGTCCGCCGCTGATGGTTAGTCTTCTGGGTATGAAATAAAGCTCTCAGAAATAACAACATTGCACATTGGAAGCAATAATTAATCGCCCGTAATTCATCAGCAACAACAATGAGCTCGCCCACAGTAGGATGAGAACGATAGCTAAAGAACAAGAGGGATATTTTGCTAATCAAATTGTTTGACAGAAAGAACATTTTTTTCTGACTTCAAGATTCTGAACACCTACGTTTATGCTTTTAGAAAATAAAATCTCCAACACGTTTCCACATTTTGCTGAACTTTCATATATTGTCCATTGTCTATTATCTTTCCCCAGGTGGTTTATGATCCACCCTTGCCGTTAAACGTAGGGGTGATTGGAGCTCGATCTTGCGTTCTAAAGCCAGATGTGTGGCCTCGGCTGTGCTATGACCGTGTCTGTTCAGGATGTCTCTGACGTTTTCTATCCATCTTTTCCGTGGTCTTCCTCTGGCTTTGTACCCTGATCTCATTTGGTTATATGCTTGTATGGGCAACTTTTCGTGATGTATTCCCATAATGTGGCCAAACCACTTGATCGGTTCTCTCTCTATGCAATCTGTACAATATATTATACATATTCTTTCCCTGATATATTCATTTCGTAATCTATCAAGCCTGTTGACCCCGGCAGCTTTCCTCAAGCATTTCATCTCGCATATCACTATCTTTCTGTAATGTGAAGATGAGAGAGACCAGGTTTGGCACTGGTAACACAGTGTTGGTAGAAATATACTGTAGATCATTATTTTATATATTTAACGTTTAAAAGACGAGTGAGCCTAGTCCTACAGAATAGCCCACCAGATTTCACCCAAACAGCGTCAATTGTGTATACTTTGCAATGTCAGGTAATGAAAATCACAGAAAAAATATGATCAGTTAAGGTTAGTGACGCTGTTTAGGATTAACAAAAAGGACTATTCTGAAGAAAGACTTAGCAGCAAGCATATTTTCTTTCATATATATATAGTCAGTGAGATGACATCGTCTAAGATGGTCGTTCTGAAATTATTTGTCAATGATATTCTGGTTGTGTGTACTGCGATAGACGGCGTATCTTAACTACGACTCATTAAATGGATAGTACGTGTGGTACGAGCAGGATTTGTTACATTCTTTGATGAACGATGAGTGTTTCACCAACTATTTACGGAAGCCGTCAGCATGCAAACTTATTAACATATGATAGGAGAAATTAGTACATATGAATATGTTCGTAGTGTTGGGACGTCAGTTTAATAAAAACAGAAGGACCCTAAATGAATGTTCAGATGATTGACTTTGTTGTATTCTCAGTTCCTCTCAACAGAGCAATACTCTCTACCTATATAAATAACCAAATGGTCAGAGGGTGTCCGACAAAGTGGATGGTGCCGCAGTAACCTAATGAACAAATAGTAACGCAAAATGAGGTAAACAGGTTACTGAAACACTTACCTAGCCTATTAATAAAAATATATTTTTAAAAAACATACAATAAAACTAAACAGGACAATTCTCCACGTATCGGCTCAAATTGAACCTTTTTCAAGAGACAAACAACAAACTTGATGAAATATAGACATCTATTTTGTTTTTTATTTTGTCGTTTTCTGTTGTTTCTCTCTTGAAAAAGGTTCAATTTGAGCCGATACGTGGAGAATTGTCCTGTTTAGTTTTATTGTATGTTTTTTTAAAATATATTTTTATTAATAGGCTAGGTAAGTGTTTCAGTAACCTGTTTACCTCATTTTGCGTTACTCTCTACCTATCGAAAGTACCACTCTAAAATAATTACCTGCGTAACTATCTGCAGTGTCAAAACTATGCATTGTGTACGTGTGTAGAATGGCTCCTGCTGTACATAAATTAAACTCACTTCGGTTCGGACGCACCTGGGGATCGTTTTTAGCGCCCCTCCCCCAAATGAGGAGGATAACCTTATATAGTTTTGTCCCCACTGTCTTGATAACTAGATAAATCTCAGTGATGTCACATAAAAATGCACTTGTAAACAAGACATCGCCTTCCGATTTCGAACTCATAGCCTCGTGAATACAAGACAAATAACTGGATCAATTCACCACGCGGATATTCACAGTTAACCTTCACAATAATATTTTCCCAACTTTTCAACAAATTAGCGTCAGCGTAGTTTACTTATACATAGATTACTAGTGCATAGATTACTTGTACATTTATTATTTGTACATAGATTACTTGTGAATATAGCTTCTTTAACATGCCGAAGGATCATCATCATGTTGAAGCCCACATATAAGAGGATGGGGAGGTTTGAATGGTGAATTCCTCCCCGCCCCTACCTTTTAAAGGAAATTCTAACATATCATACTGAAAATGGATGTGCTGGGCCGTAAGATGCAAAGCATACTTCACACTCTCTAGCAGAAATCTTTCGCGTTAGTTATCAGAGAAGGAACGCAGAAAATCATGACATTTAGTAGTGGGATGTAAAAAAAAAAATTGATTTATCCCCTTCCCTCCTTAAAAGATTTCCCAAAATTAAGATCATTAAAAACCCCCCAAAAAACGAGATGTTTTAGCATTTTTTGAGGTAACCCCCATCCTCTTTTCTCCTTTACCAGGACGTTTCAACTTCCTGCTCTTGTCATGTTTCACGTTGGTTAGCGTATGCGATCAATGATCTCTACTACACTATATCTGCTGAATTGTGTATCAATTTCTCTGCTCACATACTGCCGTGCCATGTTGTCAAATATCCACTTATGAGAGCAGGTTTGGTTAATTCCACGGGTGGCTCTGATCTCCGTCTCAACAAATCCATTATAGTGTATCGGCTGACATTTCCAGTTGGATTCAAATTTATCAATTTCTTCGTATACCAATTATGTTTCTCTTTACGGGATATTACGATATCTACACTAATCTCACGCAGTCTTGAAAGCTACCATAATTTACACTTTTGAAAATCTTCTGAGCGGACGAGGTCCCTTAACGTATTTACTATGTCAAATTGATCAATTTATGTACCTGTCAGCATGACCATGATCGCCAGTGTAACGGCTCATTCATTACCATCCGCATGTCCTTGCACGAATGCATCCATTATTTTTTATTCTCTACCTTGCTGTTTATTTTTTCCTCCAGTGCATAGGCCTTATGTTGTTGTTTTAATTTCTGTGTATTTGTTGGCTTTCTTGATAAAAGTCACAATTGGACCGCAACGTAGAATAAGCCCTTGTTTTTTTGTGTGTGTTATAATTCATGCAGGCATACAATATTTTTTATGTAGTATTTTTACTATTTATTAGTGTTATCACATCTCCTATTCCCCCCCCCCCCTCTCAGTTTTTCCTGCTGTTGCATTGTATTCCAAATCTCTTCTTTTCATATGTGGCCAATACATGTGGGTCGAATTTTTTTCTGATGTCAATAAGTAACTTTCTTATGGTATCAATCAATCTGAGTGTAGAACCTTCTCATTCGTTTTTCAGAAGGCCGTGGGATTCTTAGCCGAAAAATAGTTTCGTAAATTGTCCGCGTTCATAAGTTTACCATAAGTTACTTAAAAAGTATAACCATTTGTTTGAGAGAAATGTAAGAACAACTTCCGGATGTTTACGAAGTACAATGATTGTAAATGTAGTGTTTTGATTATTTCTTAAATAAAATAGTTTTAGAATTATAGCTAAAAGTTAAATTATTAAGTGTAGTAAGAAAGTTTCCAAGTATAACATGTCGAACGCTCGAGCAGAAGCAGGAAAATCTGGCAGTTATCCTGCCCAATTTTTTTGTCAAAAATGCAATCTTCCTCTCAAGTTGGACTCCAGCTTCTGTTCTGGAGAGATCGATGTATTGAGAGATCTATTCAAGGAACTTACAGGTAATATTCATATACTGTTAAGTGTGCATATAATTTTTAAGAAAACGTTGATTAAACCTGAATTAAGTTAATAGTAGCTCCCGATACAATTTTGATGATTTATATTTTATCATTTATGACGGCCGACAGTGTTTCTCAACCATTTTCAGCCTACCGCCCCCTTGGTTATAAACTTAGTTACTCAAAAACAAAATCACAAACCAAATTAGACAGTTACCAATTTATTATTATTATTAATTTTTTTCTTCGCATTTATTGTTTTTCATGCCATGCGAAGGAGGAATATCATCAAACTTAGTATCCTCCCCCCCCCCCCCCCCCACAGGTAAATACAGATTATTCCGATATAATTAATTGCTTTTTTTATTCACAGTAAAGCTACTTGATGATGATAGTTAAGTAATGGTTTAAGGTTAAAATATGTAGTAGAGGATTGACTTCATTGTTACAATAATTGTACTCAGGTTACCCCATATAATTATTATAATAATACTCCATCCCTTTCAACAAAGCTGCACATTACCTGCTGAGAGAACCACTAAGAGCACGTAACTGCATAGCTTCAACCAATAATTTCCAGGCATGTCCAGAAAAGAAATCAACTTTATAAACAAGATGTTTTAAATGTCTGGCTGAAAATTTTTTCACAAGTCTTAGATCACCATGTTTAACAATATACAGTTGGTTTATTTGCAAAAACTATGTGATGACAGTTGGTTTATTTGCAAAAACTATGTGATGACTGCACTAATTCCATTGTTCTATCAAATAATATGATGTTGCAAATACAGCTGCAAGCAATTTTTTTCAACACCTCATCATAGTGTAAGATAGCTATAGGAAATTTCCTTCTATAACAAAAACTATTTGTATGATTTCTTAAACTGTGGCGTAAGCTCAAATCTTTTTTAAAATTCAATGAATTCTTTATCAAATGCTTGATTGCAAACTTTTTTTTCCCCTGAAAATACATTTATCGCCTACTCTGGGATTTCCATTGAAGACTGATTATGAAATCACTCAGACATATCTGCGTCTGTCTGTGTCCTACACAAGGCAAAACCTATACACATACTGAATCTTCAATGCTAAATTTGTGCATATTATGGATTATCACAAATGTATGAGAAACAATGCTTGATTCACTTCTACTCGATCAGATTATTTGAATAGATGGTGCTATTTTGGTAACTATATGACTCACTTCGACTTGATCAGATTATTTGAATAGATGGTGCTATTTTGGTAACTATATGACTCACTTCGACTCGATCCGATTATTTGAATAGATGGTGCTATTTTGGTAACTATATGACTCACTTCGACTCGATCAGATTATTTGAATAGATGGTGCTATTTTGGTAACTATATGACTCACTTTGACTCGATCAGATTATTTGAATAGATGGTGCTATTTTGGTAACTATATGACTCACTTCGACTCAATCAGATTATTTGAATAGATGGTGCTATTTTGGTAACTATATGACTCACTTTGACTCGATCAGATTATTTGAATAGATGGTGCTATTTTGGTAACTATATGAGTCACTTCGACTCGATCAGATTATTTGAATAGATGGTGCTATTTTGGTAACTATATGACTCACTTCGACTCGATCAGATTATTTGAATAGATGGTGCTATTTTGGTAACTATATGAGCATTTCCTCCAATAATAAATTGTGCCATTACATGTGGATGAATAGTCAATATCTTTCAAACCCAATATCACCCCCTTTGTCTCTTACCACAACCACTGCCATCCATTTTCCTTCTGCTGCCTGCATAGACCTTGTCAGCATATCTTGAGTGTGTGTGGAAGGGGAGGGGCGGTGGAGCATTAAAGCCCTCATTCAAAATTGCTGAATTATAAGATACATTTTAAATACAATATTTACATCACCCACCCCCAAGTCAAAAACTAAGTTCACACTAGATAATGCCCCACTCCAAAAGAAAACATCCCAATGGGACTAAAATTTGAGAAGTGACTTACATGGGGACCATATATCGAAGAGACAGAAAAAAAGCAGACTATAAATAATGAAAAAAACTATCTGTGACATATTGGGGAAGGGGGCAGACATAAAAACCATAAGACTAGTCCGTGTAGGTCATATTTGTCCAACTCTGGATAGGTCCTATGGTAGCAATCTGTAGTCGGGGATGAAGATAACTCTCCATGTACTAAGCCGTAGCAACTATTAGGTGGGGTAGCAAGATAACTTAGAGCAGCTAAAGAATGAACTAAATGAACTGCTTTTTGCAGATGACCAGATCCTCATATACAAAAGCAAAGAACAGCTGAAAAATCATGTTAACTCACTATCTACAACATGTAGAGAATACAAAATGAAAATCAATACACAAAGACGGAAACTATGAAAATATGTAGAACACAGAGGACATTAAACATACAGATAGATAATATAGGAGTAAAACAAGTGTCAGAGTTAAAATATCTCGGTAGTATTTTCACAGAAAATGGAAGCCATGATAGAGAGAGAGATGAGATGTCAAAAGGCAAATGCAGTAACATCCCCAAATGTTACTGCACTATAACCAAATGAGATCAGGTTACAAATCCAGAGGAAGACCATGGAAAAGATGGATAGAAAACGCCAGGGACATCTTGAGCAAACACAGTCACAGCACAGCCGAGGAGACTCATCTGGCCTTGGAACACAAGCTCAAGCTCCAATCACCCACTACACTTAGCTTAATGGCAAGAGTATAAACAAACTACCTGAGGAAAGACGATAGACAACAAATCACTCTTATTATAGCCATGGAAAGGATATTTATAACATTTCATATGTTTGTCTTATAATTGCTTAATTAGGTTTGTGTAGGAATTGCTCAAATTTAAATCATTTTTTACCCCTGTGTGTTGGGACTTGAAAGGGAAGCACACTGTTACTACAGATGTATGTTGTAAGAGGCGGCTAAGGGGGTTTGGGGATAGAACTGGCTGTCCTTTCCTATAGAGGATGAAAGTAACCCATATGCCATGCTGAAGTTGGATGTGTCAGGTTGAAAAGGGGTATATTTCGCAAATAAGCTGTAAATCATGAGAAACGCATTCTATTCTCTGGATTACAAGCATCTGCTAATCTACAGCAGTTTGAGAATTAGCACAGAAGAGAAGAAATAATTTTTTATCATGTTACATATTTTAGAAATTTGTATTTACATTATTATCTTTGATGTGGCGTGTCCTTTACAGAACGTTATCTTCACTGCCACTCTGTAAGCCTGTCGATTCTGTGAAAGTTGTCATGGGTGCACACCTCTTCCAGTGTCATGTTCAGAAGGTCTTCGATATCCTGTGTCCATTGTAATATTAGTCTGCCTCTTGTTCTCTTTCCTGGAACTTTTCACTTAATTATTAATCTATCTAAACCATTGTGTTTTTTTATATGTTCATAATATGTTAGCTTAGGATTTTTTCTAGTTTTTAAAAGCTGGTCTTCTCTGTTAACAAAATAAAGGTTTTCCAAACTGACCAATGTCCAATTTCAAAAGTTTCCCTAGACTCCAGAACACATTCTGCAGACATATTCACTTTTTGGTGACTTGAGGACTAAAACCTTGCATCTGAAGACATATATGGAATGAAAGCTGTGGGACTACTGAAATGTATGATTTGCTCCAGCTCATCCTTGGAACTCCTCTGGCTTGGAAGTAGGTTATATTTCTTTTCCTCTCTTATCAGTAGAGTTCACTGATCTATCCTGGGATATTCACATGAGAGTAGTGTATCTTTACATCACATTGTTAAATGAAATATGTATCATATTTGAATGAATCTTTCACTTTTCTTTCTTGCAGAGCCACTGTCAATATCAGACATGGAAGAAAGTATTCAAATAATACGTCATGAGGTAAGTGTATTGCTCTTTATACAATAGTTATTAATTAATATAAAACCTGTTAACTAGTAAGGTTTTTCAGTAATTGACTAGTTTTAATATTTTATACATGCCTAAAATGATGTGTTGACCTGTACGTCACACTGCTTGGTAAAAATCACGTGAACTTCCATGTTGGTTAACAAAGAGAAAACACAGAAGAGGAAGAATATTTTTTTCATGGTTCATTATGGGAAGATGTGGCTCAAATGAATTCATTCCAACTTTTTAATATTATGCTTGATTTCATAGAGCTTCAGTGACTTAGAGATTAAAATCAGGCAGCATATCAATTGATCTCGTGCAACACACTGGTAGCCGCCTTCCACTCCAAGAGTCTTCCAGGGGGAAGGGAGTCTCTCTGTAAGTTGCGCACAGATTGTGATGGATGCAACGTTTTATGCGCTTAACACTTTACAGACATGATATTTTGCCCTTGTAAAACAAAACTATATGCAATTTTATTGAAAATTTGTAAACAAATCAAATGAAAATATACCGCAATGCATCATATGTAATTTTGTTCAGAATAATATGTTCTATGTATCCTGAGCAATAATATGAACTTACATGAAGTGTTTGGTTTAGAATTTAATAAAATATAATAAATTATTATTTGAAAAATCTGGTCAAATTTTGTAAATGACACACTCACAAAGAACAAAAAAATAGGTATCACAAGAAAAACATGCAAAGTTTAGTTTTTATTACATCTGATCCATTTATACAGAACATATACAAAAATGGAACATATGTTTTAATAGATGTATGCACAACACAAATTTAAAAAATGGTATCATATTCTGAATTTTTGCTGAATAATTTGAAAAAAAATATTTTTAACTTATATATAGTTTAAATAATGCAAATAGCTATAAGATGAGTATATGATTAATTACAACATTGCTGAGTATATTACTACAAGATTTTACTGTATTGTTTTTGTGTGTGTATGTATTGTTTTAACTCTGATAAATTAAAAAATTTGAAGATTAATGGATGCGTTTTGTGCCTTGTGATATTCGGATAGGCAGTTTCTACCACCATGGAAACATAAATATGTATCATAGATTTTACTCTTTCTAGAAACTTTTAATTTACTATAGCAGAGCTTACAATTTTGCTTAAATTTGGTAAATTCTGGATCCATTTCGTGCCATGAGAAAGTAGCTGCCTTTCCGACAACTGGAACATCATCATATTTTCCTAACTTCCTAACTAATTCTGCTGTAAATTTTAAATGACTATATCTATCTGGTCTCTTTAAAGCCTCTACATCTGGACACAGCCTGTCAGTTCGTATCTCAGTTGCTGGATCAGAAAGTGATCACCTATGATCACCTTGAACCTATCCCTAAACATAAAAGATCAAACCCATAACCCATAGTCCATAATAGATGTCTTTGACAAGAATATATTTAAATTGAGGGATTTATTAACCCAGCATACATCAGCAGCCCACAGGATCTGTAAAATTCTTCCGTCGTAGGATCATACCAGCCAGAGTATACTGTCGGACCATGCTTACAGCATAAACATTTTGAAAATTACATGCAACAAAAATTTATAGTAAATAATGCAGCATTAAAAAAACAAAAAATAGTCTGGTAAACTACTTGGCATTCTCCCTAGTTAGAATATCACTTACCTGTAATCCAGGAACTCTCTCAGGAAGAAAAGACGGTGACTTTGATGGTTGTCCCACATCCTTGTCATCATATTCATAACACCTGTGGAAAATAATATACAGAAAATCATTAGTATATGAAAGAAAATAATAATTGACTAGACCACTTATAAAATAAGAGAGTCACAGTCAAGCATTAGGCCTACATAAATATACTTACATGCAAAGCATAGGTTGCAAAAATAAGCAGCATAATATCAAGAAACATTACCTTACAAAAAATGTAAACAAAAACAGCTGATTCCTGAAGTTTGTGGTAGGCTGTGTTATCAAGATTCAATATTCCTATGCATGTTTCAGATGCCATTATTTTCCTCATGTTTTTGAAAGCACTTTTAACCATTCCTATTCTTTTAACTTCTGTTGCACATCTGCCTTCATTTGTAATTACCCCGGTATGTTCAAATTGCTAGTTTAAGTTGTGCTTTGAGCAATTATTTATAATCTCAGATTTTTGCATATGTTTTTATTACTACATTCACAACTAATGGTCCTTCCAATGCCTTTTTTACTCATGGACATCTCAGCACATAAGTATTGTAGCACATGCAGTTGTCCCTGTTTAATTTCTTTTAAATATTATCACTATGATTTGTTTCATCTCATCCATGGAGTCCCTCAGCCTTGGAAGTAGGCCATATTTGTTCTCTCTCTTCTCAGTAACTCAGAGATCTATCCCTGGGATATTCACATGAGAGTACCGGTAATGTTCCTTTATATTACATTGCTTATATAATATGTATTATTCTCAATCAATAGGTAAAAGTTAGAATAAGTCATCAGTATTGAATACCTTTTTTCCTTATAATGATGATTGCTATGAAGAAATCAGATAGAGGTGGACCATTGTACCAATGAGAATGGTACAATGAAGCACACATAGCTGGGCTGCAACAAATTAACAAAACTAACTTTCCTTAGTGCCTGCATATTCCCAGTGAAAATATAATGAACAGCTAAGAAAACTAATGCTGAGACCCTCAGAGATGATGGGGTAAAATGATAATTGTATCAAAAATTAGAATCATTCAAGATTATATGGCATGTAATGAGAAGAGTAAAATTTGAGCATTTAGTAACCACTGGAAAGATCGAGGAGAAAACAAGACATAAGTAGAGAAAGAGAGATGTTGCTGCTTGGATTATCATTATGGCGTAGCAGATTAATATAGAGATTAGAGATCTTTAGAGAGTTTATTGTAAAAAAAAACCATCTGACTTAATAACAAGGTTCTGTACAGAAAATTCCAATATTTTGGTTAAATCAAAGGATATGACAGCCTAGACCATAATAGAGGAGATTATGCTATTGTGACAAAAATAAGTTGTAAAAAAATGTAGATGGGCACAAGATATCACATTTTTGTTCTTAGAACCCGTTTCTACTTCAGATGCCTTTCATTTAACATGTATATCTTATTTTGATATTTTTCTGTCATTGTTTCTGCATGACCATTTGATAGGTATTTTTTATATATTATTATTGCTTGTCCATTTGGTTATAGGAATTTGAGGAAACGGAAGATTTTCGTCGGATGGTGATACCAAGAAGTGGGTAAGCAATGTTGTTGTTTTATGTATTACAATATCTATTTATCTATAATGTATCTTCAGCTCCAAATTTGGTGTTTAAGGCAGAAACCAGTGCTCTCCAGTGTGAGAGATGTAATTTTACTGTGTAAAGTTCTTGCATGCTGTTGAGAATAGTAGTCATACCTTCTTTGATGGTTGTTCTGTGAAGAGTTTTTCTTGGTCTTCCTCTTTCTTTTGCCATCTGGTACCCATTTTAATGCTTGTATTGACAGTCTGTTTATAATATGGAAGTACATGGCTGATATAAGTCCACATTTTACACATCCATGTTGTTCACACAGACATAAATGAAATGAAGAATAATTAAGTTTAATAACTTCAAGACAATTAATAATAATAATAATAAAACTCTATATCACGATAATAATAAAAATAAAAACCTAAATCAGGACTGCGAAGCAAGAGTAAGAACACTAGAATGAATGACAGACACATTCAGAATTCAACATCTTGACATATAGACAAAATAATTAAAGAAACCTTAAAAGCAATAGAACAAGAAAGCCAACCGGAACAAGAGAATGGAGAAAAAGAAGACAGTATAAATGAATTGCTATTCGCAGTCGATCAGGCGTTGATATACAACAATATATCTGAGCTGTAAAAACACCTAAACACACTAAATACCCATTGCAAAACCAACAACATGAGAAACATTGAAGATATGCAGAAATCAATCCCCACTAGAAATATACATAGGTGGAGCAAAACTCAACCAAGTAAAGGAATTTTAAGTATCTAGGCAGCATGTTCTTGGAAGACGGGAGACTAGATAGAGAAATAATGACAAGATGTCAGAAAGAAAACACAGTTTTATATCTATTAGAACTACTGCTGAAACACCAGAACATCAACATCATCTCCAAAAGAACTTTAATAAACACAGTGTTCATGCTGACACTGTGTTGCCAATTCCAGACCTGGATCCTGACAGAGAAACTAGAACACAAACTCTCTGTATGCGAAATGAAGTGCCTGAGAACAGCACTGGGAGTATCAAAAAACTGAAAACAATATCGTGCAAAGAATATATAGACATACAAAAAATCAAATGGTTCAGCCACATAATCAGAATGGAACCAGATCGCATTCCATTGATAGCCTTCAATAAAAGATCATCTGAAAGGAGAAACAGGGAAAGCCCAGACGAAGATGGATAGAGAACATCAGAGAAATACTAGAACACCAAGGCTGCACTATGACAGCAGCATCACAGTTAGCGAAAGAAAGAAGACTTTGGCTCCCTATGACGCCTAACGGCACACATGGATAAGACAAGACACGACAAGATTCATGGTGGTTGTAGGGGTGTCACATTGAGACATTTGGTGCAGAAAGATCTCTACCTATATCTATCCTCTAACATCATGATGATTTTGAAAACTCCACACTTTGTCCAGTCCTTGATATTATTCAGCCATGTCTTCTTCTGGCCACCTCATCTTTTTCATCACTTTCTCAGACAGATAAACAAAATATTGATTAATAGTTGAGTGTACTACATGACTTCCGTGGAGACTACAAACCTGAGCAAGACAACATTAATAAACCAAACGGAAATGAATAGGTCAAAATGTTTAGATTGAGAATGGTCCACTACTGTTTAGAGACACACTTTCACCAAATATGTATAACTGACCTTGCAGCCAATATCTGCGAGGAATAACATATACATGAGAGCACATTCTATGAGGCTATTCCATCATTGGTGTTTACAGAACAACAATCTTGCCATAAGATTTCTCAACTTCAAAAGTTGCACATTCTACAGGAATTTACATTATACATTCAACATGAAGAGCACGTCCTATGGGGCCATCTAGTCGTCGTAATTGCATTGTAATTAATGGCAGAAAAAGTTGAGTATACAAATTTAAAGACTTGTTGCTCTTAATTTTGAATGTAAAAACAAAATTCAAAACAAATTTATTTATCAGAACTCTTATGGTTAGATATGTATCAGATTGCTGTATATCTTCACTTTAGCAAGTGTGATAAATGAATCAAATTAATCTGCATGATATAATTATACTGTTTAATGCCAAGATGTGATCAGTCATGACTTATGATGGTTTAATACTGTTTCTTTGTCTCAGATTTGAAGAGTCAAATGACTTTACTTTGGTTGACCACCTGGGACCAGGAAGCATGGACTCCCTGAGTATTCGCTCAAGGGTGTGTTTCATTGATTAATTTTAACCATTTATCATTTTCATAAAAAGGTCACCATGTATTTTATCTTAGCTTATTCTTTTGACCTGTATTTAATTCTCTTCTAACAGTTTTGCTAAGTACTTAATCTCCCGATGATATGTCTCTCTCCTACTGCAGATATATATATATATATATATCTGCAAATCCTCAATGAAAGGCTTCTGCATAGAACCACAAAACTGGGAAAACACGGCCGAAATTCAGAATGTCTGGAGGCAGAACCTGCGTTGTTGAGAAATAATATGTTTAAAGAGATGGAAGAAAAAGGGAAAAACGCAAACAGAAATCTTCCGTTGCTGTGATATGATTGCTTGAAAGTCACATTCCTGAGGAAATATTCAATGGATTGCTTCTTCTTATTGCTAAATGATCATCTGCAAGATGCAAAAGGCCATACATATACACTATATATATATATATATATATATGAATAAAAATAATATAATATCATAATGTGCCCATTTTGATCGCCAGTCACCGCCAAGTAGAACATAGAGGACAGCTACATCCAGTATGAGGATGGAAGTTGAAATCGTTATTGATGCCATCAAATGGCTCTGTGTGACTTTATTTACTAAGGAAGTTTCTATGCTAGACTCTCAGTCTCTGCTTTAGAAGATCCAAAATGGCATGTTTCTTTACAAGTGGATGCCATCTATAGCTATTTATATGCCATCCAAATACCGAGGTAGCACATGGACTGCTGCAGAGAACATACTGATCTAAACAGTAATGAGAAAACAGACAAGCTTGCATCAAACACATCAATAGATCAGGAGGTGACAATGGAAAAGGGTGATGTTTTGAAACTGCTTCATGAGTGCCTGCTTGATGGAAACATCTTTATTTATAACATATCTTGGATTGGATTTGGAGAATTATTTATGAAATATGGTAGTAGTAGAACTGGAATCTGCAAGACAGATGAAGAGTGCTGGTATGTTCAATATGGCAGTGAGATCAGTTCATAAATCTTAAGATCTGTCCTTTCTTTGTTCTAAACACTATTTTCTGGCAACACAATCTTCATATTTTGTGATGTTTATCAATTCTATGTGCTTATCTTTTCTTTGTGGAACTGGTATATCTAAAACTTTGTATGTTTTAGGTAGTTATGTCAATATGTGCATGTGTGTTTTGCTCATGTGGCCGCTGAGGCCTGAAGTTCTAGTTCAGGGTGCAAAGGATTCTTCTTCTTCTGCGTGTTTTCTCAAACTCCTACAGATTAGCAGGATATAGTACTGAGAACGGAATGTGTTCCGTCATGGTTTACAGCTTTGCTGCAATATTTGCATATTTTGGCTAAACATATCTGACGTCAGCATGGCTTCTGGGATGGGACAGCCAACTCTACCCAAAATCTCCTAAGTCATCTCTTATGATACGCATGGAAGGTAAACTTTGCTATTCTTTGCTTCCCTTTTGGGACTTGGCAACACAGACTGGCTTGCTACTAGAATGATAGATACAGTCAATTTTTTAATATAGAGTATTATCATTTAACAACCAATGAAAATACTTGACCTTTTGTGGAGACCAATAAATTAAAATTTGTTTAATGTTTATATGTCTAAGTTGGTGAGATACACAGAAATATGTCTATTATTAATTATAGCATGACATTTTTTCTTGCTAATGTTTTACTAATAAAATGGCAAACTTTTAACAGGTGACAGGACAGTTGTTTGATCTCATGTCTGGACAGTCAGATATAGACCATCCTTTATGTGAGGTAATTTTATGTGTATTGTGATATCTATTTATGTGTTGTCGTTTTTATTTTTGATGGCTCAAGTGTTGAAGGGGCTTGAAATGGTAGCAAAGAATAGTATCACTATCACTTGCCATGCAAGTTGTAAGGGGTGACTAAGGATGTTGGACAGGCGGTTGACTATCCAACTCATGATCTCTACTGTAATAAATTCTGCTGAGAGCCATACCTGAACTGCTGGGAGAGAAGCATCCTTCTATCATGTCTCAAGATTGTAAGAGAGTTGTGGAAATGTTCCATCAGGAGTGGAAGACTGCCCAACCCATAGCATTGCGCCCTACATCCACATTGAGTAAAACATATGAGACTTGCAAAAGCTTTGGAATACCTTCCCATTAAAAAAATATCAAAGAAATGCTTCTTCTTTGTTTACCTGGAATATACCTATATCTGAAGATTTGTTTCTACTATAAATTTGACTGTGGTTTGTAACTCGTACAGAAGTCCGTAGAGTTTTTATTTCATTGTTATTTCTCTGGGCCAGTGTATTTTCCTCAGCATTTCATATTCCTGGCATTCCTGAAGAATATTTTCTATTGTCTCAGATTCCTTTCCACATGGCCATTTTGCCAATCTTGAACTTTATATACCGGTACATGTGGTTGTGGAATTAGTTGTGTCCTGTTCTGAGACTCAGAATGATAACTTGCTCTGGTCTGTTCATAATTTGGCTAATCTGGAACTAAAAGTAAAACTTTGTCTTCTGGCATAGGAAACAAGAATGACAAACTGGAGGAGGTAATTTTATATTTTTACGTGTGTTGATTAATGACAAGATATGATTAGTCATGACGTGATGGTTAAATACGTTTCTTTGTCTCAGATTTGAAGTCAAATAACTTTACTTTGGTTGACCACCTGGGATCAGAAAGCATGAACACGTTGAAGTATTTGTTGTACTCCCTTGGGGTTCTATAATCATCACTATGTGTTCACTAAGCTTTAGCAGCTCTTGTAAGGATGATAACATTGAAGAAATATGTCATTTGTGTCTTTAACCTTTACAACCCTGACTTAAAATTGTGCAATTCTCCCCTTCCTGGGCCCAGCTTCTTTTTGTGATAATTTGCATTATTTTTGGTGAGTGTTTGCAAAAAGCAATAACTTTTTGTTTTTTTAGACTCTTAAATAATTATTGTACATGTAAATAAAGAAATGAAAAATGCATATAATTGTGTTTTTTTGTTGATGTGTGTGATATGGAATGTGTGAAAGAGTTGTGAAGTTAAAAATTGGGAGAAAAAAAATTACATTAAAAATGTAATGTGATAAAAAAAAAAATAGGGGGGCACAGAAAAATGTATATTTGAATAATATTTAATGATATATATATATATATATATATAATATATATATATATATATATATATATATATATATATATATATATATATATATATATATATATATATATATATATATATATATATATATATATATATATATATATATAGTAACAGGCCATGAAGAAGATCAACACATTTTTTAGGTGTTGGGGGGGGGGCAACCACATAAGAAAGGTTTTACTAAAACCCCCACGAGCCAAAAGATTATAAGGACCACTGATCTAGATTGTCACCTATGGACCTTTTTTTTATTTAAAAGTTGCTGGTTGGTTTGTTTAATGTGGCTGTAACATGTAATGACTCGCTTTCTAAAATTATTTTGCAAAGAACAGTCAAGGGTGGAAGAAGAGGACAGAGAAAATCCTGGATTGATAACATCAAGGAATTGTCTGGGCATGATATTTCTACACTCCTCTAAATGGCTGAGGATAGAGTTGTTCGGAGAGCTTTTTGTGCTGATGTGGCACCCTTACTACCCTGACGGGTTATCAGTCTTACTGTGAACATATAACAGCTTTTGTTCTTGTTTTTTATTTTGAATTGCACATATGGACCATTTCATTGGGAATGCTAATACAACCTCTTTCTTAGTTCCTAAAAACAGTACTCTCCTGACATCATTAATGTATATGGTGAAAACTATATTAAAAATATTCAGTGTTGGTTTTTTAATTGACACTCCAGCAGAAAAAAAAACCCAGTCCTAACCAGGAAACAAACTTTGGTCCTCATGAGTGTGAGACCAAAGCTCTAACCTTTTGGTCATGCTCCACATTTATGGAGACAAAAAGTTAATATCCATATTTCAGTATCTTTTTCTAGAGGATGCTGAAAACGTTGGTTTTTCTGCTCAGAATACAACAACATTGAGTCATAAACCAATTTAACCTGTCTGTACTTATTTGTCAGTGCATTCATTGTTACTTACTTGAAATGAAATTATTTTATCCACAGGAATGTACAGACCATTTATTGGATAACCTTGACCATCAGCTCAAAATTGTTGAAGATGAGAGTAAAGAGTACAGGTATGTTAGTTCAGGTAATGTCATAATGCACAAATGTTAGTATTTATACCAACCATTGTGTTACCTGAGTCTGAAAGGGAGCAAAGGAAAGTGAAATTTCACCTGCCAGTGAATATTGAGGTGACTAAAGAGTATTAGGCTATCCTGCTCTATAGAAGATCAAAGTAACTAAACAGTGCCATGCTCTGAAGTTGGTTGTATTGGACCAAAATGTGGATATAACAGACATGTCAATCATGATACAGCACAATCCACTCTCCATACTATATCCTGTAAGATTTCGAGAAAGAACACAGAAGTATTTGTGTTACTATAGATTATCATATACTTGAAGCACATCATGTATATAACATTGTTGGATTTTTAGATGCCACTTATAGATTCAGTTATGTCTCCTGTGCAATGTGGATGATCAGTTTTTCATCTGTGAGCAAGTTTGACCAAGTTGTGTTTTTAAGATTAACAACTCTACCCCTGTGTTGACAATAATCACCTACATAAGCACACAAAAAAAGTATCACACACTAACCATACAACAAAAGTTTATGTCATGAATAAAAGATTTCCAACAAGGGCAAGACAAAAGTAATAATCTTCAGACTCTACACAGGCTACAAAAAAAACAGATACCATTTATTCAATAAATGATAGATATACTATTCTGATATGTGTAATTATTACATTAATAATATTTTACTATGCAGTGAAACCTCTGTTTCCCATAGGAAACTGTTAGAACTGTAAGATATACATTTTGATATCTGATTGGGTGTATGAGCATCTACATGGTCGCTTTCTTGTGCGTGATGGGTTCACTGACTCTGAATCTGCTCCTAGTTCTAACATATCAAACAGAAAAGTGAACCCAGAGTTCCCTGATACCTAAAGGTCCTTATGGAGGGGGATTCTCCTTCCCAAAAATAATATCTCCCTTCCTCGCCATCTTCCATACACTAAGAAGAGTCTTCAGAAAAGTGAATGCCATGTTAAATGTTCATTGATTCTTTACATTAATATTTTATATTAATTTTGGATTGTTTTTAGTATTAAGCACTATATTTATTCTCTATAAAAATGTGTTTTAGGTATGTAATTTCAAGTTTATTGAACAAATTAATTGGGTTTACACTGATTCGTATAGAATTAAATGCCTCGGTTTCGGATTTCACCAATTGTCAGATTACAGACGAAAACCCGGGTTTTACTGTATCTCTTTACAAGTTGTCTACCTAATATATGAAGACAATGGATAGGCCAAATTGCTATCACCATTATCTTTCTGGAACATGCTAAAATCTATAAAATTATTGGCAATTTTTCACAAATGTCTTCTTTCTTTAAAAAAAAAAAAAAAATCACAGCTGATTCCTAAAAATATGAACACAGTTAGTAATGAAAGAAACTAACATAGAACTATGCTATTAAACCATAGATCTTATATGAGTATTGAGAGCTCTTATGCCCAATGTCAGCACAAATATCAATAGAATGAAGTTCACTACTATTTAAATAAATGATGGATGAAGAATCCATACATATGAATTATTAATTTCTTCATAGAAATTTTAAAATGTCTATATCTCTATTCATATTTTATAAATATTTGTGTCTTTAATGTATCTGATAACACTTTTGCAGATTTGAAAATCTTCATTCAATGTTCATTTAAATAAACCTTTTCAGAGAGTTTCTGGACAGGCTAGGCTACTCAGAAGATGTTATCAATGAGTCAGAACTTGATGAAGAGCTCAAGCAGGTCTTATTGTTTTGTGTTATTATTGATGTAGTCTTGTAGTTGGTGCAGATTGCAAAGATAGATAGGAAACTGTTAAAACTGTAAGGCATACACTTTGATATCTCATTGGTTGATATGAACATCTACAGAACTGTGCTATGACATTAGTTTTCTATTTGTTTGTTGTCTCTCCCAGGGGGGGGTGTGCAAATTTATCACTATTTCTCTCACTCTTTGAGGTAGGGAATTTTGACTTTTGGGCTGTATTTCTCCTTACATACCTTTACTGCTGGGTAGATTATTCAGAGCTTTCAAATTGAAGAAAGCTGCTGACTCAAAGTGACTGTGGGGTACAGTGTAATGACAAATGATGATCAGTGGAACAGATACCACCACATACATCAACATATAAAAATAACCAAATGGTGAGAGGGTGTCCGACAAAGTGGATGGTGCCGCAGTAACCTAATGAACAAATAGTAACGCAAAATGAGGTAAACAGGTTACTAAAACACTTACCTAGCCTATTAATAAAAGTATATTTAAAAAAGTATATATAAAAAAACATACAATAAAACTAAACAGGACAATTCTCCACGTATCGGCTCAAATTGAACCTTTTTCAAGAGACAAACAACAGAAAACGACAAAATAAAAAACATCAACACAGTATAATGACAAATGATGCATCAGTGGAACAGATACCACCACATAAATCAACACAGTGTAATGACAAATGATGGATCAATGGAACAGATACCACCACATAAATCAACACAGTGTAATGACAAATGATGGATCAATGGAACAGATACCACCACATAAATCAACACAGTGTAATGAACTGGGTATTCTTGTACTTTTTAGATGAGGAAATTTTATCATGACTCATACAACCTTGAAAGTATACTAAAGAAAGGATCCCTGCAGCTCAGACGTAAGTTTGAACAGACAAATTTTAACCCATTCTTCATTTGTCAAACAAGTATTTTGATACATGGAGAAGAGAAGCCGAGTTTTAGCAAGAGGGTTTCCTGGACATAATGGACAAATAGTAAGCAGTACACATCTCTGTTTCCTGATAAAAAATTATTTAAAAAAACAACTTTACTGTGCTGATATGTCTCGAGTTTTGGAAGAGTTTTTTTAAATCAACAACATACCCATAACCCTTCAGGGTTGTAGGGGTGTCATTCTGGAAACATCAACACAAAAATATTGTCATGCCTCTCTGTTATCAATTCTTTGAGTGTGGAGAATCCTAATCATGTCTAGTCTTCAATATTATCAATGCATACTTTCCTCTTGACCCCACTTTTTCTTCCACCCTCAACTGTTCCCGTCAATATATTTTTAGAAAGAGAATCATGACTAATCATGTGGCCAAACCACACAAGTTTCTTGAATAGGGCTCCAGGGTATGAGTTATGTACATGGTGGTGTCTGTTCCACTGTATGTGGATGTTAATGCTATTAACAATATGCTATTTTGAGAATAGTTTTGATATGTGATCAAACCAATATTTGTTTCCTTTTCATAAAATCTAAATCTATAATTAGTATTGTATCCACTTACTTCTTGATGTAGTTTATTATCCTTCCCATTCTTGCCACAATAAACATGCTTCACAATCACTTCATTTCTATTTCTGTTGATGAAATATTGTAATATCTCTTATCATTGTCTAGTTCTGGCGTATTTTGTTCATTAAACACTAATAACAAATGTGAAGAGTTCTTGAAATTGCTGAAATCTTGTTGCCAACATACGGATGCCAGTCATTGTTTAATCCATAAAAGCCAGATCCAAGCATTAGAAATGAAACGCCAGAGGAAAGTGGTTGATTCAACTAGAAAAGTTATAGCTCCCAATTAGATGATGTATCAAGGTCTTCTTCAGTATTTATTCTCAAACTCCTACTGGGTCTCTCTTGTAGCAGGACAATGGTCCTACTAGATTTCCAGCAGGATGTAGTCCAGAGAATGAAAGTGCATAGTGTCACCATTTTATTTGCACCAATGGCCAGACACATCCGCCTTCAGCAGCGTGTCAAGGTCTAAAATCCCACCCTTTGAATCTCAAATGGGTTGTTGCTGATCCAGCAGTCTGTGGCTCATGCCCTTTGATCTATAAGATTTAAATAGAATAGTTAAGATGGTTTGGTCATCTCCGTAGAACTGGACAGGATTGTATACAATGAAAATAAGAATAATAATGCAGTCAAAAGCAACTTAAAAAGTAGTTTTATGTGACCAATATTGACATATTGCTACCATCAGTTGTCAGTTATGAAATTTATCTTAGACATTAAGATTTTTTGTGTAGTGCTTAAATAAATCTTGCTGAAATTCAAATTTTCTTGCATTGAAAAATATTTTAGCAAATAACTTCGGTACACTCAATAGAGCCCTTTGTTTCTACCACCACTACTACAATTTGATGTATTTTTTTAATAGAATGTTGTACTCACTACCACTCTGTAAGCTTCTTGGTCTTGTACAAACTGCAGCTTTATCCAGTATCATATTTTAGGGGGAGGCACAATATTCAGTATAAATCAATGATTTGGATGGATATTTTTTTTTATTGTGACCTTTCCTTCAAAGATTAGTCTTCTAAACTATAGTATATTTTTATGTGTCCAAAATAGTTTTCAATGATTTTCAGAAGCTGACCTTCCACTAGATTTAGGCTTTTGAGGATGTATGTCTTGGATCTTCTCTATGTCCATGGAATTCTTAGGACCTTTCTGTGTTGTTTCTTCTTCTTTTGCTGTTACTCTAAAACTCCTACAGATTAGCAGGATGTTGTTCAGAGGGTGGAATGCTTTAGTAGGGTGTCATGGTTTACAGTTTAGCTGCAATATCTGCGCCTTTTGGCCTGAGACATCCAACTTAAGCATAGCTTGTGAGTCCCTTCAGCTTTCTATGGGGTGAGACAGCCAACTTCACCCTAAAACCTCCTTAGTCATCTCTTGTGGCATGCATGACGAATGGTTTTTCCCCTGCACAGTGGTTAAGCCATTTGCTCTGTGCTCAAGAAGTCGCTGGTTCAAATCCTGCTCATGACGTCTTCTTTACAAAATAGATTCTTTAAAGAGATTCCTGTGAATTATTGCCTGAAGTTATGTGCTATAGATGGTACTCTAGACAGATGGCATGCCACTTCATTGAGAGAGACAGAGTACATAAGGGGGTAACCCAAGTACAGTACTGTCAATCCTCCATGCCCTTTTTAGTATCACTTCTTTGCTTCCCTTTTGGACCAAGCAACACACTTTAGTGTTTCATTTTAAATGCGGTATGATCTATTCCATTGTCATTTTCCCAGTCTCACCAATGGAATGTCATGACTTTGTAAATATAACTTCTTAACTTTGTTTACCTCTATGCCCTTTGCCATTAACTTTTCATCTGTGATGATTTGACTGTAAAGATTAAATTGAAAGTTTGTAACAGCATATGAGATTAGAGTTTTTCATTTTAGCTGTTGCAAGAAGAGAAACAGCTCCAGCAAGAACTTGCTCAAGCTGAGAGAGATAGAGCAAAGATTGCAGATGCAATGATACTAGAGAAAGAGAAGGCAAAGAAATTGGATGAAGAAGAAGAAAAGTAAGTAGCATTTTAAATGTGATAATTGTAACGTGTATATGCTTCGATCTTAGGATTATGGAGGAGATGATGAAGTAATCCTTTTAGCTGTGAGCAGGTAGCTCGACTGCTCATAGCCTTTCTGACAAACCATGTGTCCTCAATTGAGTAACCAAGGTGAAGCCCAAACTTGCATAAGATGTGTTGTTTCTTCTTCAGCGTTAATTCTCAAACTCCTGCTGGATCTCTCTTGTAGCAGGACAATGGTCTTACTAGATTGCCAGCAGGATGTAGTCCAGAGAATAAAAATGCATTGTGTCACCGGCAGTAATGTATTATTTAAAAGGCATGGTTGTGCTTTTTGAATGGGGAAATCTTTGAATGGGTTCAAAATTTTTGAATGGGTTAAGCATCTTTAAGGATGCTTGTTTAGATCCCGAAAGGGGGTACTCCAGTGTGGCAGTATCCAAGGATCATCACATCCTTCTTAGAGTGCAGCATATAGGCCTACTTCTGAGCAAACTAGTTCATCATACTTCTGTCAGATCTGATGCCCTATCTGCACTGGTGTCACATCTTGCATTCCCTGCTACTTATGAGTCTGCCACAAAGATAGCTATCCACTGACGTGCATCTCTTTTTTTTTGGGGTCATTCAACAGAAATTAAAAGTAAGAAAGCGAGACAAGACATGCGGTGACAATGATGTTTCTTCACATATGACAGCTTGAGCCCTTTTCACTTGTCTTCTATGAAGACATACCTGTGAACCCTATTCTTCGAAACCTGAACTAGAAGTCCAGACCTAGGTTACCACACATGCATTGCTGAGAAAAAACTGAAAAAAACACCGAATGACACCAGTGAATGTTTAATAACAAGATAATAAAACTAGATAATAATTGTTTGTAGAAATGTCTCTTTTATTTCTCTTGCAGTACAGATCTTTATTTACCCATATTGCTGAAATTTATTGATTCTTTATGTGATGGAGGACCGTTTTAATCTGTTAGGCTGTAAACAGTGTTCAAATGATGAATATAAATGGAGCCATTACAAATAGTGATTTAAGAAATAAAATACACCAAGAATATGTGTCAAATGTCATAAGAAAACACAGATAGAAGTACCTGGGTCACGTTTTAAGACTAGATGAAAACAGAATAAACCAACAAGCACTTATGTGGACACCTGGGGGTTAAAGAAAACCAGGAAGCCTAAAGCAACCATAAAAAATGGCATACTTGAAGAAGGGAAATAATAGGCTGCAAGACCATACAAAAATTAAAACTGCAGACAGCAACATATGGAGAATCAAAACCGCTGTCCTATGTGCCACCTGGGCACAAAAGGAACTAACTAACAGGTCTTTAAAATAAAACTTTCTTTCATAATTTTCTGTTATTAGATATTTTCTTAAGTTTTTTCCATAAGATACTTATTCTTTTATTGGTTTTCAACTTCTTTGTTTTTTTCTTCATCTTTTGTTCTTAAATTCCTGCCTGTAGACAGAATATTATCCAGAGAATGGAATGTATTGTGCTGTGGTTCACAACTTGACTGTGATATCAATATCTTTTTATCCGACACATCTGATTTCAGTATGCTTCTTTTGGTCACTTTGACCTTATAGGATTGGGTAGCATACTCTATTCCCAAACATCCCTAGTCACCTCTTATGATATGCATGACAAATCATAGTTACTATTTCGTAGCTCTATATTCTGGCGTCAGTAATACACATGTAGCTTTTTAACAGAGAAATTTATTAAATGTTGTTTGACTTATAGACTTTCTACAATGGGTAACCAAACTCCCATATTTTACTTATAGATTTATTACAATGAGTAATGAGACTCCCATATTTGACTTATAGACTTTCTAAAATGAGTAATCAGACTTCCATATGTGACTTAAAGTGGAATGAAGAGGGGAAAACAAGATTGGTCTTCAATTGAAGCATAAAGGTAAAAAGTCTGTCCCATGGCATCAACCTGCATCAGGGATGAAAACTCTTCATGTACTATGTCACAACTATTAGGCGGGGTAGCCAGTTCCCTTCCTTGCTGTCTTTACCTCTCCTAACTCATGCATTAGGTACCAATTTACAGCTGGTTTGACTAGAAAAAAAAAGATTGCACGAAATGGCACACTCATATATATATCTGTCAGGCGACAGATCACAACCCAGATTTTTTTAAAAGTATTTGTATGCCCAATTGTTTTGATCTATTTCTTTGTTCTAAGTAATCACAGTTGAACCATGACCGTAACAAATCTCTAACTTTTGCAGATATTGGCAAGAATTCAATGATCAGAGTCGTGTTGCTATAGAGCTGGAAGATGAACAGAAAAGGTGTGGTATAAATTTTATAACTTATAGTAAACTTTTCATTCACTTGAGATAGTTGTTGACATGGAATGTTTGTTTCTTTATATCTTTACACATATGCACTCACATGCATGCTTACACACACTATCTCTCTCTCTCTCTCTCTCTCTCTCTCTCTCTCTCTCTCTCTCTCTCTCTCTCTCTCTCTCTCTGTCAGTTGCTCTGTGTTTCTCCAATAACAAAACTCGGTTTGTCATTGAGAAGTGCTATATATCAGTGCTTTTTTTATTTTTTGTATCTTGTATTCTATACTTGATAAAAGTCTTTACATCAAAATTTCACATGTCTGTTAAAAATTGGTAGCGTATCCTATTCAGAACGTAGTCATCAAACAGGCTTTTTTTTGGTAGTGATTTTTCTAGGCAATATAAAAATGTTCAGTATTTTTCCATTGCTTTCTTAATGGTCTGGATGCTCAAATTCCTGAGGTGGGGATCAAACTCGGTACCTTTGCCATCACAGATGTGTTTTTGGACAACTGCTCTTTACCACAGAGCTGGACACTATCAAAACTTCACATTAGTCTGTTTTTGCGATCAGTAAAACTATATGGTAGCAGGGGTCAAGACGCCACATGAGATTAGATGGCAAAGCTGGTTTTTTTTAGCCTATGGGTTTTTCCAATAGCACACGTGACTAGGTCAGGCGGCAAACATTCCAATATATCATACAATGAAGTTTTATTGTTACAAATAAGGATGAGTCGATTTTCAACAATGCAGAAAAATATTTTTCACTATGTTTGATCTTTTTTTTTTCAACTTCTACACTCTGCCTGCTGTTATTATTAATATCATGGTTTTTTATATATATGAAATATATGTTGTGTTGTTAAGTTCTTAAGCACATTATCTTGTCAGGTTACTTTGTTTTTTCATTGGAATTATGATAGTTGCTAAAAATGTGATTTGGGGTAAGATGTCGCAGATTTATTGGGCAAGATGGCACACTCAAAATGTATGAAAAAAATGCTATTGTTATGAGAAATTTCAAATGCTGATCTAAAGCTAGGAGAGACTGATATATATATATATGGTTATAATGATTATCCAGCCATTCAAAGACACTATTAAAGACACCATTTAAAACGGAACATACAAACTATTCTTGATTCAAATTTTTTTTTTTCAGATTGAAGTTATGAAACTGGGTCCATCTATTTATTCTCTCTATTCTTAGCACACATTTACACACTGCCGGTTTGCTAGACCTGTCGCAGTAGTTATCTCCATAAATTTTATAATGGTTTCTATCACCTTTTTGTATGCATCATCTTGCTCCAAAGACTTTTTTTTACATATATTCAAAATCTCATTCTACTGCCTACATGTAGGTGTATGTTTTGAATACCCTCACTAATATAAGATTGATGGATAAGGTATATACTTGGTGGCAGTTTGGTCTCTCATAGTTAAGTCTAATTGTCAGAATACACTAAAATGTGAAAAGTGTGCCATATTGCTCCAAGTTACCCTATTACCCTGGGCATTTCTACAGTACACTGCAGACATTTCAGAAGAGACAAAAACTAAGGACGCAAGACAGCTTTCCCTCTTCTCACGACCCTCTTCATTTCTGTTCACTCTGAAACAGGTTTTTTCAAGCCTGGATTGGACTTCTAAGCCTTCTGTGCACTCAAATCATCTGTGGTTTCTTGTGGACTCAAACCATTTGTGGGTTCAAACAATCTGTGGACTCTTAACATTATAGACTGTTTTTTACTACGTGCAATGCTCATCTTTGCTAGTGGATGAGATACATAAATCAATCAATACTCTTTGCTTTCACTTTTCATCATTTAGTATAACAACTACATTATGATAAAACTGAATGCTCTCCAAAAGAAAACAATAGTATGCAATATGATTGAAAATATGTACCACAGAGACGCGTGGATACAAGTTTATACAGATGGTTCAGCAACGATAAAGTATCAAGAAAAGAAAATGAATCCACATGTTCACCAATTTGAATCTTCTACAACCACTCTGCAGAAGTACAGGCCCTAAACATTGCTGCAGAAATAATTAAAAACATAACAAGCCAATGTCAACAGGATGTGTTTCTTACTGATGCAATATCTTTCCTAGAAGTCCTTAACAGCAATAAACTGTAAGACCTAAAGGAAGCCATATGAGAAGTGATCATCCAAAGAAGGGTGGGATACCATCCCACTGTGGCATACCAAAAATAAAAAAGCAGATATGCTAGCAAACAAAAGATGGAGCAACACAGGAATAAAAGGCCCAAATATCATCTACTGGCAAAAGAGGACCCTCATCACAGCTATTAGGAAAGTTGACTACCCAAAAGACAAACTACCGGTACTACTATCTCAACAGAGCTGAGCAGATTATCATCTTCTGCATGAAGACAGGACACAACAGACTAGATAATCACTTAACCTTTAGGCCCCTATGGTCGCAACATTGCGCCTTGCGTGTGCGTCCCACCTTGCCTGTGGTCGCAATCACACGCCATACGATATCGCTCCATTCCTGAGTACGCAACTTCATGAAGTTAAAGCTTATATGACGTAGAATTCCCGCCACACAAAGCTAGGAATACGTCACAGTTTAAAGGTCAAATTCCTTTACTCATTACAATTGTAAGAGAGAGAAAGCCGGTTGAATTTGTCAACGCATTTCTGTAGCGAATTTAGCCATTTTCGGCCGTATTTTACTATCAAATTGAGTACCGCGTGGCATGGGTAAGTGATCGTAACTACATGTTCTAATTGTTGTTTTTTGTGTTTAATATGCTGTTATTTGATAAGAATGTGTGTGTATTCATTAAAAAACACAAAAATAATATGTATCAGGGGTGACACATGTGTGCATGGGCAATAATTATGCTGCATGTCGGCATAGACCTAGTGTTGACCGGACGGACGCTATATGCAATTTTTTCACCTTTTATTAGTTTTTTTAGTTCATATTATATTAGTTTTGATATAAAACAATATATATACAATAAGCATAGCTATTTATGAGGATTTTATCAATGTTGTCACACATTGCTCATGTATTAGGGTCGTCACGAAGATATATTTGCGATTTTGAAAATGGCGTTTTACGTTTTTCGCTCGAATTTTCAACTTCAAAACTTGCTCACAACTGTCATATCACACATACAACAACAAAAAAACACGATTATATTCACTATGCACTCCTTTATTTAGATGTGCAAAAATTATTTTGATATCTTTTAAAACAAAAAAGTTATGATGTTTTCAAAACACCCACCATCAATAACGCAAATTTTCCAAAAAATAAGTCATGCCCTGGGGGGAAGTTTTGTAATTTTAAACCAGGGCTCTAAAGGTTAAATAGACTAAGACTGGTTCCATCACCTCTGTATCTTTGTGGGCACACAGTACATACAGTGGAGCATAATCTTGCAAGACTGCATTACACTAAACCAGTAAAGGGAGGAAGACTGACCTACAAAGACAGATATTTACAGGAAGCTGTATGAGTGCACTTAGAAGCTTTCAAACACAGCACCATTTATTTAAAAAACCAGACTTGCTGTGTAGACATGTCAAACTGCGAACACGAAGAAAATCAATTAGTATACTTTAGTACCACATATTATTGATTCTCCACAGCGTAGACAACCAGTTGAAATATGCACAAGCACAGTTGGATAGACTTAAGAAAGCCAATGTCTTCAATGCTACCTTTCATATTTGGTAAGTACAATATTTAATACTTTCATTCAGATTTTTTTTACTTAGAAAAATAGTTTCTAAATAGATTCGTTAAGTACTGCATAAAATGTTGTTGAAGATTTCATATTCCTAAACAATGTATATGACCATAGGATACACTTATATTTAATACTAAAGTAAAATCCCATTATAACAACTTGATCTGACCCGATGAAATATTTATTTAATAACAGAAATTTGCTATATACAATACAAGCAATAAAGAACACATATAATTGGGGATTTTGAAAAGTGTTGCTAAATAGGAACATTTAAAAAAATAAAATGATGCACCATAGAAGGATTCCAATGTATATGTTTTAAATTCTGTGTTTTACTGAAGAAGTGACCAAATTGTAAATATATTAAGTCTACCTGTTAGAGATTTTTGGTATTCTGTAAGATTCTGGTATTCTAACAAATTCTGCAAGAATGGTGACCATTTATTGCTATGTTATTCTGTGACCAAGGATGAATGAAATATGGACTATTATTCATCTTAACTCCATGAAAACCTACAATTTTGTCTTTTGCAGGCATGATGAAGAATTTGGTACAATTAATGATTTCCGTCTTGGCAGATTGCCAGCTAAAACAGTAAGTGATTTTTTTGTTAATATTGGTTTGTTAGTTTAAGATTTCAAGGCATGATCAGCATATGGAAACTAATGTTCAAGATATGAAGGGATAAATGTTCCAGTGGAGGGTAACAACCCTTAACAAGAAGTGGGTGGCTGGAGTAACACAGGGCAAATAACAAGATGAACAAAAATAGGTGTAAGTGTTACCAAAAGCAGTCGTAAAACAACGAGATACAGTGTTTGTGTCCTGATGAAGGCTTTTTAGTCGAAACGTTATCTGTCACTGTATCTTGTTGTTAGGTTGTTTTATGACTTATTTTGGTAACACTTAAACGTATTTTTGTTCATCTTGTTCAAGATATGATTAACATTGGAATTTAATGTTCAAGAAATGATCATCATTGGAAACTAATGTCCAAGATATACTCATCATTGGAAAATAATGTCCAAGATATACTCATCATTGGAAACTAATGTCCAAGATATGATGGTAACTACCATTATGATAGCTGTGATGTAATGACATTAGTAATTAATTACAAAGAAAAACATTAAAGATGCCAAAACCAAAGCTTGGCAAGAATATGGCTGATCATTAAATACAGAGTACAAATATGCACCAGAGAAATTCTACATGAGAAACAGGGAAAATAAAAATGAACCAACTGAAATAATAATGAAAATGGAAACATAATCAATGACATGAAAAGAATCATGGAAAGTATTTTAAAGAATTATTAAATCTGAAAGATGGAGGTGACGACAACATATTAAACAATGTAACAGAAGAATTAGAATCAGACATATTGCTAGCAGAAATAGAAAATGCCATACAAACTGCTCCATCAAACAAAACCGCAGGACCCAATAACAGATGTCAAATTAATCAAGGCAGCAGCAGATATATGGATAAAATGGTTATTTAGGTTGTTCTGGAAAAATGCTGTAATAATACCCATTTGACAGAAAAAATGCAGCAAAAGAAATTGTACAAAATACAGATGTATTTCACTTCTAAGCCACACTGGAAAAATTTCAACAGAATTCTAGACAGATTACAAGCATTCATTGAACCACAACTTAACAATACTCAAATGGAATTCCAAAATAATAAAAGCGGTACAGATGCCATTTTTACACTCAGACAACTGGCAGAAAAAACAACTGAAAACAACAAAGAATTGTATGTTGCATTTGTCGACTAAGAAAAACCCTTTGACATAGTAGACAGACAGCAACTATGAAAAATACACCACAGATGTAACATAACATACCATATCGTGGGGCAGATGTCTCCTATTTTCATAAACAAACATGTGAACATGAACACCAAAACTGTAGTATTTAAAGTGTTCACAATGTCAAACATGGACACTAACCAAAAAGTATACTTGTTACAACAGAAATGACTTGTCTATGTAGAATTCTACATAGAGTAACAATAAGAAACAGAATCAGTAAGGAAAACATCAGAAGACTTAACAAACACATTGCCAACCTTTGATTACATCAGAAGACTACAGATGAAGTGGTTCTTACATGCTTCCAGACTACTAGCAGATAGTGTTCCTCAGTAAGCATTGCTATACAGACACATATACAAAGCTAGGGGAGACCATGCATAAGATGTATCACAGGAATAAACGAATCAACAATCACAAACATATATGAAGCACACAAACAGGTATTCTTCAGAGCTCTTCTATCCCTGACACTACAAGCATAAAGGGATATAACGCAAAAAGAAAGATGTTGGTAAATATTATTAAAAAATTCTTAAGACTAACGGGAATTGAACCAGTCCGTTCAATGGCACCAAATCGCCTAGCAACTATTGAACATGCGTTCTTCCGTACTTGACTAACCGCATCTCCAAAAAAAGATGCGATTTCGTCATAGATTTAGAGATGCGGTTAGTAAAGTACTGATTTGGAGATGCGGTTAGTCAAGTACGGAAGAGCGCGTGTTCAATAGTTGCTAGGCGATTTGGTGCCGTTGAATGGACTGATTCTATTCCAGTTAGTCTTAAGAATTTTTAAAAATTGTCCTCTGGCTTCCTACTTAAATTTACTGGTAAATATTATGTTTAGTGAAATTAACTACCATTACATTAGTCAATATTATTATATTCATATTACCAATCATTGTATTATCACGTACTGTGCTTCTTTCTTGTTCTGTACCCAAGCAAGATACTACAGTCCCTTACATTTGTGTTTATAGTTTTGAATTTCTTTGCATCTAACCATGATAAAATAAAATTTAACCTATTACACCTGGTTCTATTCTTTTAGGTTGATTGGACTGAAATTAATGCTGCCTGGGGTCAGGTAGTTCTACTCCTGGTGTCACTTGCGAACAAGATTGGCCTCAAATTTAAAAAGTGTGTACTTTCAACAGATAATTATCTTGAACCTGGCTACCTTAAACATTCTTTTAAATGATCTTGTACAAAAATTAGATACATTTACAGAGCAATCTCTTTTATAGCTTACTCTTTTATAACAAATTTCCCTACATAACACTTTTCAAAATTCCTACTTATATTTGTTCTATATTGTTTGTATTATATATATATCAAATTTATGTTATTGCGTACATATTTTGTTGGTCCAGACTAAGTTGTTATATAACGGAATTCCACTGTAATAATATTCATTGATCTTAGTTGAAAATCTATGTTGAATAACTATTTGCCAGATGCTCAGTCTCTTTTAGATAACTTAAAGTGTCAGCATCAATACACAGTAACTCAGCTGATTAGAATGATTTCTATGAACTTCTAATGTGATGTACAAGCCTTGTTTCTGAATCTCTATTTTACTCTTATGTTACTCAATTTTACTTGGTTCTTAATTTCTATTTTACAAATTTTATGTGTTCTTTTTATCTTTGCAGGCGATAAAGATTTATTGCTGCACAGTTCATCTGTCATTGGTCTTTATTCTCCAACTTTATATCTTTAGTTCTTGTAGATTATCTTTTATGTAATTCCTTTACTACATTCTTTGGCACAGGCATAAAATTTGACTTTAGGAGATTCATGTTCAGATAAATATTCTGTAGATTTCTGTGGCTGTGTCAATAGTGTTGCAGACAGTGCAGAAATGTAGTATGGATGGTCTACTAGTAATATGGTTACATATGTCCACGGTTCAGTGAAAGTGGTAAGAGCACTGAGTGGATTAGTTACCATCACTTAAATCGGATGTGTTGGGCAATTGGCGCAAATAATTATTATGACACTAAGAATTTCTGTTCTCTGGACTACATATTCCAGGAAATCTAGTAGGGCCATTGTCCTGCTACAATTTAGCTCCAGTGGAAGTTTGATAATGAATGCCATAAAAAGATATACAATCTGAATTATTATAACAGGTACTTAATGAATTCATCAATATCTGACCTTTCACTTTCTGACCTTTATATTGAATTCAATAATAAATTCTAGCGGATATAATTAAATAGAAAATTCTTCCCACCCAAAATAAAATGTGATGCAATAACTGTTAATTAATTAGTACTGCTTCAATTTCACCTTCTGTACTTGTTCTCAAACACCTGCAGATTATTAGAACAAAGTCCAGAGAATGGCTATCACAACTTTGCTGAGATATCTGCACCTTTCAGCCTGACATATCTAACTTCAACATGATTTCTGAGTCACCTTATAGGACAGGACAACTACCTCCCCCCACCTCCTTTATTTGCTTCCCTTTTGACCCTGACAACACACAGGCAAATAAATAACTCCAAATGATGTTGTAAGTAAGAAATCTTAATTATAAAGATAATTAAGATTTCTTACTTACAACATCATTTGTAGTTATTAATTTGCCCGTGTGTTATCAGGGTCAAAAGAGATGCAAATAATAGTGGCACCGTTATCTGCCATTCAAGTCACAAGAGAACTAAGGAGGTGTGGGGAGGGGGAGGTAGTTGTCCTGTCCTATAAGGTGACTCAGAAATCATGTTGAAGTTAGATATGTCAGGCTGAAAGGTGCAGATATCGCAGCAAAGTTGTGATAGCCATTCTCTGGACTTTGCTCAAAATTCATTCTCTGGACTTTGTTCTAATAATCTGCAGGTGTTTGAGAACAAGTACAGAAGGAGAAGATGAAGCAGTACTAATTAATTAACAGTTATTGCATCACATTTTATTTTGGGCGGGAAGAATTTTCTATTTAATTATATCTGCTAGAATATATTATTGAAAACTGGCTTAAGATTGAGCGATTGCTTTTGTAACCATCTTCATGCAATCAAGCACAGAACACCTACTCCTGTGGCCACACACTTCAACGGAGATGGTCATCATGGTGCTGTTGATATTCAGGTCACTGCCATTACTGCACCACAGATGATAGATCTAGGTACGCTCTAGAAAATCGTCTTATTTTTGAATTGGGTGCCCTCAAGCCTTTTGGACTCAATTCCAACCACTCTTTTGTCTAGTACTGGCTTGGTGCAGTCTTGGTCTTCATTCATATTGTTCCGTCATTTAAATTATCTTTTTGTTCGTTTCATTTCCAAATATATTTACGTTTTTCCTGTCCTTCCTGCATCTCATTTCCATATTCCGTTGGATATGTTTGTGTGTCGTAATAATTTCCATATGTCATATTTTGATGTTTTGTGCATTTCTTGATACCTTTTGGTTGAAACATTGAATATGTTTTGTGTATTGTAATTTGTATGTTTTCTTGTGTGCACATCATAGTTTTAGTCTGTCGTGTCTGAGTGAAGCAATTATATTAACCTGGGTTAATATAGTAAGTACAAATAATGTGAAGAGATAATTGTTAACATAAATATGTTTATTGTCAGGTATCGACCAGTGCCATATGGAAACCATTCCTATATTGAGGTATTGGATGAAAAGAAAGAGCTGCCTTTGTATGGATCAGGAGGGATTCGTTTTCTCTGGGATACAAAGTGAGTGTTGGAGACATGTAGATTGATTTGTCTTATTTTACTGTTTAGTCACTTCTATCTTGCAGGGGTTGTATAGACGATGAGAGAAAACCCATACAGAAGATGCCTGCTGCATTATAGTTATTAGTGGCAGTTGTATAGTTTATGAGAGAAAGTCCAGACAGAGAATTATCAGGAACAGGGATGAACCAAATCTCCCTTTGATTAGGTGCTGAAGTTGGTAATACTGGGCCCAAAAAAATGCATCTCCAACCACAGTATCACAGAGATTGGTTCATGGATAAATACACTTGTGTCTTGTTTTACCATGTAGTTGTTAATTATGTTTTATTTTATTATTTTGTCATTTCTGTCTTGTTTATATTATCTTGTAATTGTTTTTGTTTTATTGTATTTCCACTAATGTTTTTTATTATCTAATGATTTTTTTTATTTTATTGTATTTTCATTTCTCTCTTGTTTGTATTATCTAGTCCCTTCTGTTTTATTGCATTTCTTCTTCTGTTCTGTTATTGTTTAATTATATTTTTTTTATTGTATTGTATTGCCACTTCTTTTAATTTCTATTGTTTAGATACTTCTTTTTGGTTAACCATTTTAATCTTGATGCAACAGTGCAGCAACATATTTTTGAGTTTCTGTGCAATTGCTTATTTTATAAGAAATTATCTTCTTCATCCTCAGTTGATACATTTATTTGTTATTGTTTTATGGAGCTTATGGAGTTTTGTTTATTTTCTAATATTTTTAATCAATTTTATGGCAAAATGCTGAATATTTATTTGCCTTATTGTATATGATTTCGCTATTATTTATTCTGAGATTTTTAATTTCTTCAGATTTGACTCGGCCATGGTTGCATTTTTAGAATGTCTACAGCAGGTAAGCTATATTGCATACCTCATTTCCTTGTATCCATAAATCAGGGAATGTTATTGTTTCTGAGAACTAGAGTAGTTGAAAAATGTGCTCGTTCACAGTCTTATTAACGTTTTCCATTGTTGTACTTGACAATGTGTGAATTTTGGAGTTTTTGTAGGCACTAAGTTTTTTTGACATATTACAGCATACTGATTACGACACCACAAGCTATGAGCTTCGTGCTTTTTCCCTATCATTATATAATTTTTGTATCTGGACTCTGCATAGGTTCTTATCTTGCTTATCAGAGAAAGAAATAATTTTCTCCTCACATTTTTGTATCTGGGCTCTGCATACCGTTAAGATCCGTGTATAACCAGATCATTTTTGGACAAAAAACAGAGATGACTTCATACTCCTCGACTTATATTCGAGAGTAAGATCAAATTTTTAAAAAAATTACGTCCAAATCACAGTAAAAAAGGAGAAAAACACTTTTTAAAAAATTCCAGTCACATGTCCCGATATATTAAGCCAGGACAAATGACTAGGGCTCACCAGCAATCTAGAACGTACTTACCATAATGCTAGGCCTCTAATTACATTAATTTCTATATATCATACAATATTTCCTTCGAAATCTCCGATATTTCTTGATAAAAACTCACTTACTAGGTCTATATCGTTATTTCAGACATGACGCCATTTTTTTCGCATATTTTCCCGGAAACACTATTTTTAGCAATGGGTATTACCATTTTTTTTACCGTTATGGTACATATATTTCTATCATAACGGTTTCAATTGATCATCAAAATTGGTCAGAAAAGTATACCAGTATCTGATGTTGTTTATTGACCAAAATACAGTAATGGTCTGTGAAAAAACAAATGAAATACCATAGCCTAAGCTGATCGGTAGCCTAGGCTTGTTTCAATCAATCCAAGTTTCCCTCACATTATGTGATGCCATTCAGATAAGTGACTGAATGCAATCTTTTTTATAGAAGATTTGAAACAGAGGTTCCAAATCACGACACATCATAGGCATTTTGTAGTAAAATTCTGCCATAATTGATTCCCTCCCCCAACCACTGTACATTTAGTGGAAGAGGAGATCAATTTCACAATCCTCTGTTATGTTTATTTTATTACCGTATTCTCCCCACAAGGTAAACATAACGAGGAACAAAGTTCAAACTCTTCTGTCTCTTATAAAAACAAACGTGTTCTCCTTGTCTTGCCGTTCATCGTTTCTGCTTAAACGTTACTGTCAGAACCCGGTGACATAGTAGTTACGTAGTAATTACTATTCACTAGCGCTGTCCCGCGACATAATGCCCAGACACCCAACACAAACAATTCATTCAGGAAAGACTTTGTTCCCCAAAGTGTCACCACCTCATAAACCGTCTATACCATGGATAGGGAAGTCAGCCTATTCATTATTTTCGGATATATTGATCCAGAATACAGTAGCCACCGGGGTTTCATTCCTTGATTCATTCAAGTTACATGAGTGAAGCAAATGAAAGGAATGTCATTTTTTTACAGTTGCAAAAGTTTGTGTTAATTTCCATTTAGCATGTCAGTTCTTTCTTATCATGATGGAAGTTCATTATTGCCGGCATTAAGTTGGGGATGTCGGATCTTAGACTTTCTCCACTTTCGGGAAGGGATAATTAGGTTCTCGGCCTACAATCGGATGGGTTTATATTCGGATCTTAACGGTATGTTCTCATCCCTGTTTATCAGAGAAGAAATTACTATATTTCACTATCCTTGGAAGCTTTGCAAAACATATATGATGTGGGAAAATTTACACCATACACAGAGGTGCCTCTTGACTCACACTGCATGGGCTTGCATACCTTTCATCATATGCTGGGGAGACTGAACACTTATGGGTTTGACTAGAGTGCAGTGATATTGGCTCATCATAACTAGAACCATAACTGCATGGACTAAATCTGCTATAGGATCATAATTTGCATGATTAGCAATAAGAAGCTATGGTTATTCTGATGCTCTTACTCTTTTCCTAAACATTGATCAGACATAACATACACATGAAGGTGTTAGTTGTCAGTATTCACTATATGGAGATGGGTTGACAACCTGAACACAGAAATCTACATGAGCACTGTGAAAGCTCTTGTATTCTAAATCAGAAGTACATGCATGTCAACTAATACACTTTCTCATTATTTGTGTATTTTTGTTTCTGCTTTCATCAATGTATGATCATATGTAATCTCTGTTATGCTTTTCTTTGATATGTATTATATCATCATCAAGTGCCATGCCGGCCTGGCGTAGATGGCCATGGCTCTCCACAGCTCTCTGTCCACAGTATTATGTATCAAGGTCGTTGTTGTTTCCTTGTGTGCCAGGCTGTCAAACTATGTAATATTTTCTGACGTTGTTGCTCTCTGTCTCTGTTGCCTTCAATTTTGCCTGTTGTGACTATGTTCTCTAAACCTGCCTGTCTCATGAAGTGGCCAAAAAAAAGAAGATTGCCTTTTTCTTATATTGTTGATTAAGGTACGTTTCGCATTTGACTCTTTAACACCTCTACATTAGTTTTTATGGCATTATATACTTATTATATATTTTTTGAATAATATAATATAGAAGCATCGAGGAGCTATTATTATAGAAAAAAATCATTATACAGCAAACAGGATTTGAATCAGGTCCACTCAAAGCATATACTTGCTTCACAACTTGAATCACATATCACAATATTGAATTGAGTCTGTATTCACATTCTTTTCAAATCCCATTTGCTGCTTCAAATCCTGTTGGCTGCATTATGATTTTTTATATAAATAGTTTTTGGTATTTAAATCATCAATTGGTTCTCTCCCAGATCACGAGTCTTCCGAAACTTTCGCCATTTGCAGAATGTGAATGAAGTTAAATATTAAACACAGGTTCATTCCCAGTGTATTATTTGCAGACCATGTTGCCTACATATTAGCAGACCGTGTTGCCAGAAAAAAGAAAATGACTATAATTTTAACAGAAATTAAATTATGCCACGATTTAATGCCACGAATGCGCACAAGAGGAGATGGGATGATCCTAAAGTTTAGGAGGGGATTTAAGGAAATAGTATCCTTCCTAAACTCTATTCATCTGTGTCTTAAGGGAGGCAGAAGCTGTGTTGCTTCCGTATCAGTCGAAGTCATCGATATGGTAGCCATTTCGTAAATAGAAATGAACTGGCAGTGACATCACAAACTACTAAAAAAATCACAATCTGACAATTATTTAGAAACTATGAGCACTGGTAGACTCATGATCTGGGAGAGAACCAATGAATCTATCAGCAATGCTATCTGGGCTGAAAAGAACTATAACCCACTTCTGTATTTTTCAGTCAAATGAACTAATATAATTTCTCTTAAAATGTTGTGCTAATTTTATTTGTATTGTTCCATACAGTTCCGAGATGAAGTGGAGAAGGAAGACTCAAGCTTCAACTTACCATACAAGATGAGCAAAGGGAAAATTTATGAAGTGGAGAATGCCCATTATTCTATAAAGTAAGAGCATAAAAGATTTAAATTTAACATATTTTTTTGTTGTTGTTGATATTCCTGTTATTTATACTAAGACCATCCCTGGATTAAAAAAGTTAAAGGTAAGTAGAGTTATAAACCAGCATCATAGCACATGGTTTCACATTAGTGATCAGCTAGCTAGTCAGTGGTTGACCAGAAACCATCTGCCGCACTTTATTTAATATCAATGACACCATTTCTTGACAAAACATGAGCCCTGGTATCCTACTACCTTGTGGCTTGTTGAATTAACATTACGCTACCACGGCCCCAATTCATGGCAGAGTTACATGCTATGAGTGGTAATCTTTTCAGACAGCATGCTGCTTTATTGAGAGGGCTGGTGTACATATGATGAAACCCAAGTAAAATGAAACAAATCTTCTATACCTTTTGAGCCCAACTTTGCCTGTGAAAAGGAGGAAATTCTTCTTTCGTTCACTTGAAACATGTAAATATTTGTAAGAAAAAAATGATCTTAATTGTTTTAGATAATAAACCTCTTTACTGAAAAAGTATCTTCAGCCCTGCAAGGTGCTGTGACATATCAGAAGTGGTCTCTTTCTGGTTATGCTTCTTTATTGTTTTGTGGTGGTTCTCCTTTGCAAGTGATAAGCAGATCTTTATAATGCTATTAGGTTTGGTGACTTTGAGTACATGACTATAACTAGAAACAATTGAGTGTAACAGTTGAACATTTCTCAACATTATAGCATAGGAATATACTGAGTTCATGTTTTCCTTAGAATAAGAAAGGACATATATCATCTATTAATTAGGCTAAACGACATAAAGGATTGACTTCATTGTATTTAAGTTTTCTCATTTGTACTTTGTCCCTCTCAGCAAAGCAGCATGCTGCCTGCAGAGAGTTCCACTAATATCATCAACTCATGCCTATATTATCTAGTCAATAGTTAACCCTGTAGCCTCATGTGATAATCCCCAAGGATTTCCAAAGAAGAGCACTTCTAAACAAGATGTTACAGACTCTTGAACTCAAGGTAAATGACATCCACTATCCCATGGGGTAGATTGGGGGAATAAAGGGAAACAAACATGAAAGGAAAATCAGAGAATAATCCCCCAAAAATTGGTAGCATGTCCTATTCGGGATGTAGCCATCACCCCATTTTTTGATTTTATGGATTTTCTAGGTAATAATGATGATTAATGATATAATCCCTTTAGTTATGAGCATGTACATCTTGACAACCCATAGCCTTTCTGACAAAAGTGCAGACCCTTCTTAGCTGTGTGACTGAGGAAACATCCACACTCATATAAAGTTTACTGCGGTACTCTCCACCCTGTCAGATGTTCTCTGATAGTTTGGTTATTATTTATACTCGTACTAGCTTTTTAGCCACTACCTAACATTGTTTACTTTTGATTGTTTACAACCTTTTTTTAGTCTGCTCCTTTGACGTGTCTGGAAAGAACAGTGGCCCTATTTTTTACACTCTGAACTAATTCTAGGCAATATAAATACATTCAAGTATGTCATTGCTTTCTGAATAGTCCAGATGTACAATTACCTATTGTAGAATTTGTATCTGGTACTTTGCCAGTCACATAAGCACTATGTACAACACAGCCTTAGAGCTGAACAGATACATCAAAATGAGGATATTATTTAAGGTCAAAATGAGGATATTATTGAACAGAACTGTTCACTGTAGGATATAGCTGGTGGAGAATGTCACCAGAACTGTACAGTATGCTTTAGTCTGGACAGAGAACATAATTAAAGGATAACAAGCTTAAATGATCTATCAAGGCCAATGACCTGAACTATGAATATATTGCTATCATTTGACTATCTATACTGCAAGATTGCAATACACTAAACCAGTTACAGGAAGCGTGCTGACCCACAGAGATAGATATCCACAGAAATCTGTATGAGAGCACTGAGGAGCTTTAAAATACAGCAGCATTTAAGAGAGCCAGGCTTGCTGTGTAGACATATCAAACTGCGAATGAGAAGAAGACTATCTATACGAGTTATTTTTTAATTAAGGGCCATTGTAATTACTGTATTGTGTAAAAATAATGCAGACATGACATTGTTGTACCCACAGAATGCAGTTCAACTCTGAGGAACAGTGGACTAAAGCTCTCAAGTACATGCTGACTAATCTCAAATGGGCTCTGGCATGGCTATCTTCTAGGAAAAGTTTAGGAGATTAGTTGCAATTTGTTGAAGTGTGTGTCTGTGTGAGAGTTGTGAGAATAGATATGCCAATTGATTCCATGAATAAATACTTAATGATTATGTTTTTCACAAAATTCTCAACTTCTGCTCGAAAAACTACATAAGTAAATTAAACTGACAGCAAAACTGGTGTTCATTTTGTTTCCTCTCATTTGTTACATGACATTCAGTTACAAGATATGTTCACAGAAATCCTCCATTTATCTGTTAATTGGACTTTGAATCATAAAAATATATTGTAAATTGTGTAGTTTTTATCTATTTCCGTGCACAATCACTTCTTATTCTTGCGAAGTTATTCCCCTTGCCTTGGGAATTAAGCCTGAGTTTTTCCTGATCGACTGGGGCTGAAAGGGTTAAACAACAAAGAATAAACATAATTGGGGCTTTTTTAAGTGTTAAATAGGGAAATTTGTTATGAAAGAATGCCCAGCAGGAGGAGTTCCATTGTATCACAATGCCCCTTCAAATATAAAATAAATTATACATCCAATTTATTTATTTTACTACTAGCAGTGGAGTTAATGATATGTCATTGCTAAACTGAAAAAGCTGACACTCAAAGGATCCTTTTTATTGTTTGTAATTCACGGATTCATTACCTAATTTTAGGAGGCTCAAATGAATTTTATAACTAAATGTGATTAAAATACAAGCTATATGTCATATTAACTCTCTATGTCCACTGAGCCGCTAATATCTACATTTTGGAGACCCACTATGCTGAAAAGCCGCTCAAATCTACATTTTAATATGAATTTACTATTGTTTGGCATAGCAGGAAAACCGTACGGAGACAAAGAGTTAAAGACAAATTAATGGACTTTATAAATATGTTGAGACTATTTTAGAAATATTATGCAATGATTATATCAATGTTATACTAGAAATGTCACATAATGACATTGACTAAAGAATATAAGAGGAAGCTTGTTCATTAATGAATTGAGCTGCCTAAGAAAAGCATTAAACAATAAAAAAAATAATGCCATGACTTCCATTACTATGAGAACTGTTCACTAAGTTCCAGGAATGATTTTTTGAGAGGTGAAAAAGTAGACTACAGGTAGTTTGTTTTCAAGGTAGTTCACTTATAATTTTATACACTTATTCCAGCACTTCTGCCACTGAAAGATGTATCTCTGTGATACTGCCTACTGTGACTATATTAAGTCTCTATTCTTAATATAACATGATTGTATGTACACACATTGTACGTACACATGTACACAGTCTGTGATAACTAATTTTCCACAATTTACGGGCTGTTCATATAGCTCATTCTACAGATAGTACAGCATAACTCAAATAGTTTACTCTCTAACCTAGAAAGTTTATTCTCTAATAGGGTAATCTACAACTAATGTAGCCTACTCCTTATTCTATAATTAATACATTGATAGCAATACATACAGCTGTGAAATTGTCAAGCATGCTTGACTGTAGATAGCGTCCATTGTACAGTATGGGAACCATTTCTCTCGTACAGCTGGCCTACTAGCGATATAGCGACAGACATCCACAAGTGGCAAAACACAGAATGTATTAGTTACTTGGGTAAACACCCCCTCCTCCCACTGAAGACGTATCTACAGCCCTGTTAACAATGACAGACAACAGTAGATGAAAAGCAGTAGCAATCAAAAGACTTTCATCAAAATAAGGACAAAGAGAAAACTAAGAGATCATTTGACTGATTTGTGATAATTAGATGTGTTATGTTGTCTTGCTTGATATTAGTTTTTATGATTGATTTGATGTATATCTAGTATGTGTGTCTTTTCTTTTGTAAAATATATATTTTGGTGATATTTCAGCAACAGTGTATTAGTAACAATTGTGCAATGTTGGACTGTATATACAGTATCCATAATTGTGTGCAATCAGAATTCAAGATGTTGTTTTAATGCTAGATTCTTGATTAGGAACAAGCGTCACAGCACTGGGGGCATTCCCATATATGCTCTGCTTACCATTCCATCAGCCATCTAAAAGTGTATAAGTTCAGTGTCCCAGTCAGTTGCTGATTACGCATTCTTCTGATCTTTCAAGAGGGAGCACTTTTTCTCATCGCCTCTAGTTGTTTTCAAACTAATTTTGTGTTAACCTTGGAACTCTAGAGAATTTCTTAATAGTCAAGCAAAGGCTCACAACTTGTTTCTTTATTTTGTTTCATTTTATAAATTTATTTATGGCATGTTCAAAGTGGAACAAAGGAGATTTGTGCAGTAAAACATGGCAGTTTTAATACATGTTATTTTATTAAATTGTTTTTTAATAATAAACAATGACAGATGGAAAGTGATGTTATTGTACCTTATCTTGTGTGACTGTATCCTGGCGAATATGACATAACTTTTCCCAGCACAAGCAACTTAAGTACTTACATAGAACACAGGTTTTTTTTTAGAAAGTTCCACTTAGACACGACAATCACTAAAAGGCAAATATTAAATCAAGTACATAGGTTACTTAAGATAACTATCAATATAAAATGATAAGAAATAACAAAGACAATTATCTATGTGTCTGTCCTATTGGGACCTTTATCAAGAAACAAAAACCAATTAAGACAACACAACTATAAAAAAAAACAGCCAAGAAGACTGGGACAAATGGTTTCCTCACAAAAACCATTGCCCAAGTGGTGGTTCTAGCTCATCTTTTAAAGGATGTACAAAATGATGACCCAGGTTATCACTAAAACTGTGGGGTTATGATATAAAATACACAACAATGGACTTTTGGAGCTGTGTTCTGCGTAAGTACTATTGTTGTTACATTTTACGCAGTATTACCTTATAAGGAACTTAATAGAGGAATGTGACGCATTTTCACCAATCTCTATGGAGGTTGAAAGATTATAGTTAGATATAAAACTATCATGAAATTGACTATCAAAGAATTCCAAATGCTCACCTGGGACAGTTATTGGTTATGAAACAATATCATTTCACTCCAGGTAAATCTAGAGTTTCTGATGACACCCCAGAGATGTCAAAGCATAAGCTTTGATATTAATAATTATTTTAATAATTCTAATAATAATAATTCACACTTATAATTAATAATTATCACCAACGAACTCGCGTTACCGTCTGCTATGCGAAATGTGTTATGTTTATGAAAAATTGAAAACGGCTAACGCAACCGGAAGTTTGGATGGCCAATGTTAACATTGAGCTAATTATAGGAGGAGCGCGTGTTTATTTCACAATACATAATAGATTAAAGTATATAGCACAGAAAAGTAAGTATGAAAGTATCGATCGATCTTTGACGGACAGACAGTCCAGAGAAAAACCCGGACAAAAGCCATTATTCCGGAAAGCCGCCCAGACAGGGGCATTAAAAGAGGATGTGTCTGGGGAAACCCGGATGCATAGTAACCCTAACCATGCTGAATTGAGATATGTTAGGCCCTAGGGCTCAGATATCACAGAAAATTGTAAAACATGATCCAACACATTCCACTCTCCAGACAGCATCATGTTAATCTGCAGAAGTGGGAGTACAAACGCAGAAGAAAACATTATGCCCCGTTCTGAAACATGCTACTTCAACTTTTTTCTACGAATCTAGACTATAAATGAGGAATTGGGAGTGGAGAACTCACTCGCTCACTTCACCCCAGAACTAATGTGAAACTTTTATGAACGCCCTTTACTTGTTCTGACAATGGCTGCTGCAACATAGAAATTTGTACATAGTATTGAACAAGTGTTGACTAACACTGCAAATATAGTATTGTCCTAACAGATGTCTGTCTGTCAATCTGGTCCCAGACCTTTTCATGGCCTACATATATGACCATCAATATAAGATAACACTGCGTTATATGAAACAACAATAGTACATAGGTAAAACACAGGCTTACCTAATATAAGACCAGAGCATCAAAAAAGAATAGAAGTAAAAATAAAGAAAACAATGTAAATCAATCACTCTTTTAATATTGTATACATGGAGAAATGATTTCTATGACTGAATATTTGATTCACAATCCATACATTACTCACAACAGAATCGACACCAAATATTTACACTTTTTTCCTGCTTAAAGTTGACATTTCATTGAATAAAATGTGGACTGAACTTAAAAACAATGATTGATGCACTGAAACAAAGTTATAATCATCACATACCCATAATTTACACCATTCACCATTTTAATTTCTTTTTTTTCTACAGCTTTCACCAATATATATATACCAGTCACAATAATCTATGTACAAAAAAAAATATATTCACAAAACAATATTGGAAATACAGTAACACTGTCTTTATCTGGTCCACTGTCCTCGTCTCATACTTTTGTGTGTGCTGTCTAGCCTCGTGTGTACTTTCCCCAAATGTGTAACATAAACACTGACGCAATAAAGATGAGGCTCATTACTAATACAGGGACTGGGCCACTGTGGACAAAATTACATTGTGATGTCAGATTTTCACAACTAAATACTATATGTGTGGAAGCAATAACTCAACTTATGATAACTTGAAATAAATAATATAGTCTATAAAATTTTCAGCATCATATGTGGATCTTCTTCTTCTCGTTCGCAGTTTGACATGTCTACACAGCAAGTCCTGTTTTCTTAATAAATGCTGCTGTATTTGAAAGCTCCTCAGTGCTCCCATACATCTTTCTGTGGATATCCATCTCTGTGGGCCAGTGTTCTTCCTTTAACTGGTTTAGTGTATTGCAGTCATGAAGGATATGTTCAGCTGTCTGTGCTGCCTGCCCACAAGGGCACAGTGGTGATGGGACCAATCTTAGCCTATGTAAGTGGCTGTTTAATCTGTTGTGTCCTGTTCTGAGGCAGAAGATAATAACCTGCTCTGCTCTGTCGAGACAGTGGTAATTGTCTTTTGGGTGGTCGACTTTCCTGATGGCTTTGGTTGAGGGTCTTCTTTTCTTGGTCTTTTTGTTCCTGTGTTGCTCCATCCTTTGCCAGTCTGTCTGCCTCTTCATTTCCTGGTATGCCACAGTGGGATGGTATCCACTGTAGTACTACCCTTCTTTGGATGCTCACTTCTCGCATGGCTTTCTTCAGGTCTGGCAGCTTATTGCTGTCAAGGGCTTGTAGGACAGACATAGCATCAGTAAGAAATAGTTGACATATGTAGATGAATGTGGGAAAGAAAACAGTCTTAATATGGATTGAGAAATCAAGATATTAATTAATGATCTAGATGGGTAAGTGATTTTGCTGTTGCTAATAAATTAGTAATTGGTTGAATGATGACAAGATTCAATCTTAAAAAAATAACTGTTCTGAAACCGATAATAGTAGATTAGAATGCTGCTATTTGAATACAACTTTTTAATACACTAATTGGTACAGTAGAATCCCTCTATAGAGCATATGTCTATAACAAATTTTCCTATTCAATAACTTTTCAAAATTCCCAATTACTGTTATTCTTACATATGGGTGTGAGTCTTGGACAACAAACAAACTGGAAAGTGGGAAATTAGAGGCAACAGATTTGGTTCTACAGAAGAATGCTGAGAATACCATGGACTGCTCGAAAACCTAATGTAGAGGTTTTGAAAGAGTCAAATGCGAAATGGACCTTAATCAACAATATAAGAAAAAGGCAATCTTTTTTTTTGTGGCCACTTCATGAGACAGGCAGGTTTAGAGAACATAGTCACAACAGGCAAAATTGAAGGCAACAGAGACAGAGGGCGACAACGTGAGAAAATATTAGACAGTTTGACAACCTGGCATGGCAAGGAAACAACAACGACTTCGATAAATAATATTGTGGACAGAGAGCTGTGGAGAGCCATGACCGCCTACGCCAGCCGGCATGGCACCTGATGATGTATGAACTCTGGCCCACAAGGAACTATAGCTGCCATAGATTTTGTATTCCCAATTATGGTGAATCAGCTATTCATACTATAGCACTGCTAGCTGTAACATAGTTTCTTACACTTTGATTCCTGGAGAGTCCTCAGTATAGAACCGCCACATGCCAGCACTGCTACCAGCAGCTTTGCGAGCACCACCTCCACTTGATGCTGGAGCTTTCCTATTTGATAGATAAGTACACATTAATAATGAAAACAATCAAATTGTGTATTCTGTGTTTATGTTATTCTTACATTACAACCACTTCATAATTGTAATGAAGGAACGCATCCACAATAAAAATGTAGTTTACTTTCTATTCAAATTTTCTTTGCTTTTAATGTAAGCACATCTCACTAGTAATGCTAGACAAAAATATTGGTATTAAAACTTTGACTACAACTCATCTATATACAATACAAGGCAGGAAAGTCAAGGGACAACGCGGGAATTAAAGCTTAGATTTTAGGTTTGCTTTTCCCGTGTTATTTGATAAGGGATCAATTAATTGTACACTGTCACTCATTTCTTAATGGTAACTAAGGATGGTTGGACGTGGGAGTTGATCAACCCATGCTATTTTTGTTGTTACAAACCATGTGTGATGAGTAAACTTGAACCTGCGTAGCTTGGTTGGCGGATGAGTGTCTCAGCTACATCACCATGGTTCTCAATACATCTCTATAACACATGCGTTTATAACAAATTTGTTTATCTAACACAACTTTTCAAAATATAATCTATTTTTATTTTGCTTTACTGTTTATACCAGAGGTTTTCAAACCAGGAGGTGTGCTTTCCTAGGTGGGAATTTGAGGGTAATCTTAAGGGTTCTCAAATTGCTTCAGAATTTGCAAATTTAGTGTATTAATTAAAGGCATTTCTTTTCAGTTAAAAATAAAATATAAGCATGTTTCCAAAAATATATATTTCAAAACAAAAGCAATAATGAATATTGTTTATTAATTTTATTTGATATCAATTTTTATTGTAATGAAAGTAATGTTCATGAAAACTAGCATGGTTCGGACATGTATGCAGGCACGATTCCTTGTTAAAAACAATACTGCAGGGAATTGTCGAGGGTGGAAGAAGCAGAGGAGGGAAAATAGCGGCTTGGACAGACAACATCAAGGAATGGACAGGGCAAGATATTTCCACACTCATCCGCATCGCTGAGGATAGAATTAGCTAGAGGTACCAATGTGGTACCCCTATGACCCTGAAGGGTTACGGGTTTATTGATTGATTGAATGTTCATGAAAAAATAAAGTATAAACATTTAAAAAACACACAGTGCTGCCAATTGTTTAATAACTGTTTGTAGGTTTATTCCCTATGGCATGGTGGAAAATGTGGTGGTAGAGTTAAATTGAGATCTAAAAGTCGGATGGTGGCATAAGGCCTTTGTAAAATGTCCAAAGGGGAAACATTATGTTTTTACTTTTTTGGTGGAGCACATGGCCGTATGGCTAGAACACCGGCCTCAGATTCCTGAGGTCTTGGGTTCAATCCAAGGTTGGGACAAGGATTTTTATCTTTCAGAGGAACAATAAAAAAATTCACGTAGAGGCAACAGCTTTGGCAAAGCGGCCTTTATTCCCACAGCCGTAACAGCCTCCCTGCACTCCTTAACAGGAAAACAGGCAGTAATGAAGTTTTTTTAAAAAGTAATTCTTGTTATTTGATAAATATTTTGTCGGTCCTGACGAAGTTGTTTTAATGGAATTTGACTGCTAAATAACTGTATTTTACATATTTCATAAAATACCTGCAACATATACAGATTAAGATGGCAATACCTCTGTCGTACTGAAGCACCCCCTGAAGATCTGGGTGTGATTGATTTTGATGGACCACCACGGCCTCCACCACCAACTGATGTTGAACTTGCTGCAGGCTGAGGATCAAACATCAAATGTACTGTGTAATTTGAACAGGTAAATCCAGGAACAGAATAATAGTTTTGCTAATCACTAGAGACACACATAATAACGCACACAAATAAATGTTTAGACCAAAAAGTCTTCATCAAAACAAACATTAAACACACACAACAGAAAGCAACAGGTAAGAACTATAGATTTCACATGATCAAGTTCACTGTAATGAGGAGATTGAACTGGAAGAGTAGTAACAAGGTCAGAGGTGAGATGATACCAGACAAAAAATATAAACAAATATAAAAATGTAGCTATATACATGTGATATGAAACAGAGAGATGATGGACCAACTAGATATCATACAGGCACTCATTGAACCTGAAGGGTTTAAGAGTGCCAAATTGGTATATGTAGCGGTTCTCAAGACGGGTCCGGTCATCAGAGAAGCACAACTTAATGGCAGTAACCTGAATGTTCTAAGTGTCCCGATGGTCCGTGCCATTGAAATGGACATCCACGGAATAATCCAAATGGTTTCTAATGCTATACAGATGTTCCTAAATGAGTTTCACTGCTCAAACACCATTACATCAATTTGCCTACTAAACAAATATTGATAAACAGTATATTTATACCAACTTTGTGTTAACAATGTCAAACATGGTCACTGTCCAAGACACAAGAGAAAGATTGCAACCTGTGAGATGTCTAAGGAAGATTTCTGTGGTCAAAAGAACAGACTGCATTTGAAATTATGACATCAGAAATTGCATAGGAACTGTACCAAGTACCAAATATATACAAAGACAACAGATCAAGTGGTTTGATCACATGAGAATAGAACCAGATCGCATTCCAGGTGTAGCCTATAACAGAATATCTGGGTACAGAGCAAGAAGAAAACCTAGAGGCAGATGGATTGATAACAGAGACATACTACAACATCATCATCAAGTGCCGTCTCCGCAACGAAGGTTGGCTGCAACGTATCTCCAACATCTCCTGTCTTTGTGGTGCACTCTGCTAGACTGTAACCTGTCCATCGTGTAATGTTACTCTCCCACTTGTATCACTGCCTACCTCTTGCTCGCTTCCCTTTGACTTTACCCTCAAGTAAGGTCTTCAATAGGTATTACAACAACAAATGCAACACATTTGGTATTTCAAAGAAGACATAGGCTCCCCACGACACTTCGCAGCATTTGTGGCTTGGACAAGACAGATCAATGAAATCAATGAACTATTATTTGCTGATGATCAAAGTTTAATATACGAAGATGAGGAAACTTTGCAAAAGCACATCAATGCATTGTTGTTAGCATGTCAGAAGTACAACATGAAAATTAATATACAAAAAACAGAAGTTATGAAAATTAGCAAGTCTTCAACACCAATGAATATAACAATAGATAACACCAAAGTGAAACAAGCCAAATAATTGAAATATCTAGGCAGCATTTTTTCCGAAGATTGAAGACTAGACAGAGAAATAGAAACAAGGTGCCAGAAAGCAAACAGTTACTTACCAACTTTCACCATTACTTCTTCATCCAAAGATCAAGATGGAAATTAAAAAACAAATAATATCTACAATTTTTATACCAACACTGTGCTACCAATGTCAAACATGGTCTTTAACAGCTTTGAAGCAAAGAAAAATCGTCACATGTGAAATGAAGTGTCTGAGGAAAGCTGCAATGGTTACCAAACTAGATAAAATAAGAAATGAAGAAATTAGGAAAAGAGTTGGTATAATATCATGTATCGAACATATTGAGAGACAGCAAGTAAAATGGTTCGGTCACCTTGTGAGAATGAAGCCAAACCAAATACCAATAAGAGCATATAATACAAGAATATCCGGGCGTACAGGCAAAGGTAGACCAAGAAAATGGTGGGTAGAAAAAATTAAGATAACCTTGAACAAACATTGACTAAATGCAACCTCGGCGACACATCTGGCCTTGAAACGACAGCTTAAGATACCACCCCTACGCTTAACGGCAAGTGTGAATGCGATCAACAATCATTCACCTGTGGATAGACAATAGACAAGACAGATGTTCATGGAAACAGCCTGTGAGCCTTCTTCCAGTTTTACCTATATATATATATATGTCATTCACAACGCTAGCAATTGATAGCATAGATGATGTTGCAGGGCACATGTGAAACCCTCTTTAATGGTGAAGGTGACTAGGGAATGTGACAGACCGAGTCTGGATGACATAGGCACAGGTGTAGCATATGTTGCATTTGCAGCTGATGGTGCTGTAATTAGGAATGTCAGGCTGGAGGTGACTCTGGACCAGTAGGCCCTAAGATTCGTGTCACATCTTTAAGCAACTAGATGAGGGGGTCACAGAACACTTGCCGAACGTAATTTGAAACTTAATCTATGACTTTTCAATCACAAAACATTGCTACTACAGAACACTACATGAGATAGATGAAATATAAAAAATACAAAGTAATATAGTTTCATCATCATCAGGTAGCATAATATTCTGGACAGGATGCAGCAGTCATCACAGCTCTTTTGAAACTCCTGCTGATGTTGAGATAATCTTCCTGCTTTTGTGAGTGTCAGGACTCATGTTTATGTGTCCTTTGATATCTTGCATTCATCTTCTTCATGAGAAATGAGGGCATTAGACAAAAAACCGGTACCACTCCAATCTTGGAATAAATTAAGAAACAATAGTCAATAGATAAAATAAATGGTTTGCACACATCAGCAGACTACCATCAGACAGCATACCACAGCAAGCTATGCTACACAGATACAGTAAAGGCAGACCTAGAGACCGACCACGAAAATGATGAATCACTAAAAGAGGCTAAACAAAGTTCAGACATTTTCACACAGTACTCCATACTATGGTCGTGTAGTCTACCAGTGTAGTTGTAGTCAACATCATGGATTGTTATGTACCCGGCCCATGGGTCTACAATTGTATGACATAACATAAAATTTGAAGTGTTTCTAAATTTATTTTAAGTCTAATAACTTATGACAAGTTAATCACTGTGTTAATGGAAAACTAAACCAGAATCTCAAACTTCAAAGCATTATTATTAAATATTAAAATTGGCATAGGCTGACTGAATTATTATTAGGCTCGAGTGAGTAATAAAGAATCCTGAGAATCAGCAGCCACTGATAGCCTATGAGTATAGTATTATAGTGAATTATAGTATGATACTATATTTTAATAGTAAGATTACTAAGATACTATCATTGATTAGTGATATGTCTTAGAGTATAGAATCTATACTAGGTACTGGAGGACAATTCAATAAGTTTCAATAACTAAATTGAATAAATATATTATTAATAATTAATAGTTTTCTGTTTCTTCAAATTTTCTGTATCTAGGAATCCGAATATTTTCTCTTCACATTATGTATTACATTTCTTACAAGAGTAGAATAATTTGCAAATTATATCTTACTAGTGGCATTGTGGTACCGTGTAACTATAATTATATGATTTACAATGAAGATTAATGGTGATGTTTTCGTCTGATGTTTCTGCCACGTAAAGATTTATTCTTCCACTTCCGGTTTAATTTTTGACATAGTAACCACTAAAACATTTGAAAAAGCAAGTCACGAAGAGAAAACACAGCCAGATTTTTTGTGGGATACCACCATCAGGTAGCATATCCTGAACATGCTGTATCAGTCATCACAGCCTTTCGACACGTGTGGTGTATACATAGCATATAACAATTTTTCAAAGAACACTACAATAAATAATTAAATCCCTCAATAAGCCCGTAACCTTCAGGGTCGTATGGGTACCACATTGGATGCTTCAGCACACAGAGTCCGTCAGCGATTTCTATCCTCAGCGATGCGGATGAGTGTGGAAATATCTTGTCCTATCCATTCCTTGATGTTGTCTGTCCGTGCCTTTATTTTCCCTCATCTGCTTCTTCCACCCTCAACAGTTCCCTGCAGTATTGTTTTTGACAAGGAATTATGTCTGCATACATGTCCAAACCTTTCTAGTTTACGTCGTTTCACTATTGAAAGCAATGATTCTTGTACACCTGCATACATCTCTCTACTTTATTTCTTACGTATTGGTCTTATGTTCCCTATAGGAAATTCGCAGAATTCGTCTGTAGCATTTATACTCGAAAGCATGTAATCGTCCCTCCATGTCCGTAGTGAGTGTCCATACACTCACAAGCATACAGTGTCCACACAACCATACAGTACAACAGAAAGCACCAGCGACTTCTCCAGTTTGACTTTCACTTAACATTGATGTTGCTTTTCCAAATCACCGTTAGCCTTGACAAGGGCGCTAAAGTCATCTCCAGCCTTATTTTTAGTTCTGCCTTGCATTTTCCATCGCTGCATATGCTCATATTAAAGACTAAACAATAAAAATAATATAAAAAATTGGTAGACATACTTTTCAGGACGTAGCCATCAACCCAGAATTTTTTTACTGTAGTGATTTTCTAAGCAATGTAAATACGTTCAGTAGTTTGCCATTGGTATCTGAACTCTCCGAATGCACACTTGCCTGTGGCAACACACTTGCGAGATTCGAACCCCCGTACCACAGGCGCACTCTGTACCACGCCGTCGTAGAGCCTAACTAAACAATATTGCTTGTAAATACGACATATTATTAATATGACGTGCTTTACCAATTTTACAAATTTGGCTCCGGCTCCGGTCCAATTTTGCCGGATTTAGGACGGATTTGTGTTGCCTAGTCAGGTGAATTTTCTGTACATGTTTCATGAGGTCAAGCACAGTAACACTTCCAGTTTACTATTTCTTGCTGATGTAAGTAAGAATTTTAAGAAATAAACATTCATTTTGAATGTTAATGGTGCGTTATGAGTTTGGGGACCTTGAATATTTAAAATTTTCGTAAATTTCTTTGGTCTTGCCGATAAAATAAAATGGCATCAAAATCTAAGTCATACCGCGCCGTTTGAGATTACTTCAAGGTTAAAGACGATGATTCAGCGAAGGTAATATGTAAGTTTTGTGTCAAACAGTTCTCGCGTGGACGATAAGTTCGCCCCAAAGACTTCTCAACATCATCAATGCAGACCCATTTGCGATCGATGCACAGGAAAAGCTATGACGAAATGATGCATCACTGGAAAGGCCAGTGTATTGTCGACCACATCTATGATTAATCTAGGATCGTGTTTGCACATAGCAAGCAGCAGTCAATTATGCAGGAATGGGACCGGGTCAAAATTTGGGACATCACAGTCCCAATGCTAAACGCATTCATGCTGCCGTAGCCCGAATGATAGCCATAGATATGAAGCCTTTTCAAGTAGTTGAACGACCAGGTTTCAGAGAGTTTATGCATACAATTGAAAAAGGTATGAATTGCCTTCAAGAAAGTACATTTCTGAACATGTCATTCCTGACATGTGTAAACGTCTGAAGGTAAAATTGCAGCAATGATATCTGACACTGATTACATATCATTCACAACAGAAACGTGGACAGCTGAACACACCACTCAGTCATTTATGGGCATCACTGGCCATTGGTTAACAGACTCCTTCGTTCATCGCAGTGTAGTCTTCCATTGTACTGCATGTGATGAACATCATACGGCCACAAACTTGCTTGCACATTTTGAAATGATGATGGATGAGTGATCAATTGCACGTGAGAAGTGCCATGGTGTTGTGAGAGACAATGCATTCAACATTGCCAAATGCTTTCGTGATAGCAGCTATTCAAGTGTTGGATGTTTTGCACACACACTGCAGCTGTGTGCGCGTGATGGTCTTTTGAGTCTAAAGTATGTTGCTGACATCATCAGTACTGGAAGAAAATTGGTAGGGCATCTCAAACACTCTTCTTCAGCAACCAGTCGTTTGCATGAAATTAAAAATGAATTAAACCTACCACAACATCAGCTTATCCAGGACGTGACAACACGATGGAATTCAACGTTCTTTATGCTACGAGGTCTGTTAGAACAACGACGCAGCATCAGCCTGTACTGTGTTGAAATTGATACGGTAACTGGGCTAACCGTACAGCAGTGGGCAGTCACGGAGAATGTGGTAGCTACTTTGGCACCATTTGAAGAACTCCCACGTGAAATAAGTGCAGCTCAGGCATCGATATCAGTTGTGATCGCATTAGTGAAAACACTCATGACTTTCCTCCAGAAAGAAAGTAGTGATGCCGGGATCAAAACTATGAAAGCAGCCCTGTTTGAAGCTGTTAGCATCAGATGCTACCATGTCATTTTCACGATGATACCATGTAGTATTTTTATAGCGTTACTGATCAGTGCAATGGTTCTGTAGTTGGTGCATAGTGTTAGATTTCCCTTCTTCGGTAGCGGTATGTAGACTGATTGTGTCTATTCCTTGGGCCAAACTTAACTTTTCCAGATCTTGGTGCAGAGTGTGTGATAGATGGAGATGGTGGTTTCTCCTCCTGCGTGGATAATTTCAGAAGTTATAAGATCACACCCTTGAGATTTTCCTCTCTTCAGGTTTTTAATGGAGTTAAAAACTCCATTAAAAACTCCATCTGACTAAATCTAAACTGGGTTCTGGCTCTATTTCACAGCTATTATGGATGATATTGTCAGTGTTTTCGTGGATTTCCTCATGCATGTCCTTACAGTATTCTGGTCCTCTTTCCAGGATATCTTTGTTTCCTGTCAATTTGTTGCCATGTTTGACTTAAATGATGTTTAGTGCTGGCTTGAAATAGCCTGTTAGAGTTCTCATCTCTTTGAACATTATATCACGTCTATCTTGTTTGTTTGTCTCCTCTATCTTGCTGCAGGTCTCCAGTATATATTTGTTTTTATCCTGTCTTGTATTCTTCTTTATTTTCTCGATGCTTTCTTTGTATTTGCTGTGGTTTGCAAGGTAATTCATTTTTTTTTCATTTTTCTTGTTTCTTCAATTATTTTGAGCTTTTCATGGGAGATGTAACCTTTTTTCTTAGTAACTTTTCTGGGTACTGTATTTTGTGCTGTAGAAACAAGAGTATCTCTTGCATAGTTGGCTAATTCATCAGGTGTTAATTATTCTTGTACTGCCAGAAGTATTTCAAATTTGTTGTGAACTTGATGCTATATTCTGATGGTATGTTGCTGGTGTTAAAGTGGATGGGCCTAGCGCCTTTTATAACTTTTTAAAACTTTATTTTTACATCTGCCATGAGAAGTTCGTGGTCAGTGTCACAGTCGGCACTCTTAAGGGTATTGGCGCATATAATTCTTGATCGCCATCTGTGTTGGACTAATATGTAATGTATTTGAATTTTTAATGTCGTGCCATCTGGTGATATCCACGTGAACAGTCGTCTAGGATGTTACTGGAATATAGCGTTCGTGATTGTCAAGTTGTTGTCTTTGTAAAAATCTACTAGTCGTTCTCCTCTCTCGTTTCTTTGGTAGATAGCGAAATTCCCTACTGCATGTCTTTCCTCCCATGAGCTTCGTGGTCCAACCTTTGCATTTAAATCCCCCATTACTATTTTAGTGTCTTGTTTTGGTGTTATATCTATTGTCTCTTGTAGATCGTCATAAAATGTGTCTATTTCATCTTCTGCTTCTGATGTTTGTGCATATGTTTGGATGATGGTGATGTTTTTAGATTTTCTGTTTAGTATTATTGTCATTCTGCAATCGTTGATTGTGTTATATCCCAAAAGTGTTCTGGCGATACCTTTTGACAGTAATATACCGACTCCGCTGCGTCCACTTTTCTCTTTGTCTGAATATATGAACATTCCACCAGTTGTGGTTGGGAAGTGTCCTTGGCCTGCATTTATACATTAGCAAAATATACACTATTAATAATTTAATTAATAACTGTAAATAACCTATTTTTTGAAATATCTAGTTAATTTAAACAAAAATATGTCAAAGTAGATACCTTTCCAAAATGACCACACATAAAAATTGTGAATATAAAATGACCAAAACATAAATATCATATCAAATGACAGTTCAAAATAGCAAAATTTGACAATCGTTCTCAAACTCATGTAGGTTAGAAGAATGTAGCTTAGAGAACGGAATGCGTTGTGCCATTGTTTACAGCTTGACTACGATATCTGCTATTTTTTGCTTAACACATCCAACTTCTGCTTGGCTTCAGGTTCACTTTGACTCTCTATGAGCGTGATAACCATCTGCACTTCGAAAACCAACTTAGTTACTTCTTACGATATGCAAGGCTGGCGGCTGTATCGTTTGCTCCCTTACCGGGACCGGAAACATACAAGCGTATGGGGATATTTTCAGAAAATATAACAATACCCACTGATCGACAGTTTAAATAGTTTATAAATATAGGCTACCGCTGTTTCTGGAAGCCGATAAGATGAATATTAAATACAGCGTCCGTGGCACAGTGGTTAGTAATTCATTTTCCTAAGCTTGTGGCCGAAGACTTCAGTTCGCGAGATTTTCTCCGGTGTCGAGCTACCTTTACGAAATGGACACATAACACATCTAGTAAAGTAAAACATAAAGTTCTACGCCAGTGACCACATCACACCTAACATGCCGTTGAGGAAATCAGAAATTTAGCGTTAATAATTGTGACCTGAAGTAGAGTATCCTGCCAGGGACATAATTATTTTCCGGACAGAAAAGGTCCTAATCTGTATCGGATATTCAGGAATTTTCAGGGATAGTGCACCACCAGGGAGATAGTGGGTAATATGTTTATTATTTAAAAAGAGACAGGCAACTGTACAGAATGTGGATGATCGGTCCCAGTGAGGGACAAGACGCTAACAGATACAGTTTAAAATGTAAACACACACAATATATGTGCAACATCACATAAACATATGCCACAGCTTTCCAAAATTAACAATAAATGTCATTGTAACATATTCTTATTTCTGTTCATTTTGACATTTGCCTAATTTACATTGTGTTACCACAGCCCCCCCCCCCCATCATTTTCAGTTTCGGGTTTTCACCGGACATGAACGTATGTATTATTTAGTTCGCTAATTGTTTGAAATTGATTCCTAAATTTAAAAAAAAGCTTCTCACTTCGTTTTGGTGGACTTTTTAGACAACTGGGACACCCTACATTTTCACTATTTTTTAGAGAACTGGGATACCCTACATTTTTGGAGAACTGGGTCACCCTACATTTCTGGAGAACTGGGACACCTTACATTTCCATTATTTTCAGAGAACTGGGAAGAAGGGAAATCATCATCATCATCAAGTGCCATATCTGCAACGAAGCTTGGCTGCAACAGATCTCAAACATCCCGTCTCTTGTTTTGGTGGTGCACTCTGCTAAACTAACCTGTCCATCTTGTGATGCTACTCCCCCAATTGTATCTCTGTCGACCTCTTGCTCGCTTTCCTTTGACTTTACCCTCAAGTAAGGGTAAAGTAAAGGGGGGGGGTGTATCACATTCTTTTAATTCTTTTGTAGTGTCAAATATCATATTCTAATTTTAAGGAGGATAATGTTTTTCCCTTCCCTCCATATTGACTTCATCTGTATATATATATAGAAGGCTTGATTTTAGTTATTGGGAGTGAGTCTGCATGCACTTGCGAGTGCGTGCGTGTGTGTGCAAGTGAGGAATCGTTCGGGATATCAAGATAATATTGTTGTGTTGTCCCGTCAAGCGGTGTAGTGAGATGACCGTTTATGTGAATCAGAACAACAAAACAGACGACCCATGGAGTGTTAATGACGCCTCACATCTGAACTCAGTTATCCCTGACCAGGCACGCAAATCGGGGAAGAGAGAACGTTGCACTAGCGCCCCCTACATGGCTCTCCATATGCTGATCATTGTCACGAAAAGGGGCATAATTCGAACCTGATCAAACTGTATTTCCGCTCAGACGTCAAATTCGATTGCCTTTAATGACTCTTGATGGCTCTGTTCTCTGAGCAGAGGACGAGAAAAACGCTTCCCAGAGCTTTTGACGCGGCTGCTAATTATTGGGCACAGGGGTTTGAATCATCGGAAACCAACGGCGGATGGACAGAATGACGGAACTGGGAGCGAAAGTGGAAAGATTACTGAAAGCTATATTTTTATAACGAGCGTGCCCGCATGCATTATTTCCGGTGTGTATTTGTGTGTTTTTATTATGATTAAATTTTGCGACTTCATTTATGAAGAAACTATTTCTTTGTTGTTGTCATCAATGCGTGATTGATTGTCAACTGGTAGTCGGCTTTCCTGGATGACTTAATTTAAATGTTAGGCTCTGTCATAAACTTCAGTCAGAGGTGTGACCTGAGGAAGGGAAAGCAACTTTTTCGTGAAATAATTGAAAATATTTTGTGTCTTCACTTTAATAAATATTAAATTCATTGACGCATATCCTGTATATAACACTGTTTCTAAACTACTGTTAAATTTTCAAAAAATTATTTTCCAACTATTGTTGAATTTCTAATAGACTACAACGTTTTCCAACTATTGTTGAATTTCTAATACAACGTTTTCCAACTATTGTTGAATTTCTAATACAACGGTTTCTAACTACTATTGAATTTCAAGAAGAATGTTGTTCAACTAGTGCTAGATTTCTAAATCATTGTTTTTCAACAAATGCTTAATTTCTAGTACACTGTTTTATAATTATTGCTAAATTTCTAAAACATTGATTGTAAACTTGCTGAATTTCTAGAACAATGTTTTTCAACTGTTTCTGAGAGTGTAGAACATTGCTTTTAAATCATTGCTAAATTTCTAGAACACTGCTTTTCAAATACTGTTGAATTTCTAGAACAAAATTTGTAAACTATTGCTGAATTTATATAACAATATTTTCCCACTATTTGTAGGTTTATAAATCATTGCTTTTAAACCATTGATAAATTTCTAGAATATTATTTTTGACTGTTGCTAAATTTCTAGAACACTGTTTGAGCAAATCAAGACTATTTCATTCTCACTAGCCCACCCCCCCCCTCTCAGTATATATAGCAAACTACCGATAGCTTTAGGATATGTGCATACATATATTATTTTCGAATTTTAATCGGTTAATTTATCTAGTTGTAAAATGAATCAGTCACTGGTGTTTCGCGCCGACCTTTGCTTTACGTGTGTCCATTTACACTCGAATTTGTCCTTCGATAGTAGTTCAAAAGTTTCTGCACCTTTATGCAATAACGACCTCTATGGACCTCGGTCTTCGGCCACATTTTCCCAGTTATTGTGGTCATAGAGAAATCTTTCATTGAGACCTTACATACATCTTAGTATCACAGGAGTGGTCTACCATTAACTCCTTTTCCTTTCGAAATGTCGTGGGATCGGTCTCTGCTCATTTTTCTCATTTGACTAACCCATCTTAGTCGTCTACTCCTGAGCATTCTCATTATTTATTGTAATATTTCCCTCTGAGGTACCTCCTTTAAAAAAACACAATTGTTTTACCATTTGATTTTCATTACATTACGAAGACAGTGTAGACAGTATAGAGTCTTTTCTCATGCCCGGAGAGCAATGTCCATGTTTCTTAGCCGTATAATAAAGCGATGAGTACACAAACCCGATAGTTTGTATTTTTTGCATTGTTAATTTTGTTTTGTTTTTCCATACTCTCTTTGATAATTTGTCAACAAAAGTAGCCAAACTTCCTATTCGCTCATTGATTTCTTCATCTAATGATAGAGAGGCTCTGACAGCGGAGCCAAGGTAGCAGAGTTTACTGTAAGAATATGAGAGCCAAATAACAATGGGTTTTCTAGAATCAGCTGTACACTTAACTTTATTACCATATTTTCCGATATTAGTGACTACACTGACAACTTGTAATTGATGTCTCCACGAGGCACCTGATGTCTGGAAAAGATCGATCATGATGGGCAGAAATTGAGCCAAAACAATTTGATACGACCAAACGCTGGAAATAAAATCAACATAATTAAAGATACACCCTTCATAGTTGTCATGTAGCACTTAATATCTGCACAAGCTGATGTGCGCATGCGGGTTGTGAAACATCGTTTTTGTGTTGCATAACGAGATTTATGCGGGATCTCGTTATAATTTGGTCACTGTTTCGGCTAGCTTTAAATATGAAGAAGAAAAATAGTCTTGCCGAAACTGAATTTTACCAAGAGAGCTGGAATACCAAGATAACTGAAATACTAACCGAGACTGCGACAGTAAAGACCTATGTACTGAAAGTAAACCAGACTTTATTCGTTACGTTTTTGATTATTATATTGGTCTTCGATGGTCATTATTTATATACTTGAGTCAAATGCCACAACAGCCAAGGCTGACCAACGAAAATCACGAAAATAATAAAAATCAGCCGTTCAGGTCATGTTTACTTTCTGTACACAGGTCGATACTGGAGCCCGGTCAGGTAATAATAACCAAAAATCATATTTCAAGATTACTAGGCTTAGAAAAGCTGATTATATTTCATATAATCTTTGTTGGGAATCTCCTAGACATAGTGTTTCAGAATTATATATAACCTGGATTATAGTTTATAAAATTAAATAGAGGAAGACAAATAATTTGGAAAGTTGAATTTAAATCTTTAGTAACACTTTTTCTTAGTCTTCTTCTGTTGTTTGATCTCCAACTCCCCCAGATTTGCAGGATGTAGTCCGGAAAACGGAATGCATTGAATCATAGTTTACAACTTTTCCGCGATATCTGCGCATTTTGTCCTGGACAATTTGATTATATAATGGTTTCTTGATCATTTTGACCCTATATGGGATGGGAGTCAGCTTCACCCATAACCTCCTTAGTCGTCTCTTGCGACATGCATGGAAGGTAAACAGTGTCGCTATTATTTGCTCCCCTCGTGGGCTCCAGCAACACACTGGCGCTTGGTAACACTGATATCCTTCTTCTTCTTCTTCTTAGTCGATCATGTTATAACACGTGTCACCAGCTTTGCCCAACTATAAAATGGCGTATCTCAGCAAATATATAACGCATAAAATATAAATTTTGTGTGTGAATTTGAAATGTTATAGACCCTATGAATTATTATTTTTCATTAAAATGCAGAAATTGGTTTCAGTTTTCGTTTATATGCCATATAGATCAAGAATCTATTTGTGAGCACACATTTTACTCATATTAGAGTGTTTGCAATCAATAATAAATCATCATTTACTCATGACTTGTTTTTCATACAATTAGCATAATTTAAGCGTGAAATTGCACGATTCTGTACTCTCAAACTCAAGACAGGCTGTGTTTAAAGGTTGTTTCTTGGTGTTACGCTCAAATTCTCATTCAGAAGCGTCTCAACATAAAGTGTGTAGTTTGTTGGAAAAAAAAATGTGAGTAAAGTTTATGACACTAGAGCAGATCACAAATAATATTTTTAAGCATTTGTGCAATGAACCTACACGAGGAAAACTATATCATTCTATTTCAAACCCAGTAAAGTGGATTATTCATGCCTTGGGTATAAGTAATCAAACATTAAACCCTTGGATAGCAAAATCGGATATTTCCAATTTAAGTCCTTTGTACACGAACATTAGGCCAAGACTAGTGAATAATTTTGACAAAGAAATGATCTTAAGATAAATCCGCAATTTATTTTCACAATAATAAAGCAACGACTTTAAGGAAATTAAAAAGGTTGGAGACGCATGTCAAAAAATAGCCAATGCTGTAAGTATATAAATTGTAACCAACAGAAATCATCACAATAATAAAAAAAAAACGTAACGAATAAGTCCTAATAAATTCTTTGCCGAGATCTTATAGTACTATCGAAGGTCAGTCACTAGCCCTCACAATGAGAATATGCTAATACTTGATGTAACATAAACACGCTCCATGCAAACGAAAGAAGAAAAAGAAAATGAATTTCCTGGGACAGTTTTATTAACCAGAAAAAAAGAATGATTACCATCGTTTCCCATATTCTTTTTTTTTTTTACTCGTTCTATTCCAATCATATCTGACATAGTCAGAACAGACTTGTTACAATGGTTACAACAGGAAGGGGGTAATTGTTTTGATCAAATATAGTTCGCTGACCCAGAATTCTGTCATCTTGTATTTTCTTATAAATTTTCTTCGCTCACCGCTTTCACATTTCCTGAATGATTCTTGTGAGAAAAGTCAACACACAGCTCTCAACAAGGTTGACATGTTTTTGTGAATAGAGAAGGAAAATGGACAATCGGCTGTCGATAAATTGTCTTTTTTAATGGGCCATTTTACCCCCCCTTACCCTTTTGTCAACAATTGTCAAAAATTCAAGGACCTCCGTGCTTCACAATATCAAAATGTTAAACACAACCCCCTTCCCCAATAAAACACAATTTTTTAGCAAAGAAAATACGACGAAAAAAGCTGCATTATATTTTCACATTTTCAAACAATGTTAAATCCAAACAGTTTAATTGGTGTATAAAAACAGCATTGTTGATGTCAACTTTTGTCAAACCACCTCCACCACCCTTTTCCCTTGACATATACTGACCAAATTTTTCAGACCTATCATCAAATTGTTGACCTAATTTATGAACAGCTGCTTCTCTCCCCCCCCCCCAATATTTAGCTCTATACTATCATCTGTTGGTCATGCAAATAAAAGTTTCTGGTTGTCATAAAGTTAGCACCACAAGTAACAAAATTCTATTGTGTCATTCTCTTATAAGCTGTATAGAAAGTAACGCAGTCTGTGTATGTTATATATGTATCCACAAATGATAACTTGATCCATTAGAAACAATTGGGTACCATAGTTTATTTGAGTTTGGTAACTATCAGTGGAAGTTATCGTTTGAAAGTTACATTCTTCTTCTTTTTCTTCTGCGTGTGTTCTCAAACTCCTGCCGAATATCAGGATGTAGTCCTGATAAAGGAATGCATTATGTCACGATTTACAATTTTGCTGCGATATCTGCGCGTTTCAGCCTGACATTTTCTATTTCAGCATGCCATCTGGGTCACTTTAACCTTCTATGATCACACGTACACATATCTTGGTGGAGGTGAAAGTTAAACATTTTGACATTATTATAAGCATGGGAGTCTATATATGAGATGCGACAGCCAACCCCATTCCATAACCTTCTTAATCGTCTCTTACGATACTCATGAAAGATAAACAGTGTTGCTAATCTTTGTTCCCTCTCGGGCCCGAGCTTAACACGAGCAAAAGTGTTTAGCTGATGTTTTAATATATGTTTTAATAAATGTTTTAATATAAGATTTAATATATGTTTTACTATATGTTTATATATATGTTTTAATATATGATTTAATATATGTTTTACCATATGTTTATATATATGTTTTAATATATGATTTAATATATGTTTTACTATATGTTTTAATATATGATTTAATATATGTTTTACTATATGTTTATATATATGTTTTAATATATGATTTAATATATGTTTTAAACCACCCGCACATGTGATCCCAATAAGACACAGCTGTAGTGTTCCAATTCTTCGACAAATTTGTGTGTTGCTTCATGTTCAAGGATGTTCCAATTCTTCAGCAAGTTTGCGTGTTGTTTCATTTTCAGGACGTTTCCATTTTTCGGATAGTTTATGTGTTGTTTTATTTTCAAGGATTCCTATTCTTCGTCATGTTTTTGTGATGATTCACTTTCAAGGATGTTCCAATTCTTCAACAAGTTTGTGTGTTGTTTCATTTTTAAGGATGTTCTCATCCTTCGCCATGTTTATGTGGTGCTTTATTTTCATGGATGTTTCAATTCCTAGGCAAGTTTGTGTGCTGTTTCATTTTCAAGTATGCTCCATTCTTCGGCATATCTGTGTGATGGTTCATTTTCAAGTATGCTCCATTCTTCGGCAAGTTTGTGTGTTGTTTCATTTTCAAGGATATTTCATTTTGTTAGTAACAGAGTCAGTAGATAATGGCGAAGGAGAGATTGGATGGAAGAAGTTGAAACCCCATATTATGAAGTCAAAATATGACATTTATCACTAGGTGTCAATCCAAAAATGCAGGTACACCGTTACCTACTGTTCATGGTTTTCCCCCCAAAAATGTCACCAAATGCCCCACGCAAACGAAGAATGTCACCAAATGCCCCACGTAAGCGAAGAGTGTCACCAAATACCCACAGTGAGTTTTATTCAGGAGACAGAATTACAGATATAGACATGTTCCAAGTGAACAAAAGAAGAAGAAGAAGAACCAAATACCCCACGTAAACGAAGAGTGTCGCCAAATACCCACGTAAACGAAGAATATCACTAAATATCCCACGTAAACGAAGAATGTCACCAAATGTCCACGTATACGAAGAATTTTACCAAATACCCCACGTAAACGAAGAATATCACCAAATATCCCACGTAAACGAAGAATATCACCAACTGTCCCACGTAAACGAAGAATATCACCAACTGTCCCACGTAAACGAAGAATATCACCAACTGTCCCACGTAAACGAAGAATATCACCAACTGTCCCACATAAACGAAGAATATCACCAACTGTCCCACGTAAACGAAGAATATCACCAACTGTCCCACGTAAACGAAGAATATCACCATGTTCCACGTAAACGAAGAATATCACCAAATATCCCACGTAAACGAAGAAACCACAATTTTCTAGATACTCTCAACCCCACTCCATTTTTCCTACCCGAAGTAGCACCTACGGCCCTGCTTGTAGCTACACATATTTTCTTCTATGTTAGATCACAATTATTTTCAGTGAGTTCTTATCGTACGACAAATGTAAAACCGGTTCAATATTTCGTTTTAAATTGTTCTTGATATGTGAGATTTATGCCAAACTGTATAATACCAGTGAACAGATAAAGAAAACACTGGGTGATGTAATTATACAGATCACAAAAATGAACAAATGTATACTACTTCTGAGAATACATTTTTTCTTCTCGTCTTTGCAGTTTGCTTCGATTTCGAAACTTTAATATAAACTGTGTGTGTAATATCGGTCTTTTACATCTACAGTTATTTGTATAGTTGTACGTATATGTTAGTAATGTTTTGATTCAGAAGTCTTCTCACTGTCTACCAATTGTCTATCTCAATATAAAATCGACAGTTTTCAGTAATTCTCGAAAGAATACCTGGTATTATCAGTCATTCTAGAAAATACACTAAACATAATCATCGATTCCAGAAATTACACAGTAAGTATTTTAGAAAATACACAAGGTGTAATCAACTAATCATAGAGGGTTAAAATCTGGCTGCGTCACCTCGTAATGAAGCGAAAACACGCATGATATAATCAGCTATCATAGAAAATACACATGGAGTAATCAGCTATTCTAGAAAATACACATGGTGTAATCAGCTATTCTATAAAATACACATGGTGTAATCAGCTATCATAGAATATACACATGGTGTAATCAGCTATTCTATAAACTACACATGGTGTAATCAGCTATCATAGAAAATACACATGGTGTAATCAGCTATTCTATAAACTACACATGGTGTAATCAGCTATTCTAGAAGATACATATGGTGTAATCAGCTATCATAAAAAATACACATGGTGTAATCAGCTATCATAAAAAATACACATGGTGTAATCAGCTATCATAGAAAATACACGATTGGCGCAAATAAAACGGCGACACAACTCATGTCCATTCTCTGGACTGCATCTATTTTGCTGGAAATCTAGTAGGGCCATAGTCCTGCTACAAGACAGATCCAGTGGGAGTTTTAGAATGAACGCTGAGAAAGAAGAAGAATATATGTAGAATATGTGGGGTCGAGGAAGGGTGTCGTGGGAAGTAATCGGCAGAAATAGAAATACAGACACTTAAAAGGGAGAGGGGGGAAGCGAAGTTAACCGTATTAAAAATGTTAAGAACCGCTGATCTATATTACTCATCTCAGTCACCATTTTTACTACAAATATGTGGTGACTCACTGATTATGTCACTACTACTCATCTCAGTCACCATTGTTACTACAAATATGTGGTGACTCACTGATTATGTCGAAACTTCTTACCGTAATGTTCTTTAATTTCTAAATTTTATATAATTTTCTTTCACTATATTGTATTCATAAGAGCAGGGTCGTACATAATTCTTCCGTAAGGAGAGATTTTTCCTAAAAAGGCAATTTCTTCGTTTTCGTAGCTGACCTTCTAAAAAAAAAAAAAAAAAAAAACAACCAACAACATACAAGGATATTTTACTTACCTCGTAGTACTAAATGTCATGTTCTGCTTCAAAGGAAAAGTGGGGGATGGGTGAAGGGGTAGTTATTTAAGGGTTTGATAAGAGTATGCATCCTTTATTTCTGCACAATTCCTCGTGATGTGTGTGTGTGTGTGTGTGTGTGTGTGTGCGTGCGGTGTCATAAAAATACAGTAAATCAGTGTGTCCCAACCTTTTTTTGCCATTCCCCACCTAATGCTTTATAAAATTCTAACCACCTCCCCCCCTTTACATATACATATTTTGTATCTTTAAAAATAGGCTAACATATAGGGAATGCCTAATTGCCCCCCCCCCCCACTTTCTTTAACAATCAAATTCGCCCCCTCCCCCTGTGTGTCGTGTTCCCACGATGGAAAACGATGGTTTAAGAAGTTCACATTACACTCATTTCACTGCAGCTACATCCAGAGGTTATGTACAGAAAGCACAAAACAGGACCGTAGAATGTACAGTGAGAAATCATCTGGACTAAAGTAAAAAAAAAATTTAATGCTTATCAAACCGGGATAACATGTCTATTTCTGGAGGCTATAGTTTTATCGTTAAGTATAAAGTGATCCACAACTACAGTGATCTTCCTTGCTTCCAGAGCGCTTAAATCATAGTAATTAATGGCACGAGATTCATCCAGACGTTGGAAAGAAGGCTGCAATTTTCCTTATGGATTCTGACGAGGAGATTTAATCACGTGAGGTCTAGTTTTTATCAATGGGTCAATTTGGAGGAGGACATGTCGGAGGATGGGGGGGGAGGATGGAGTAATCACATATATTTCTATACAAAGTAAGAGCGAAATAGGAATATATATATATATATATATATATATATATATATATATATATATATATATATATATATATATATATATATATATATATATATATATATATATATATATATATATATAAACACGCATACACACACGTGCACATATATATATATATATATATATATTCAATCTACACAGACACACACACACACACACACACACGCACACACACACACACACACTTATGTTGAAATTGGATTGTGGAGTTGCACTATGCTATATGGAGATTTACTTAAGAAATGGACATATTTTAACCTGCCGCAGCTAGAGAGAGACATATTTAAACAATTTAATATATCACTGCACCATCTTGGGCGCCCACTTCGCCTGCTGTCGTTAACTCTACCTTCTGCTATTAATATTTCCATATAGTAAAGCAAAATGAATTAAACAGGTTATCAAAAACACTTACCTTGCCTATGAATAAAAATATATAAAAAAGTATATATAAAAAAACATACAATAACACTAAACAGGACAATTCTCCACGTATCGGCTCAAATGGAACCTTTTTCAAGAGACAAACAATAGTAAACACCACAATAATAAACAAAATAGATCACTTAGATTTCATGAAGCTACGTCTCCATGACGCAGGAATGGAAATGCATCTAGTAAAAGAGAAAATGCGTGCATTCATTATAAACAAACTGGACAGTGGGAAATTAGAGGCAATATAGATGTGGTTGGGGTGTTTATAATGAATGCAAGAATAATATAAGAAAAAGATAAGAAAAAGACCCCTTTTGTCACTTTATCAGACAGGCAGGTTTTAAGAACATAGTCACAACAGGCAAGACTGAAGGGAACAGAGACAGATGGGGACAACGTGAGAAAATATTAGTTTGACAACCTGTTTGTCTCTTGAAAAAGGTTCCATTTAAGCCGATACGTGGAGAATTGTCCTGTTTAGTTTTATTGTATGTTTTTTATATATACTTTTTTATATATTTTTATTCATAGGCAAGGTAAGTGTTTTTGGTAACCTGTGTAATTCATTTTGCTTTACTATTTGTTCATTCGGTTACTGCGGCACCCTCCACTTTGTCGGACACCCTCCGACCATTTGGTTATTTATATTTCCATGCTGTTATGTTCTCATCATCATCATCATCATCATAATCATCATCATCATCATCATATATTACTCTGAGTAAACAATGTTACAGTCAAACCCGTAGATAAGAGGAGGGAGTTGAAACCACATATAATCTATTCACTCTGAGAATGAAGTGGGTCAAAAAACACCCCCACATTACTCCGAGACAACAGGTGATTTTTTTAAGCAGCTGATGACATGTAAAAACAATATTATTTAAACCATTTAAAAGCAATTAAAAACAATATTTAAACAACATTTTTAAAACATTTAAAACAAGAAATTTAAAAACAATATTATTGGGCACGTACCAATCTATTAATGCGTTCTGCGTCCAACCACCAATCAGAAGCACTGACCCACTTCATTCTTAGAGCAAACAGAGTATAGCAAATAGGAACATGTCATTTAGTAATTGGAAGTCCCCCCCCCTTTCCTGCTGGCAACTATTCCAAAAAAAAAAAGGTTATCAGATTCTCATCAAAGCGAAGATCTGACAAAGAAAAACACACAAATGGCCTCTATCAAGTTTTTTTTAGCTGCCTTTTTCTAAAAAAAGTCGTTACTATTGCTATGAGTCCAATATCCCGAACAATATAATATAACTATTGTTATGAGTCCTGTGTGGCGCATGCCATGAGCTTAGAACGCTAGTCTCACACGAGTGAAGTGTAGAGTTCGATCCCCGGTAAGGACTGGGTTTTTTTATCTGTCGGAGGGTAAATTAAAAAAACCCACCCTGTACATGTCGTGACGACAGCAAGAGCATGTGGCCTTTATCACACAGCTATTCAATCCCCTCCCTGCAACACCTGAAATGGTTTTGACAGTTGTTTTTTTTTAGTTATGAGTCTTCTTCTTCTTCAGCTTTCATTCTCAAACTCCCACTGGATCTCTCTTGTAGAAGTACAACGGTTCTACTAGATTTCCAACAGGTTGTAGTCCAGAGAATGGAAATGCGTTGTGTCGCCGTTTTATTTACGCCAATGGTCCGACACATCCGTATTTGGCATAATTTATGAATCAAATATCCCGATTAACAAAGTCGTCACTGTTACAATGAGTCCAATACACGGATTAACAAAGTTGTCACTATTGCTATGAGTCCAATATCTAGATTAACAAGTTGTCACTATTGCTATGAGTCCAATATCTAGATTAACAAATCACAACTTCTACTCGTCTATGTGTTATCAATTTATTTCATTGAGTTGATTAAACAAATGAAGCAAAGCAGGAGAAATAAAAATGGTGAATGTATTATTAAAAGAGTATTGCATGTAGGTGGACGAATATCATGTTTTTGTCAAATAAAAATATTCGAAGTTGTCATATATTGACTAATAAAATAAAAATGTGCCTCTTATTGCGAGATAACGTCTTTTCAACCGAAGCCCAATTGGTTATAACAGATCTGTGACTTAAAAAAAATAATGGAGGTTGTGGTCGACCACGACTTCCGATGTTGTGAATAATATGAATGTGACAAACGGCGGAAGATCTTGTTCTTGCTTTTATGGTGGCACTTACACCCATCTGGAAGATTTTGTTACTGCTGATAATGGACATTTACACATATCTTGAAATTTTTTTTATTGCTGATGATGAACATGCACATCCTGGAAGATTTTGTTATTGCTGATAATGAACATGCACATCCTGGAAGATTTTGTTATTGCTGATAATGAACATGCACATCCTGGAAGATTTTGTTATTGCTGATAATGAACATGCACATCCTGGAAGATTTTGTTATTGCTGATGTTGGACACTTACACGCTCCTGAAGATTTTGCTATTGCTGATTATGAACACTAACACATCCCGAAAGATTTTGGTATTGATAATGATAGATACTTACACATATCCTGAACGATTTAGTTATTGCTGATGCTGGACACCTACACTCAATTGGAAGATCTCCTTATTGCTGTTAATGTACACTTTCATCCATCCTGAAAGAAATATGTTATTGCTGATAATTGAAATACACATCGTGGAAATTCAAGAAGGAAACCTGAAAATAGCAAATTTTTTGGGGGATGCGGTTAGTCAAGTACGGAACAACCAGTGTACGAGAGTTACTATGCGATTTGGTGCCGTTGAACGCACTGGTTCAATTCCCGTTAGTCTCAAGAATACACATCGTGGAAGATTCTGTTATTGCTGGTGATGGAGACTTACATCCATCCTGGAAGATTTTATTATTGCTGATGATGGACATACATACCCTGGAAGATTTTATTATTGCTGATGATGGACATACATACCCTGGAAGATTTTATTATTGCTGATGATGGACATACATATCCTGGAAGATTTTATTATTGCTGATGATGGACATACATACCCTGGAAGATTTTATTATTGCTGATGATGGACATATATATCCTGGAAGATTTTATTATTGCTGATGATGGACATACATATCCTGGAAGATTTTATTATTGCTGATGATGGACATATATATCCTGGAAGATTTTATTATTGCTGATGATGGACATACATATCCTGGAAGATTTTATTATTGCTGATGATGGACATATATATCCTGGAAGATTTTATTATTGCTGATGATGGACATACATATCCTGGAAGATTTTATTATTGCTGATGATGGACATATATATCCTGGAAGATTTTATTATTGCTGATGATGGACATACATATCCTGGAAGATTTTGTTCTCGTAATTGCCGATGATAGTCACTAACATCTATAGTGAAAGATTGTGTTATTGCTGATGATGGACACATACATACTTGGACCTATTAGTGGTACAAGGACATTAGACAATATTTGAAAATATATGTCGCATAAATGATAGGTTTCAATGATTAGTATCACATAAATAATAGAAGACACACAAATAATGACAAATTTGGTATAGCAGTCGCAGCGACGTATAACAATTGTATATATACATAATTGTATATATTTATATGGTGTATTGTAAGTTGCTGTGCTCTTCATCACAGAGATACGTACTGAATACTATTTATATAAGTAGCGTCACTACCAATGCTAATGAATCAACATAGACGCTGCCGTGAACAACGACAGCACAAGACGAATGTAAACTTGTGACAGCTGAAATGGCATGTTTACTAAGAATCCTAAGAATATCGCTAAGAGGCGGAGTGAGCAATGAGGGCATTAGACAAAGAACCGCACAGCCCCAATTTTGGAAAGTATTAAGAGAAAACAGCTCAAATGGTTTGCACACATCAGCAGACTAACATCAGAAAGTATACCACAGCAAACTATGCTACACAGATACAGTGAAGGCAGACCTAGAGGCCGACAACGAAAACGATGGACTACTGAAATAAAGAGGCGACAAATTCCACGACATGCTCAGCACACACGAGGGCCATCTCCAGAAAAATATCCTACCACTGACGCTGAAAGGCAACAAGGACTTAGCGAATAGTTTTGCATAAGAGATCAAAGTTATGTTGAGAATCAGGAGTGGAGCAACGTCAGCCATTTCTGAGGAATTTGGACAGTATTTCTGAGAAATTTGGACACAGTACTGCTAAAAAACGAGTGAGAAGACTGACAAGAGCTGCTCAATGTCTCACAGATTCCTCTCACGCATGATCAGAGTGAAAGACAATTACAGACACGAATATGACTCGTTAATCACAGCCGGACACACCGCATTCATCATAGTCTTCATGTTCTTTTCAGTTGAGCTAAATGGTATTCGTCGACTTTGACGGACGATCAACAAATGAGTGCGCAGCGACTTTGTAGATACCTGGTACATGCATACATACATACATACATACACACACACACACAAATATATATATATATATATATATATATATATATATATATATATATATATATATTATATATATATATATATATATATATATAATAAAATAGTAATAATAAAAACTATAATGAGAAATTAGAGGAATCATTTATGATTGAGATAACAAGGTTTAGGTTGTCCGGTTCCTCAGTTCAGATTTTGTATGTGTGCCGACACCGTCTGGGTAAGGAGACCTCTGACAGAATTAACTAGGACTTCATTTGTTACGTTTTTGATTACTATCGTCAGGGGAGTTCGGTAGATTTTCTCCATATGATGCAAGTATTCGAAATGCCGCTCCGTAAATTTTTTTAAAATTATTGAATGATTCAAATGGTATTTTGAGTTCGCTGATTCTGCCGCCTCCTTACGGTGCCGTCTGATGCTGACGCATCTCTGTATCATAGTAAAGAATGGTCTTGTTTGCCGTGATTTTGTTGGTCGCTATTTATATATTTGTAATCGCACGCCAATAAGAAATAACACAAAACTCAAAATCTTCAACTCCTGCATAATTCCAACATTAATATATGGATGCGAAAGTTGGAAAGCGACATCAAACTTAGAACAAAGACTAAACACCTTTGAGAATAAATGTCTTACACGGCTACTGAAAAGACTTCCCTGTCAAGCTTTGATGTGGTCACCAAAGGGCAAGAGAAAACGAGGAAGACCACAAGAAATTTTACGTAGAACTATTACAAGAGAATGTTTCACCATCGGTATCAGAAACAATGAAGATCTAAATCAAGGTGCAATGAAACGAGAGATATGGAAATCTATGAAATCCGACCTATGTGCTGTCTTTGGCTCTAGAGGAATAACTAACTAACTAATCGAATACCAAGAATAGCCAAGGGCGACCAAAGAATTGCACGTAAATAATCAAAACCGGACTTTCAGTTCATTTTTATATTTTCTGCACACAGGTCTTCATATTGAAGACCGGTCATGACGTGTGCGGGTGCGTACGTGTACAATTACCTAATTGGTCGTTTGATCGACATCCCTTACCTGGTTGACGCCCCTTTGATCAGAGGTTCAATGATAGCCTTCGTGCTGCTACCATAAGTTGCAATCTGCCGTATGGTGACACTTAAATTAGCTTGTGTCACTTTACATCTGAACTGGTACCAGATTGTTGAAGTTTGAGGATTGGAGATCTCCTATCTATTGAATGTTTGTTTTGCGTTGCTCCATTGTAATCAGCACGTTTATTCGTGTAATCTTCACCGGGAGCGTAGTTACGTTGCGCCACCGTATTGCGACTTATAGGCCCAGCACATCCAATTTCGGCATGTATCTGTGGAATAAATGATATATCAGCCACCAGTTTCCCCGGGTAGAAGACCTCTGTATAAAATTAATGAAGACTTAATTCTTTACATTTTTGATTATTGTGTTGTTTTCGTTTGTCACTATTTATATAAAAAAATATCCGTGCATAAGGTCAAAAGTAGACCAAGAAAACGGTGGATAGAAAACATTAAGATAGCCTTGAGCAAACATGGGCTTAATGCAACAAAAACGACGCATCTGGACTTGAAACGACAAATTAAGCTCCCATCCCTACGCTTAACGGCAAGTGTGGATACGATCAACCATCATTCACCAGGGGATATACAATAGACTATTTATATACTTGGTGTCGTATACCAAAAATAGCCAAGACGACTCCGAAGACGAAACGGGTGCCGTTGCGATCTGAAAATAAAACAATACATTTCCACCTCAACGAAAATGATGAATCAACTAATTCGCACCATTATTACGCTAAAGTCAATTTGCTGTTCTTGTTTCTCGTTTCTCGTTTACTTTATGTGCACACTTCTGTGTAATAGAACGGTGTAATCCAACTAACGGACTATTCTGTGATATAGTTACATCACTGTTACGCTGTTTGTTTGTTTGTCTACATTCTCAGACGCTCTCAACTGATGTATTAGATGCAATCCAAAAATGGACACATTTATAGTATAGTTACATCTTTGCTGCAACATAATTTGTTAGGATTCATTCTCAAACTCTCGTTTTAGTGGTTGGATGTGTCCAAAGAATGGACTATATTGTGGTATGGTTACATAGTTTTGTGTGTTAGCGTTCATTCTCAAACTCTCACTGGATAGTTCATTCGTCCGTTGAAAAAACAAATAATTGGTAGCGTATCCTATTCAGGACGTAGCCATCAATCCAGAATGTGTTGACTGTAGTGATTTTCTATGCAATATATATACGTTTAGAAGTTTGCCATTGCTTTGTGAACATTCCGGATGCTCAAATGTCTGTGTTGGGGATCAAACTCGGTTTCTTGGCCGTCACAGACTCGCCCTGTACCACTTTGCCACAGAACTGGACACTTACGGACACGTAACACATTCGTCCGTTACATGTGGAAATTACATTATTTGACGGGAAATTTGAAGACTATTTTGTGTATTATCGCAAAGGCATGAGTTTTTTAACCAATATATTGGTTTAGTTCTTTTCAATTTTGCTTGATACCCGTTTATGTCCTGCAGCGTCAGGGGTAGAAGCGTTCTCTGATGATGGCTTTTTTGTGTGCTTCATATATGTTTGTTTTCGTTGACTCCTAATTGTTTCTGTAATCCATCTTTTGCATGGTCTGCCCCTGGATTTGTAACCATCGTGCCTGTATAGTAATGCCTTTTTGAGGGACGCTTTCTGATGGTAGTCTGGAAGCATGTGGAAGTCCCGTAATCTGTTGTCGTCTGATGTAATCCAGAATTGGCATTGTGTTTGTTAATTTTCTGATGTTTTCGTTTCTGATTTTATTTCTTATTGTTACTCTGAGGATTCTACATAGACAAGTCATTTCTGTTGTAACACTTTTTGTTGGCTTCTGTTTGTAATATCCACGTTTGACATTGGTAGCGCCAGTACTAAAGTGAAGTTCAGATATGTTAAAAGAGGAGAGGGGGGCATGAACATCCAAAACCCCTTTTCCTCATCTACGGACCTGGTTACCTCAACACTTTGAATGTCATTGTCATTGAAAGTCAATCGATAATGCTCTGTTGTAGTCAGGTATGTAGAGTCGAAAGACTCAGCTATCGCAACAATTCTGTAAACCGACACAGAGTCATGTTCCTTGAACTATATCGTGGTAAGATTTGAGATTTCGAGGCCGAAATGAGAGAACGATGAAGTTTATAATGTATTCTGTACATACGATACATCCTTCAAACGCACTTGGATAGAGAAATAGAGATAACTGTTAATACTTTAAATGCGGACAATATTTTCTAAGAAAATAGATACATTTCTTTAGTTAATAAATCACACCGTATTCCACAGACCAAACAAAGAATGTGAACGGTTCGGGAATATACTTCCTCAAAGAATTGACATGAACGTTTATTTTTAACCACATGTTTCAAGAATAGTAATGACTGGGTGTATGATTTCTCAAATGGGATGAAACGGTCAGATGGTGATAGAATATGAGAGGTTTCGTGTATGACTTCTGACTTTTGGGAAATGTGTGGGAAGATTTCCAGTGAGTTGGTGTCTTTGTGATTTAGAATATACATCACATAAAATATTGAAACTTATATTGTACTTTAAATGATGATTAGTGAATGCCAATTCTTTGTCTTCTTCTGGGTCAGTTTGTGTGGAACCGATCACAAAACTAGTTAAATGTATATTTTCATAGCACAGTCGCAACAAATTCTGTCCATAAATTACGTTCCCAATTTTATTCTGCCAATATTTAGACATTCTCCTTGTCAACAGCTGTCAAGAATTTATGGACTTTATGCTTAATTATGTCAAAATCTGCCCCAACCCATTAAAAAATTTGTTCCACAAAAATACGACAATCTACATGTTTTCAGATTTTTCTAAAAATGTTTCAAATTCGAACAGTTTAACCGGTGTATAAGAAAAGAGTATTATTGACGTTAACTTTTGTCAACACCAGTCCCACATGCCAACACCTGTCAAACTTTTTCATACCTCCCCCTCTAATTGTTGACGTTTTTTATGGATAGCTTTTATTAACTGCTTCTTATTCTGCGTTTGCTCTTAGACTCCTACAGAAACAAGGATGAATACACACATACACTGATGAGGTGCTAAAATCGGCGATACTGGGCCAGTAAGTGCACTCTCAACTATGGTATCAGGTTAAAAGCAACAATGTGAATACAAGCGAACAACATAAATAAAACAAATAAAGCGGGATGTAATCCGGAAACCATAATGCGCTGTGTCGTAGTTTGCAGTTTAGCTGCGATATATGCCCCTTTCAGCATCACACAGCATAACCTCTATTTTAGCTCTCATGGACAGGCAAAGTACTTTTGTTTGATTGTATCTCTCGATACCTTCTTCCACTTGTCGTGTAACCGTGTCTTTGGTCTTTTCTCTGTGTATATCTCTCGATACATTCATCCATTTGTTGAGCCTTATTTGTGTTCTCTTGTTTGCCTCTCTGGATACATTCTTCCACTTTTTGTATAACCTTGTTTGTGATCTTTTGTTTGTATCTCACAATACCCTCTTGCACATGTTGTGTAACCTTATTTGTGTTCTCCTGTTTGTATCTCACAATACCCTCTTCCACTTGTTGTGTAACCATTTATTTTTGATTTCTTCTTTGTATCTCTTGATAATTTCTTCACTTTTTATGCAACCTTGTCTTTGACACCCTTATTTGTACATCTCGATACCTTCTTCCACATTTCAATCTAGTATAGTTCCCAGACACTTGTTTCAATATTCCACTCTAGTATTGTTTCCCAGACACTTGTTTCAATATTCCACTCTAGTATTGTTTCCCAGACACTTGTTTCAATATTCCACTCTAGTATTATTTCTAAGCACTTGTTTAAACATTTCTATGTAGTATATTTTCCAGGTATTTCTCGTCAACATCCCATTAATTAAAGCTTATCTAACTACATCTACCAACATTGAAACCCATTTTGCTACAATATATTGAAATAAGTTCTTGCCTCATTTCTTTGTTTATGAAAACAATAAGATTGTAATTCAGTATTGTATTTCTTTGACCATTTATGAAGTTGTGCTTTATTTGCATTAAACTAAAACCACATTTTTCTTGTACTGAACTCAAATCATTCCCATGGCAGGGCCTAACATCCAACGCAACAATTTGATCAACTATACAAGATATTTTCATGTTCTCCGTCTAGCTGTTAGTGATTATGTGATGAAAGCATACATAATCCATATTTCGCGCAGACTTTCTTGTAAAAGGGGACATTTCAAAGACTAGTCAGAAGAAGGCGGGGAAATGGGAGTTTCCCTTAATGAATCGATCATGAATGATGTGGGATATAATTTAGAATAAAGAACTTTCTTGAATTTACTGATATTCTTCTAAAAGCGAATATTTCATTTTTTTCCAACCATAGTAGACATCTGTGACGCCTTACAGTAACAGCAGAGAAAGTACGATAGATATGTATTTCTTAGAAGTAATAAATAAATAAACACCTTTGAAAATACATGTCTTGGAAGTAATAAATAAACACCTTTGAAAATACATGTCTTAGAAGGCTACTGAATATACATTGGTCAGACTTCAAATCAAACACAACTGTCAGACAAGAATCAAACATTAATATGTGTCCCCCTATATTAGAAAGCGTCGCTGGAATTACATCGGACGCGCGCTACGTCTTAATGAGCATCGGTTAATGAACATCGGTAGCAGAAACAATGAAGATCTAAAGAAAATTGCAATGAAACGAGAGACATGGAAATCTATGACATCCGCCCTATGTGCCGTTGTTGGTCTTAGAGGAATAACCAACTAACTAACTTAACTAACCAATAACTGCAAGAAATGTTATCTATAAATGGCATATGCACTGTTATATATACACTGTATAAATAACCCAAATATCGGAGGATGACCGACAAAAAGGAAGTGCCGCAGTAACCGTACAAACAGAGGTAAATGCAAATAAAGTAAATAGGTTACTAGATAACTATCAATATAAAATAATAAAATATAGAAAATAACAATAAAAAAAGAGGAAAGAACAAATACAATTGTCAACGTGTCGGTAAAATTGGGACCTTTAAAGACAACAAAAACAGTTAAGAACAAAAAACCCCATAACGAATATAAACAAAATGGATTTCTCCCACTAGGAAATCAACAAACGAAGCTGTTTGTTGAGTTTCATGGAGTAAAACGGCATCTTTTGCTTTCATCGAAAGTGTGTTTTTGTGTTAGCGATGCCTCGACTTTCGTCACAAGAGCTATGGCAGACTGTTGGTATGCTGAAGAGTGATATGGTGACCAGAAAAGTGGCCAGACATGTTAACTGTGACCATTGCACTAGAGTGAGGCTGAGGAGATTTCTGGCTACAGGCACAACCAATGACAGTCCAAGGTCTGGCTAACCTCGTGTAACAATGGTAACTCAAGATCGCAAGTGCGATCAAAGTCGATTTTAGCGCAAGTGCGGTGTGACGGAGACTTCATTCCGTTGGTTTGCAAAACAGACGTCCCAGCATTCGTTTTCTTTTTAATCTTAGTGTAGACAACTGCTTAGGTGACGGTCCTGAATTTGTTCACTTTTTGGAACAATGAACATTTAGGTCCACAAATGGATCAGATTTGTAAATTTACTTGTTTTGTGTATTTTAAATTCAACACAATTGTTACGCTTAAAACAAAATGGTGCGTTTTTAATGATTGCTAGTATATGAAGTATATGTCTATTTATATGTATAAGTATAAGTATATGTCTATCCACATCTATGTGCCATCATTTCTATCTTCTAAAGAGCTGTTCGTTATCCATGTTTCTGTGTCACACATTACAGTATGTGTAACAATTTACAATTCTCAATTTTTGTTTGTGATCTCTGCAGATTTTAATAATTTTTTTATGTCACTGAAATAGCTATAGCCATTTCTGGTCTCCTTTTAACTTCTGTTTGATATCCAACATAAATTGTGATTAAGTCTCCAATATATTATTCTACCTGTTGCATTAACCTCCACCCTCCCCACCTCGTATTTTTGCGTTCATCATTCGTCCATCTTTGATATATTGATTTTCACGATTTTTGTTTTCTTGATGTCAATATCTAGTCCATAATTTTTTCTCGATTTGTCTAATTCATCTTTTAATTACGTCTTCTGCATACACAAATAAATCTTCCATAATGAGGAAATTTCTTCAAAAAGAATTACATATCATAGAATTGGAGTCTTATGAGTATGAAAACAGTCTCTGGTTTTAAAAAAACCAGTCTACCAATTGCACAGCGGAAACAGTAGCTTAATTACAGTCATTTCTGGGACTCGAAACAAATAACAACAGTGAGAGTTAATTGCTGTTTCAAAACAAACAATAACAACAGTGAAATCTAATTCAATTCTTAAAAGAAACAAAAAACAACAATGAAGGTTAACTTCTGTCTCAGAACAAACAGTATTAGTATCTTATGTCGAACAACGAATATAGGTGATAATGAGCAAAACTTTAATTATTTCTGACTAAAATGACTCCCGTAGATAACGTCACTGATTACATAGACCTCTAATTGTTTCCATAAGATGGGACGATAAACATGCAGACTTGAAAATGAGGTGTGTTAATTTTAGTACTTGTAGTTACAGGAACTCGGTAACAGGTTTTTTTTTGGACAATAATATTTAAATATTTACATTTTATTTTTGCGTTCCAGAAGTTGACACGAGATAGCGTTTTACTTACCAGATATTTTATTACAATGTTCCCGAAGACAAGAATCTTCTCAAGTTATAACTACACCACAAGCTTGTATTCTCTTAGAAATATAATGTCTTACAGCTAATTCATATCGCAAAATCAAAGAATATACAAGAATGTTATCACATGGCGAGAAGCGGTTCATAGTTGATAGAGAACTTGCTTGTTGTCAGCGGGTTACAGCGGGTCAGGTTCGAAACCACGATGGAGAAAAAAATTCCGAGTTGTGATTTCTCACTTAACACTATCACCCATCCAGGTGGCTAAGCTGTAAATGAGTACTTGACGCATGCGTTAAGGGAGGTAAAGATAGCGAGGAGGGGAACTGGCCACAACCATCTAGTAATTGTTGCGGCTTAGTACATGAAGGATTATCTTCATCCCCGACGTCAGGATTATTAATTTTGGTCCACTTTAACCTATGGGATTGGGCAGTCAAATCCACCTCAAAATCCTATTTTTTTCTTACGACATAAATAAATTATCAACGATGATAAACACCTTAAACAGGTAAATGAGTTCACTTACTTAGGAAGCATTATATCGAGTGAAGGGAAAACAAGTAAAGAGATACAAAATAGATGCAACAAAACATACCAGATCCTAGGACAGATGACACGCATTTTCAAGAACAAAAATGTAAACATAGACACTAAAGTTACATTATACAAGACTATTATTATTACATCACTATGCTACCAGTGCCAAACCTGGACAATGACAGCACAAGACAAAAGAAAAATAGTGACAACAGAAATGACATGTCTACGAAGAATACTCGGAGTGTCATTAAGAGATAGAATTAGAAACGATAACATCAGACAGATAACCAAAACAATACCAGTATTGGAACACATCAAAAGACAGCAGATCAAGTGGTTTTCACACACTCCCAGACTACCGACATATATCATGCCACAAATGGCCATGACACATAGACATAATGGTTATAAAGCCAGAGGCAGACCATGTAAAAGATGGATCAAAGAAGCCACAGGAACAAGCTTACAAACAGCGCACAAGAAGGCCATCTCGAGAGAACTCTTCCACCCCTGACGCTGCAAGGCAAACAAGGGACACAGCGTATAGATAGATAGATAAATAAATTATACTGTTTCTATTCTCTTCACATTATTAATATCTCAAATAGGATGATAACCTAATATCTCTAACCTATTACTTGATGATAACCTATTACTAATATAGGATGATAACCTATTACTAATGTATGATGATAACCTAATATCTCTAACATATTACTTGATGATAGCCTATTACTAATATAGGATGATAACATATTATTAATATAGGATGATCACCTATAACTAATATAGGATGATAACTTATTACTAATGTATAATGATAACCTAATATCTCTAATCTATTACTTGATGATAGCCTATTATTAATATAGGATGATAACCTATGATAAATAGCATATCCTATTATCAATATCTGAGGGTGATAACCTATTAACAATATATCAGTTATAATGATAACCTATTATCAATATCTCAGTTAAGATGATAACCTATTATTAACATCTCAGGATGATACCCTATTATTAACATCTCAGGATGACATCCTAATATTAACATCTCAATTCGGATATCAATTAGAAGACATAATTGGTGCCTTTGAGATCAAAAGAAGAAAACAAACACAGAGGTTCTAAAACACTTAATATGAAGAAAGAATTACTTGAAGAAATAAAGATCAGGCAAATAAAATAATTTGGACACATTAAAAAATTACTTTAGGGTAAAGTCAAAGGGAGGCGAGCAAGAGGTAGGCAGAGATATAAGTGGGAGAGTAGCATCACAAGATGGACATGTTGCAGTGTAGTAGAGTGCACTACCAAAACAAATGACAGGGGTGTTGGAGGTCTGATGCAGCCAACCTTCGTTGCGGAGATGGCACTTGATGATGATGAATTAAGATGAATAATCTGCTATTAATATCACAGTTAGGATGATAACCTGTTATTGATATCTCAGTTAGGATGATAACCTGTTATTGATATCTCAGGATGATAACCTGCTATTAATATATGTTAGGATGATAACCTGTTATTATATCTCAGTTAGGATGATAATCTGTTATTATATCTCAGGATGATAACCTGTTATTAATATTTCAGACTGTGATGATATCCTATTATCAATATCTCAGGATGACAATATGTTATTAGTAAAAGGTTAAAGGTAGGTCCCATGGCATCTGCCGTCGGGGATAAAGATAATTCTTCATGTACTAAGCCGCAACAACTATTAGGTGGGGTGGCCAGTTCCCTTCCTTGCTGTTTTTTACCTTCCCTAACTCATGCGCCAGGTACTCATTTACAGCTGAGTCGACTGGAGGAGTGGTCGTGTCAAGTGAGAAATCACAACCCGGATTTTCTTTTTAATGTCCGGACGTGGTTTCGAACCTGGCACGCTCTAACCAGATGATAGCAAGCAAGCTCACTATCAACTAGGCTAGCGCGCTCCTCATATATGTTATTAGTATCTAATGAAAACTATTATCTAATCTAATCTAATCTAAGTTGCCCATGTGTTTCCCGACAGCCACAACCCAACCGCACATCATCCTTAGTCGTTTCTTGCGATATGCAAGACAGTTAACATACTTGATATTCTATGTTTTCATTTCCATCATATGACGTATGCATAGTAAAGTAAAGTTAAACCGTAGCGTTTATTAACGCCGTAGTGATGTGAGATGTTAATGATCACACATCTCAGTGGCTCTGCTATATGAGGGCGGTAGCCATCTAGTCTCCCTCGCAGACTTTACTTTCCAGATTAATACGCAATTAAGGATTGATCGAGCCCGGAGCAGCTGCGATCTGAAAAAACATTTCCGTCTCCACTGGGGAATGGAACCAGAACCACTTAAATGCGAAGTAAGTGAGCTAGCCACTATGCTGCGCGGCCTCAACTATACATAAAGGCACGTGTAGATAATTTAATGAGTAGACAAAATGTGTATGTGCCTTTAAATATTAGAGTTTTAATGCGTGCGCATCAGCACATAACATCACTTGCTTCGATTAACTGACACAGTAAGAACTCACCAGCAAAGCACACGAACTGAAGTTCCCAAAAAGTGTCATTGTAGTATTTTATTTCTTTTGAAGATGATTGAACAAGGTAACTAGTGATTGTGATTGTATACACTCTTACTTTATTCATATACTTGCGACATTTTTGTACTATTACATTTAGGGCCGTATATATGTCTTTGGTAATCTAGCATTTGATGGAGACTCATCAAAAGAAATTTTACACCGTATTGCCCTTGCAGCGGGTGCTTTCAATAAACTACGCAACATATGGACGTCAAACACACTAAGAAACACTACAAAACTCAAGTTATTTAACTCCAACATCATCCCTATTCTATCATATGGGTGCGAAAGTTGGAAAGCCACAAAAGCCACAGATAAAAGACTCGACTCCTTTGAAAACAAATGCCTACGTACCATTCTGAACGTTAAGTGGAGTGACTTTAAATCTAACACTACTATAAGAGAGGAAAGCAAACAAACCTATATATCTTCCTTCATTAGACAAAGGCGTTGGACTTACATCGGCCATGTTCTCAGAATGAACAGCCTAAGAATTCCCCAGCAATCACTATATTGGGTGCCACCTGGAGTAAGAAGAAGAGGGAGACCTAGAGAAACTCTACGAAGAACCATTAATAGAGAAGGCATGTCAATGAACCTAAACAACACGCAACAATTGAAAGACCTGGCAACACAAAGACAGAAATGGAAAGCAATGGTTTCTGCCCGATGCGCCGCCTATGGCCCTGGAGGAACATAACATAACATAACATATGTCTTTGGTAAGGAATCGGGAAGGGGTTACCTAATAAAAGAGAAAAAGGTAATTCGCCCACATTTGAAGATCCTTTTCGTAGAAGATGATTAAAAGAGAGCGGGTCACAGGAGATGAGCCCATGAACCGCTGGACCAGCAACCAACCAACCAACCAATCATTAAAAGAAGGAAACAAAGGGAGGGGGGGGGTCATCAATCTATTCCTAATAACAATAGTCATATTCTGAAACTCCTGGGGAGGGGGAATTGAACACCACCCCCACACCCTCATTTACTGAGTTGCATATACTAATGTAAGCACCAAAAAAAGGAGAAAAAAAGAAAATGATAAAGTTCACAATTTGTTGGTATGCATTGATAAAAAAATTTAAAAAAAAACAAAACAAAGTAAGACAACAATTCATGATTTTACAGTATTTGAGTACACAAAGAAAGTTAATTTAATTTTCCTTACGCTTATTGTAAATATATATAATAAAAACAATGAGAAAAATGATGGAAAGTGGATTTCCTGGAGAAAAAGACAAGTGGGCGTGTCCAACTCCTGGAAAATTGCAGAGCTCTCCATCGCCGGAAGGTAGAATTAGCGGTCCCCTATGCCGCCCTCTGATTGGTTCTTTCACAATGATTACTAAGCCAGGACCGTGGTTAGCGATTGGAGCAGGGTGATGGTTATCCGTTGGTTTTCAAAGTCAAAACTTGACACACATTCTAAAGTTTTCCACATTTGAGATTTCCACATTTACACTAGCTTCTAGTATTGTGCGTGGTTTACAACATTAGAAATAGTCAAAGTCACGTGATTATATCTGCTTTTGCTCTGTGAGCGGACAATATCGTTTCTATAACAGTGAAGTGTTTTTCCCCAGGAATTTTTCATAGCTTCCAGGTTCATATTTGGAAAATCTCTTAGCAAATTGTGTCACACTGATTTTAAGCGTGATCATTAGAAGGTAGGTCTGGCAAAATTGTGCACAAATAAAATGAGCAACATAAAAGCAAGTACTTCCACGCTGTTGATTTATTCTGAAATTGTATCGAATAGTAGGGCTATGGTTTTAACTAATAAAATGTGTGTTGAGTTGTTGTGTTAACAATTTACAACATCTAATCCACAGACAACTAATCCACTACTGGATTTGATTTATTTTATGGAATTTACAGTTAGGATAACATAAATTACAGGGCTATAAACATGTAAATAACACCCTAATATAAACAGGTGTAAATAATGATAGTGATCTGATATAAACATTGTAAATAACGCGGCAATATAAACAGATGTAAATAACACAATGATATAAATAGATGTAAATATCGGTATGTTATGAACATATATGTAAATAACATCTTGATGTACCACCAACACATGTATATACCATCCTGATATAAACACATGAAAATAAAGATCTGTTATAAACACATGTAAATAACGTCCTGATATAAACAAATGTAAATAACGTCCTGATATAAACAAATGTAAATAACGTCCTGATATAAACAAATGTAAATAACGTCCTGATATAAACAAATGTAAATAACGTCCTGATATAAACAAATGTAAATAACGTCCTGATATAAACAAATGTAAATAACGTCCTGATATAAACAAATGTAAATAACGTCCTGATATAAACAAATGTAAATAACGTCCTGATATAAACAAATGTAAATAACGTCCTGATATAAACAAATGTAAATAACGTCCTGATATAAACAAATGTAAATAACGTCCTGATATAAACAAATGTAAATAACGTCCTGATATAAAAATCTATAAATAACGATGTGATAATACTCAAGGGAATTTTATTCATGATTGAAAGAGATGCACTTTTTTATAGTGAAGGCTTTAAATATAAAATTGACAAAATTAATAATAACATAAGAGATGTGTTTACATCAATTAATGCCACACATTTATATAGAATATGTGGTCAAACTGGCTAATACTATACCACTAAATGGCTATTTTCTTTCATGTGATTTAATGTTTACATGCAATATGTCTTCAGCATACATACACGCACCATCTGAAAACATTACATAATATGTCCTCAACATATATACACACATATATACACAGAAACCACCTGAAAACATTACAGAATATGTATTAAACATACATACACACACAGACACAATCTGAAAACATTACATAATATATTTTCAACATACATACACACACTCGGACACCATCTGAGAAGGACTCCTTTTCTTAAAGCAATGTATACAGTTGAAATTTGGAATCTTTCGGTATGAAGAAAACACCTCCATCTCAACAAACTCTTTAGGAAACACCCCCATCGCACATAGCAAGTAAGAGCTTCATCGCTGGTAATTAAGGAAAATCCAAAGAAACATAATAGTTTACGAGGTCGCGCCTTCGTAACTTTAAGTCCACGCATCACAGGCGTAGTAGATAAGCTGAGGGGAGAGCGGGAGGGTGATGAATGAGGTTGCAGTATTGGACTCCTCCAATTAGAAAAATAGATCATGACATGTGTTACTTCTACTTCTTTTTCTGTGTTCGCTCCGTGGTAACCAACACGGAAAGTTCATGTGATTCTCATCGGGGAGCTCGAAGTACGTTCTGCTGCTAGTTCCACAGCAGAGCTGTGTATTTGACCCCTCCCCATGATCAATCACATTCGTTTTCTGCACGCCTTTACTTTGGGTGGGCTTCCCTAACTTGTAACAGCCTTCCTATCTGTCGCCAGGCGATGGGTGTATACGCCGTGATGCTTTTCCACGCATTTTGCCCTTGGACATTAGAGGCCAAAACATAATCCTGTGTGACAGTCTCCGAGAGAGCGGTAATCGGGGAATTAGGCTTGGGTCGGCTACGTCAATCTCGCACTAGGTGCTCCTCTGCCAGTGAACTCGTCTCGTGTAATTAGACGTGTTGTACCTGTACCCATCGGGTACTGAGCGCTTTCTCTCCGCGATCATGATTCTAGTATAGGAAAGCCTCGACGGTAAAGTTTTACTTGGGTTCGCTCGTCCTCTTAGTTGAAGTGTCATTCACCGAAACCGTGAACCTTTCGTCCAAGTCTAAATCTCTACACATATTTCGGAAGCCCCGGAGACTAAAAAGCTTGTTCTTGAGCTGAAGAAAACATTAGTTCCGATTTCCATGCGACGTTTTCCAATTATATTTGCACTTGGCACTGCCCTCAAGCGCTGTTCTGCCATCTCATTGTACTCAATATGGTATACTTACGGAGACTGATGAGCGACTCTCAATTTCCATCCTGACATCTACCCATTTCGGGACATACACTGACCACCTCTCCAATGCTCCAACCGGGCAGTCGTGCACCAGTGTGTGCCGACAGTGCCGCTGCATGTATAGGCACAGAGGTGTCGGAGGTATTACCTGTCTTTTTTGCAGTCAATTCTCATTCCATATCCAACCTCCACATTCACTGACATGTTCCCAAAAATATTTGGTCCGAAACAGCACGTGCCGCTGTATTTCTGTTTCCAGCGTGCACCACGAGAAGGTACTTTTGGGATCTTAGTTATCTGCTAATCCTGGGCCCGCCGAAAGCAATGCGATACCCTCAGCACCCCATATGATACTAATAAGCAAAAAAAAGGGGGGAAAGCATCCCCCCTCAACAAATTGGTTGTCCAAAATAAAAATAATTAAAATGCTTATAACAGTGAAGTGATTGGCTTATTTGTTCATTATTTAATAGTACATACGCAGAACACAGTTTTTGATGTTTCACTTGAACATAACAAACGGACTATCACTAAGACTAAAGGTTATGAGGTGTAAACACGAAAACATACAAATTACAATACACAAGATATTTTCAACGTTTCGAACCGTCAGGTCATTTGTGAAAAACAATGAAAACAGTCAAAAAAAATTTACCACCACAGAGGCATTATTATTGAAACTAGTTCCTCTGTGGTAGTAACACTGCTTTTATTGAATCATAAACCAACTACCTACAAGAACATATAACATAAGAAGATCCGGATATAAGACCAGAGGAAGACCTAGAAAAAAATGGATAATCAACATCAAGACAATGTTAACAAATACAGATTCTTCGCAGCCAAGGCGACACATCTGGCCTTGGATAAACAACTGAAGCTTCCAGTCACACCCCTACGCTTAACGGCGTGTGGATATTATGACCATCATCTACCTGGGATAGATGATGCTCGTATATAAAGAGAAACGGTTTCTTTAACCAAAATAAGTATAAATAAGCAAAAAGGTGTGATAAAGATACGTATAAATACACATATAAATTGGAGAAAATTGTGGTCTTTAGTCAAGATACGTAGAAATAAGCACATAAAAACCTGTGGTCTTCAGTCAAAATACGTAGAAATTCGCAGAAATCGGTGGCCTTGAGTCAAGATACGTATAACTTAGCAAAAAACGGTGGTCAGAACTCAAGATACGTATATTAAGAGAAAAATATGACTTTTAATCAAGGTAGCATAAATAAACAGAAATAAGTGGTATTTTATCAAGATATACACACACACACATTATATATATATATATATATATATATATATATATATATATATATATATATATATATATATATATATATATATATATATATATATATATATATATATATATATATATTTATATGCAGATGAAAAATGTGGTTTTTAATTTAGCTGAGTACAAATATTAAAAATATTAAGAAAAGACGGTCTTTAATAAAGTTAGATATAACTGTGGGCAGAAAGATTATCTATAGGCTAATAAAGTAATATGCAAATAACCATAAAAAGACGATATTCAATAAAGTTAGGTACACATAAATAGAAAAAGAAAGATGGTCACTTCTTTAAAAAAAGTTATGAATAAATAAGCATAAAGATAAATTCGTCATGAAGATGAAGAACTGTTACCGGGACATAAAAAACGCTTCGTCCTGGTAGCAAACTCAAGGAATTGGACTCAATTTATGTTAACAAGAAATAAAACATTAATTACAAAAGTGTTAGATTATGGCAGCGACACCCATATTTTTTATGCCCAGTAGACTACTTGCCAATGTTTTTGTTTTCCATAGACCCCCTGAATGCTTCGTATTTAATTTTCCTAAGTCATTACGTGTGTGTTGTGTTTTAATCGTAATTCTCCTCACGTCACACTTTAGTCAAGTGTTTCCCAAACTTTTCTCGTTGGACATTTTTCAAAGGCTTTACGTCTCCTCCCATTTTATACCCTAATTTTCAAACGAAAGCCTTCTGCACAACATCAGACATGAGCTAAGACAGATCCAAAAATCAACAGCTATTGCCCTTCATCACACTGTGGAATCATGGGAAATGAGAAAGCGGATGCTCTATCAAAGGCAGGTTGCAAAATGGAGCAACACAGACACGCACTGTCTTACGGAGAAGCAAAAACAATAATCCGCAACACATATACAGCAAAGTGGAAGAAACAAATAGAAGGGGAATACGAACATGCTGCAATACATCTCCTCCAAAGATATCAACAGACCACAATATTTCGCCTTAGAACAGGCCACTGCAGACTGTTGGGTCACCTTTATCGATTAAGGATCTCATACACAGATGAATGTCCATGTGGATCCGGAACCCAGACACCGGAACACATACTTCAGGACTGCCCAACATACAAAGAGCAGAGACAGCAGAACTGGCCAGAGAATACAGACTTGAGGCAAAAGCTATGTGGCAGCCGCTCTGACCTGGAGAAGACAGTGGACTTCGTCTTGACGACAAGCCTGAAGGTATAACATGACCACAGATGCTGAACGCAGAAGAAGAAGAATCCCTAATTTAACCCCAACCAACTATTTCAACAACGTTTTAGGTAACAGACCTACCAACAGTTGTTAAAAAATTGACATCATTAGTTATGTTGGTTAGCCTCTTAGCACACATGATATGTCATGTCAGATCTCCGCTTCAGTAACTCTATCATTGACAAGATTGTGTGTCTCGATATGCTCATCAGTCAGTCAGTTCCTCTTGTGCCAAGTTTGGCACATATGGTTGATGTTATAGTTCTCCATGTCTGTTGGTCAGTTGCCAAGGCTTGCAGGGTTTGTGCATTTATGCATGTTAATTTTAATTCATTCATAAATGTTCTTCTGATCGTTGTTTTTTGGTCTTCCCTGTTTTCTGTTCGCGTCTGGTGTCCACATGAAGACTTGTCGTGAAATTCTGTCTTCCTTCATTCTAAGTATGTGGCCGATGTATGTCCAGCTGCGTTTTCTGATGATGTTCGTCACATATTCTTGTTTTGTCTCCTATCTTAGTACGAGTATGTCGTTTGATTTGAAATCTTTCCAGTTAGTATTTGTGATTTTTCTGAGAATTTTATTCCCGAAGGCAATTAGCTTCTTATCCATTATTGCGGTAGATTTCCAACTTTCACATCTATATGTCAATAATGGAATCACACTTGCATTGAATAGTCGCAGTTTCCTTGCTATCTTGGATCTTCAGATGATTGAAAGTTTGTTAAAGGCGTTATCCCGCGACAAGCCTTCATGTGTACACCAGACGGGTTAAGAAAACAGAGAAGATAAAAAACGACGTTCAGAAGAACACGTATGAATGAATTAAAATCAACAGGCATAAATGCACAAGACCTGCTATCCCTAGCAACTGACCGACAGGTATGGAGAACTATGACATACGCCCTATGTGCCAAACTTGGCAAAAGAGGAACTGACTAACTAAAGGCGTTGGAAGTGAGAGCGATTCGAATCTCGATTTCTGAGTTGGTATCAGTGTCTGTTGTTATATTGCTTCCCAAATATACGAAATTTGAAACGTTATCTAGTATATTATCATCTAGTTTAATTGATTCTGTCAGGCCGGTAAAGTTCATGATTTTCGTTTTATGTGTGTTTATTTGGAGGCCTATCTGTTGCGCAAAAAATTTGAGTCTTTCTATTTTTTCTTGGAGATCCTGGTGTGTTGAACTCAGGAGAGCTATGGACTACATTCTGCTGGAAATCTTGTAGGACCATTGCTCTGCTAGAGATCCAGCGGGAGTTTGAGAATGAACGCTGAAGAAGAAGAACTCAGGAGAGCAATATCATCTGCGGAGGTGAGATCTTCCAGGGTCTTGTTGTTTACCCATTTGATTCCTAAATGTCTTTGGTCTGTGCATTTCTTCATCACCCAGTCAATCGCGATGCAAAACAGTATTGGTAACAAAACACATCCTTGTTTTACTCCCGTTTTTACTGGGAACCAGCTGGAAAAACCACTTTCTGTTCTTACACAACAAGCCGTATCGGAGTAAAATGCTTTCATGATATTGATGTATTTCGTCGGGATGCCGTAAAGCGTAAGAATTTTCCAGAGAGATGGTCTGTGAAGACTATCGAAAGCCTTATGGAAATCTACAAAAAAGATCATAAATTTTGATTATCTCTATGTGGATTCTTCTATTATTACCCTTAAAGTGTAGATATGATTTATTATTGAGCGGAGAGGTCTCAAGCCCGCTTGTTCTTCTCTGAGAGCCTCATCAAGGATTTTCTTAGTCTTTGTAGTAATATACTGAGAAAGACTTTACCAGGGATGGATAGTAGTGTGATATCTCGCCAACTGTTGCAGCCAGAAAAATCTGCTTTCTTTGGTTGTTATGCTAATATAAATTCTTTTTTTGTGTGTGTATCCATGAACATTAATTTCATTATAATACAAAATGAACATTAAATACAATTAATGAAGAAGTTTATTTTAATTAAAGAAACAATACAGACTTTGCACAGTGTTAATGTGAAGGATGACAATGTTTTGTGTTTATAATTTTATGAATGATGTGTCGAAATGTATACACCGTACAACCAGGATTACTTTCACTGTCAACACGGAATCAATATTTTGTTTGTCTATAGTTAGTGCTGAAAACCCTAACTCACATAAATATGTTGAGTGGAAAGGTACAATAAAACTTATTGCAACTACTGTTACTTGAGGGTACAACAGAATATAATATATTCAAAAGCTTAAAGATAATTCTTAACAGAATACAAGCTAAATTAAATAAATTATTAGCAGAAGAACAGGCTGGTTTCCTTAAAATCAGAAATACCACAGAACAGATTTTTAACCTCAAAATATTGGTAGAAAAACATTTGCAACATTAATGTACTGTGTATCATAATTTCAGTGATTTCACAAAGGTATTGTGTGACACGAAGGTCTGTGGCAGACACTGAGACAATACAACTTCGACACAAACATCATAGAAGTTATTGAAGCGCTGTATAAATATGACAGTGCTGTTTTTTAAAAATAAATAATGACATTGGTGGATTTTTAAAGACGGATATAGGAGTGCGTCAAGGTTGCAAAGTTTCCCCAGTACTTTCTAACAGGTATCTTGAATATATAATGCAGGATGCAGTACAAGATCACTAGAGATAAATAACTATTAGCTGTAGATCACTTTGTTACCTGCGTTATGCAGATGACATCCATCCAGGGCCGGTCTTAGGCCATTGCAACCTATGCGGCCGCAGTGGGCCCCGCACTTCATAAGCCCATAAATTCATATTAGAATTTATTTTATTATCCTCTTCCCTACCCAGACTGCACCCCGCGCAATCCGTTTCGCATTGGGCCCCTCAATTGTTAGGGCCGGCCATGAATCCATCTCTTGGCTAGTTGCGAATCTGAATTCCAGGAAATCAACTCTAAGTTGGGAGAAGTTAGTCGAAAATATGGCATTGAAATTAACATTGATAAAAGCAAGATATTAGTGACTAGTGAAACCACGCAAGATCCAACGAATATACTGTTAAACGGTCATACTTGATGAACACCATCAAATATCTCGGATCGCGAATATGTGATAATGACAACTCGCGATATGCGATAAAGCTAATTCTAGTCGAGATGGATGCATTACCTGTGTTTGATTATTATTTGACTTGATTCCTCCCAGCCAATGTTTAGTAAGAGCTAAGACATTTATTTTTAAATTAATTTAATTTATTATCCAGTGATTTTGTTACATTCCAGATTTCGCAACCATATGTTAATATTGATACTACATTAGAGTTGAACGATCAATCATATGTTAATATTCATACTACATTAGAGTTGAACGATCAATCATATGTTAATATTCATACTACATTAGAGTTGAACGATCAACCATATGTTAATATTCATACTACATTAGAGTTGAACGATCAATCATATGTTAATATTCATACTACATTAGAGTTGAACGATCAACCCTATGTTAATATTGATACTACATTAAAGTTGAACGATCAACCCTATGTTAATATTGATACTACATTAGAGTTGAACGATCAATCATATGTTAATATTGATACTACATTAGAGTTGAACGATCAACCATATGTTAATATTGATACTACATTAGAGTTTAACGATCAACCATATGTTAATACAAAAATTACATTTAAATTAAACGGTCAACCATATGTTAATACTTACATTACATTGGAGTTAAACATTCATATGGAGCACGGTAGCTTAGTTAATAGCGAACTATCACTGGGTTACAGTGTATCAGGTTCGAAACCACAGGATTAAAAAAAATCCGGGTCGGGATTTCTCGCCTGACACGACCTTCCCTCCAGTCGACCCAGCTGTAAATGGGTGCCTGAAGCACGAGTTAGGAAAGGTAAACATGGCAAGGAAGGGAACTAGCCACCCCACTTAATAGTTACTGTGACTTAGTAAATGAAGAGTTATCTTCCTGCACGATGGCCGCTGAAAAAACATAGATAGATAATCTTAAATATTTACTTGTTGTTTCTGATTTCCAAATACTTCACTTTTCTATTATTAATTCAAATGGTGACAAGAAACTTGTCTAACGCTATAGCGTTCAACCCCGGAATTCAGAATGAAGGTTGCCACTATTGTTTATAAAATGGGTACACAACCGACATCGTTATTTTACTTTTAAAAATTGTTTTGTTGTTATTTACTGGACTAGTGGTTTACTTCAGTGGTCCGTAATGTGTACCATATGCCTCAATCTGGGGTCACGGAGACTGAAAGTGGAGGGGACACGGCGATAATGTTTGAAATTAAGGCCCACGACCAGCCTAGGAAAATGGGAGTTGGCACACGAATATATATTTTTGAGTGATAAACAAAATGTCATGTAGTCGATATGCTCTGTTTTCAAGTGTAATTATGTTTGTTCCCAGTGATTAGCAAATTGTAATTTCTAGTTTTATCTGTTTTTAAGTGGTAGAGATGTATTTTCCAAATGGATTGTCTTTCAGAGCCATTTATCACCTTACAAAAGAGCAGTATGGCCACGCAACCACCAACAGACTCAGTGATTCTATCGGACTCTCAAAGTATGCTGCGCAAGATAGAAAAGTGTATGATCAGAACTGAATAGGTCATTCTTCTCAACAACGCGCAGAGCATTACATGGGTCTACTGTCCAGGTCATGCTGTCTCAGGGGAACCGAAAGAACCGATGTGTTGGCTGGTAAAGCCTTGGTGAACGACACAGAGATAAGAAGAGACATGATTGAATTGATTAGAGCAGTCATGAATACCCTACGAGAAGACGAGGAGGAAGACGAACGAGATAATGTACATATTCAGAGAATGTGAGAAATGGGAGTGACTAGAGGTGATGGGAGAAAGTGCTTCATCTCAGGAAAGATAAAAAGAACACGTAATCAGCAACTAACTGGGACACTGAACTTATACACTTTTAGATGGCTGATGGAACGGCCAGAAGAGCATATATGGGAATGCCTAGTGCTGAGAGAATTTTTCCTAATCAAGAATTAAGTCCTGGAGCAAATGACACCAATCTTCAGAAACACAAATGTAGATTTAAACACCAAAATAACACTATTCAAAACGATTATTATGCCAACGCTGTGCTACCAATGCCAAACATGGACAACGACAGCACAAGACAAACGTAAATCGATGACAGCTGAAATGGCATGTTTACGCAAAATTCTAGGAATATCGCTAAGAGACAGAGTGAGGAATGAGTACATTAGACAAAAAACCAGCACCACCCCAATCTTATGATGGAATATATTAAGAGACAACAGATCAAATGATTCACACACATCAGCATACTGCCATCAGAGAGCATACCACAGCAAGCTATGCTACACAGATACAGTGAAGGCAGACCTAGAGGCGGACCTCGAAAACAATGGACCACCGAAATAAAAAAGGCGACAAATTCCACAATATAGGGTTTAGCGAATAGATATATAGAAGGGCCAACAAAGAAGATTTGTCAAAAGAAGAAAAAATCAAATTATTGCTAACATGGTTATTGATTTCGTTAAGTATGATGATACTGCCAAGAAAAAAAACTTTTACAGACACCCTTAACAGTTACTAACTTACTGTATGGTCATTAAGTCAACTTCAGAAGACCTGCACTTTTTTAAGAATGGCTTTGTGCTGACAAAAGCAGCATTACTCATCAGCAGTTGGATACCGGCAACAACAACAAGTATGATGACAAACTGTTTAAAGCTACATGCAGCAACAGTAATCCCTCAGATCTGTTAAATGTAGACAGTATTTTGTTATTTTCTTAATATTATACTAATTTATTTGTATTATTATGAATCTCACAAGAACTCATTTTCTCACAGTATAAGTGCCAATCTTGTTCTTGTATTTCTAGACTAATGTTTATGATTGTCATTTCTAGACTAATGTTTATGATTGTCATTTCTACTAGACTAATGTTTATGATTGTCATTTCTACTAGACTAATGTTTATGATTGCCATGTCTAGACTAATGTTTATGATTGTCATTTCTACTAGACTAATGTTTATGATTGTCATTTTACTAGACTAATGTTTATGATTGTCATTTCTACTAGACTAATGTTTATGATTGTCATATTACTAGACTAATGTTTATGATTGCCATGTCTAGACTAATATTTATGATTGTCATTTTGTTCCTGCTAGATTAATATTTATGATTTTCATTTCTAGACTAATGTTTATGATTGCCATTTCTAGACTAATATTTATGATTCTCATTCTAGACTAATGTTTATTATTGTCATGTCCTGACTAATGCTTATAATTTTCATTTCTAGACTAATGTTTATAACTGCCATTTAGAATGAAGTACACATGTGTTGTCGGGGTTGAAATTAGAGCAAAGAATAGCGCCACTGTTACCTGCTATGTATTACATAAGAGGTGACTAAATAAGTTTCAGGTGGAGTTGGCTTTTCTATTCCATCAGTTAAAGTGATCCATAAGCCATGCTGAAGTCGGATGTATCTTGGCGAAATGCACAGATATCGTAGAGTAGATGTAAACAGTGACACAACTCATTTCATTCTCCGGAACGTATACAGCTAAACAGCAGGAATTTCTTTTCTTTTTTTTCTTTTTTCTTTTGCGTTCGTTTTCAAACTCCTGCAGATTAGCAGGATGTAGTCCGGAGAACGGAATGCGTTGTGTCATGGTTTACAGAATTGCTGCGATATCTGCGCATTTCGGCCTGACAGAAAGAGCAAAGTATTATTAAAAAAAACAACAACAACACTTAACAAACGACACGAAAGCAGTCGACATATTGGACGCCCTCGTAAAAGGTGGATAGACAGTGTATTAGAGACACTCGGAAATATAACAGCAGAAGAGGCAAATAGAAGGGCAAAAGACCGTACACTCACACTCCCCTCAACACCGAAAGGTACATGAGGACAGAAAGAAGAATAATAATAAGAATGCACAAGCAATTATTAAACTCTATTTGCTGTACTAATACAGCAGCCAGCATGTCGTGAATAATATCTTTGTGCGAATATTTCAACATTAATAAATTGTATCTATTATACTAATACATTTGTGATGTATCAACATTTATGGGACTATTTGTTGTATTAATACCTCACCAATTGTTGAATTGTATATGTTATACTAATACATCATCATTTGTTGAATATTTTCAGCTAAGCGATATAGTGATTGATCCAAGTTTCGAATTTTTCCAGTTTGGAAGATATAGGCTTTGAGAATCGTGCAAATAATTTATGTTAAAAATAGACATTATTAAGACAATATTTTGAATGTCTTTTGTTGGAGAGTAAAAGCGCCAACATCATCAGCAATATTTGATACCTTATGTTAGTATGAGATGGCTGCTGTTGTTGGATTTTTTCTGTTTAAAGGAGGTTGCATTTAAAACAGTTTTGATTTTTTCCTTCTGAGAGGAGACTGCTGCTAAAACAGTTTGATTTCTTCCTTCTGAAAGGACACTGAAATTAAAATAGTTTTGATTTTATTTTTTCCTACTGAAAGGAGACTTTTGTTCAAACAGCATTTGGATTATTATTGTTGTTGAGTAGAGAAAATAGTTAGTTGGACTACCGAAGTTTGTTTAAAAATTGACTTGGGTTGATACAGTATTTGGATAACTTCTGCTGCAGGAGCAGCCGATCTGGTATGTCTGTTGCAGGTGTAAGTATGATTTACTTATTCGGGTTTTCCATAAATGTTTTTGGTTTGTTTCACACTTTAAAAAAAAAGTTTCAAATTGAAACTATTTAATTTGTGTATAAACAAAATTATTGTTGACACAATTCTGTCATTTCCCTTCTTTTCTCTGTCAACTACTGTCAAACTTCTCCAGACACCCCTTCCACTTTGTTGACATAATTTATATACAGCCCACATATGCAAACATAGCTAAATTAGTTCTTGTATGTGCTAAATTAGTTCTTGTATGTGCTAAATTAGTTATTTTTTGTGCTAAATTAGTTCTTGTATGTGTTAAATTAGTTCTTGTATGTGCTAAATTAGTTCTTGTATGTGCTAAATTAGTTCTTGTTTGTGCTAAATTAGTTCTTGTATGTGCTAAATTAGTTCTTGTATGTGCTATTTTAGTTCTTGTATGTGCTAAATTAATTCTTGCATGTGCTACTTTAGTTCTTGTTTGTGCTAAATTAGTTCTTTTATGTGCTAAATTAGTTCTTGTATGTGCTAAATTAGTTCTTTTATGTGCTACTTTAGTTCTTGTATGTGCTAAATTAGTTATTGTATGTACTAACTTAGTTATTGTATGTGCTAAATTAGTTATTGTATGTGCTAAATTAGTTATTGTATGTACTAACTTAGTTATTGCATGTGCTAAATTAGTTCTTGCATGTGCTAAATTAGTTCTTGCATGTGCTAAATTAGTTCTTGTATGTGATAAATTAGTTCTTTTATGTGCTACTTTAGTTCTTGTTTGTGCTAAATTAGTTATTGTATGTACTAACTTAGTTATTGTATGTGCTAAATTAGTTCTTGCATGTGCTAAATTAGTTTCCATGTAACTTCTCACTAGTCTGATGATTATACATCATTAACTTGAATACAAATTGATTGGCTTAGTATAGCGTTCAAGAATAAATTCTCCCAACCCAGTTGACAAAGAGATATTACAAAGAATGCTTACATCTTGTGAAATGCCAATGATGTATTTGTCTCTTATATTCTTGATTTAACTCCTTTAACATATTTTTTGCTTTTAGAGGCTGTCCATTAATTACGTCAACAATTGGAGAGAAAGGGGAGGGGTGTTATACAATTTTTGTCAGTTGTTATTGACAAGGGATTTTGATCAGTGGTTGACAAAAAGTTGATGTCAATAATACTGTTTTTATACATCAATTCACCTGGGTGTTACAGACCGAGGCACGAAATGGAAGCAAAAATAGTAACAATGCTTAACTTTCAAACATGTCGTAAGAGGCGACTAAGGGGTCATGGGTGGAGTTGGCTGTCTCATCCCATATAGGCCATGGTCAAAGTGACCCCGGACATGCTAAAATTGAATGTGTCAGTTCAAAAAAGGAGCAAATATCGTTGCAAACTGTAAACCATGGCACAACACATTCAGTTAACCGGTATACACTCTACTAATCTGCAGAAGTTTGAGAACGAACACAGAATATACACCAATTCAATTGCTTGAACTTGAAACATTTTTTCTGCATTTGTTCGTTTGTACTTTTTCTGATAAATAATTTTTTAGGGGTCGGTCGAGTACATTTTTTGACGTAATTAACAGTTGTTGACAAGATGGCAGTAAAACAAGGATATGTACCTTAATTCTTGACAGTTTTTGATAAGAGGGTAATTAAGCAAGGATGTGTACCATAATTCTTGACGGTTGTTGACAATAGGGTAATTAAGCAAGGGTGTGTACTTTAATTCTTGACATTTGTTGCCAATAGGGTAAATAAGCATGGGTGTGTACTTTAATTCTTGACATTTGTTGCCAATATGGTAATTAAGCAAGGGTGTGTACTTTAATTCTTGACATTTGTTGCCAATAGGGTAAATAAGCAAGGGTGTGTACCTTAATTCTTGACATTTGTTGACAAGAGGATATAAAGAATAGCAAAAAGTTATTGACGTAATTTATAGGCAACCTCTTAACAATGTCTCCAACCACGACCGTCCCCATATAAAGACATTGCAATAGGATTAATTAGGACCCCATTCGCTACGTTTGTGATTATTGTTGGACTTTCAATTGGTCATTATTTACATACTTGGAAAAGCATGCCAAAAATCGCCAAAAAGGCGACCCCAAGTATATAAATAGTGATCGACCGAAAACTTCAACATTAATCAATAACGTAAAATCAATCAATCAATAAAACCCATAACCCTTCAGGGTCGTAGGGGTACCACATTGGAAGCTTCAGCACACAGAGTCCTCCAGCGAATTATATCCTCAGAGATGCGGATGAGTGTGGAAATATCTAGCCCTGTCCATTCCTTGATGTTGTCTGTCCATGTCTTTATTTGTCCTCCTTTGCTTCTTCCACCCTCGACAGTTCCCTGCAGTATTGTTTTTAACAAAGAATCAATAACGTAAAATATGGAGTTCTAATTAATTCTTCTGGAAAATCTTCTATACTTGATGTAGACTGTCTCGATCCATCTACTTGAAAATGTTGGTTTGCTATAGACAAGTCTTGTAAACTTTGATACTACATTCTGGAAGTGATTTGTTCATTGTTATTATAGTTTCTTACATTTATCTGCTATACAGACTAACTCATATTGTTTGTAATATATCATCCAATTATAACTGTCATCAGCATATCTCACCTTGTCTGTATAATCTCATCCAATTATAACTGTCATCAGCATATCTCACCTTGTTTGTATAATGTAATCAAAATGAAGTATCTGGTATATTTTATATTTTTCTCTTGTAGAAACAATGTAATAAATAACCACATTTTTAGAACGAAACTGTAGAACACTTGTCAGCACTTCTGGTCTGTTTAAATAATATTTCACAATTTGATGAACAATGGCAACAGTACATTATCTACACATTTCACATAAACATCACCCCCCCCCTCTCTTCTCACAAATAAATTGAAGATGATTCTTGAATTAGTCGCCGGTGATGAGTGAAAAAGTATAGTTCGGAAGTCACTTTCTGATCGCCGTGGTAGAAATATAATCTCGGTTCAATAGATGGTGTTGGTGTTTCGAATCTATGTTAAGTACTTGTAGATGCTTCTCCAAAGTACACGTCTTCAGCAACTCTAGTTGAAATGACAGGCACTCTGCATGTCAGCAAAAATATGAGAGTTTTCACACATGTCACTCAAAATAATAGATAAAGATTATTCATCTGGTTTCTGGCTTCATTTGATGAACTCTTATCTTGATGGTTTGATTCGCCAACCAAGTTCGATTAAAAGATAAAATATCCAGAATAGGTTGAGATTCTAGTTGAAAATCTGCATCAGTGGAGAATTGTCTTTCCTCCTTTTTGGCAACATCGACATCTTCACCGTCTTGATTAATTTTAATTTCTCTCTTTGAATAAAAAACAGTTTTTTTCCCCCTCATTCCTAGTAGTTTCAGTGAATTTTTATTATCACTTCTATACTGTCTCTTTATGTGGTATTGTGATGTAAATTAATCACTTATAATAGTCACTTTGAGTGAAAGAGTTTAGTTGCATTTCTCACTCTTCATATGGTATCAGTGATGCTAACTGATTCCGTTCATAGTTCCAATATCTCTTTATGTGGTATTGTGATGTAAATTAATCACTTTATAATAGTCACTTTGAGTGGAAGAGTTTAGTTGCATTTCTCACTCTTCATATGGTATCAGTGATGCTAACTGATTCCGTTCATAGTTCCAATATCTCTTTATGTGGTATTGTGATGTAAATTAATCACTTAATAATAGTCACTTTGAGTGAAAGAGTTTAGTTGCATTTCTCACTCTTCATATGGTATCAGTGATGCTAACTGATTCCGTTCATAGTTCCAATATCTCTTTATGTGGTATTGTGATGTAAATTAATCACTTAATAATAGTCACTTTGAGTGAAAGAGTTTAGTTGCATTTCTCACTCTTCATATGGTATCAGTGATGCTAACTGATTCCGTTCATAGTTCCAATATCTCTTTATGTGGTATTGTGATGTAAATTAATCACTTTATAATAGTCACTTTGAGTGGAAGAGTTTAGTTGCATTTCTCACTCTTCATATGGTATCAGTGATGCTAACTGATTCCGTTCATAGTTCCAATATCTCTTTATGTGGTATTGTGATGTAAATTAATCACTTAATAATAGTCACTTTGAGTGAAAGAGTTTAGTTGCATTTCTCACTCTTCATATGGTATCAGTGATGCTAACTGATTCCGTTCATAGTTCCAATATCTCTTTATGTGGTATTGTGATGTAAATTAATCACTTATAATAGTCAAGTGGGAGATTGGAGGCAACGGAGATGTGGTTCTACAGAAGAATGCTGAGAATACCATGGACTGCCAGAAAAACTAATGTAGAGGTGTTAAAAGAGTTAAATGCGAAACGGACCTTAATCAACAATATAAGAAAAAGGCAATCTTCTTTTTTTGGCCACTTCATGAGACAGGCAGGTTTAGAGAACATAATCACAACAGGCAAGATTGAAGGCACCAGAGACAGAGGGCGACAACGTGAGAAAATATTAGACAGTTTGACAACCTGGCACGGCAAAGAAACATCAACGACTTTGATACATAATACTGTGGACAGAGAGCTGTGGAGAGCCATGACCGCCTACGCCACCCGGCATGGCACCTGATGATGATGATAATAGTCACTTTGAGTGGAAGAGTTTAGTTGCATTTCTCACTCTTCATATGGTATCAGTGATGCTAACTGATTCCGTTCATAGTTCCAATATCTCTTCATGTGGTATTGGCTCATAATCAAGCATCTTTGCACACGGTACAAGACTTGTATTAGATATTCAATAGTTCTATTTCTTACCGTGTTCTATCTTACTTGCTCTGATAAGTCTAATTCATCAGTTATACGATTTATAGATGAAAACTTGCACTTTGCTTCTATTGAATGTTTTTTATGGGTTCAATTGTCACAATCTATCATCATCACTAGGTGCCATCTCCGCAACGAAGGTTGGCTGCAACGTATCTCCAACATATCATGTCTCTTGTCTTGGTGGTGCACTCTGCTAGACTGTAACCTGTCCATCGTGTGATGTTACTCTCCCTCTTGTATCTCTTCCTTCCTTCCCTTTGACTGTACCCTCATGTAAGGTCTTCAATAAAGTGTCATGTTTTTTAATGTGTCCAAAGTATTTTATTTGCCTGATCTTTATTTCTCTTAGTAGTTCTTTCTTCATATTAAGTGTCTTTAGCACCTCTTTATTTGTTTTCTTCTCTTTCTATGATTTTCTCCCTATTCTTCTATATACCCACATCTCAAAGGCATCAATTTTGTCTTCTAATTGTTTATTTAGTGTCCATGTTTCTGAGCCATACATTAATATGGAATAGATGTATCATTTTATAATTCTCATTTTTAACTTGTTTGTAATTTGTTTAGATATTAATAATTTCCTCATGTCATTGAAGGTACTTTTAGCCATTCCTATTCTCCTTTTAACTTCTGTTTCACATCTGCCATCATTTGTGACTATGTGTCCAAGATATTGATAATGCTTTACTTGTTGTAGTTTCTCTCCTTGAATGTTTATGTTTACCTCCTGTTCTTCTGTGTCTTTGCTGATTATCATGGTTTTTGTTTATTGGATATTTATATCCAGTCCATATTCATTACTGTCAAAATCTATACGTAGAATCATATCATCCAATCAAGCATAAGATGACGAGTCATAGATATCTATTCACACAAAATAATAGTTATTGACTGTTCATGTCCAAACGCGCTTTGCATATATATCTTCGAAATAAATATAAGAATGGTATTCATGAATATCCTGCCAAATATTGCAAACTCTTGATTCCTCGAGTTATTGCTTAGTTGGTGGTAAAACTTAGATATTTTCAGACTACGAACTGGTCACAACAGACGGAGAAGTCACATGTTTCGAAAGCTGAAGATTGGTGAGACAGACCTGTGCAACTGTGGACTGAGCCCAGAGACTGCAGAACACATTCTTCATGCCTGTCAACACTACCAAGAAGAGAGGGAGAAAATTTGGCCTACTGAGACGGCATTGCTTCCAGACTTGAGGGGTTCCATGGATGACCTGAAGCGAATCACACAATTCATTGAAGCTACTGGTGCTGTAACCTGATATCTGACTGAAGAACGATGAAGAAGAAGATAACCTTGTCTAACTGGAATACATTCACAAACTGAATTAGTTCTGGCCTGGCCACATTTAAATACAACATTGCCATCTTGAAGTCAGTACTGTCTCGCAGCTTCAAAATCTGATTGGTCAGCACCATGTAAAAAAAGTAAAGGATTAATTAATGAGTAGGAGTGCGAGATGTTAGCGATCTCAAGTTTCAGAGGCTCTGCAAATGAGGGCGGTAACCATCTCCTCTCCCTCGCAGTCTTTACTTCCCGGTTTAATCCGGTACAGTTGGTATCCATTTAAGGCTGGGTCGATCCGGGAGCCGTTGCGATCGGAAATGAACCCATGACCACAAATATGCGAAGCCAGTGCGCTAACCACTGCGCTAACGCGGCTCCCCAGCACTATGTAGTCCTTCCGTATATGGTCATTCATATATGGTCTTCTGTTTTCTAAAAGGTTCTTAAACTTTGGCGCGGGTCAGACTGCAAAACATCCTATTTTGTTTAACTGATCTTTGCTTGTTTTTCACCAATTTACTTTTCTATTCTTGATCAATTTTGTTAATTACGTGAATATCTCGGGTTTATCGTGAGTGATCACCTTATTCTTCTAAATAGTTGTAGTGATTATTTTTCTGGCATAATTATTCCTTCCTACGCCATCCGGTCAACCTTCACTGTAGTCATCCATCAAAATTATCAAGTGGTCGCTAAATTTGTATCTTCTCTAACGATCTCAAATTTCTCTGTTTTCTCTAGCACTACATCCTATGTTATCATATTCCCTAACTTAATTATCTCTTCAAATGAGTGATCCCCGCCGAAGACGGATGTGTCGGGCCATTGGCGCAAATAAAACGGCGACACAACGCATTTCCATTTTCTGGACTACATCCTGCTGGAAATCTAGCAGGACCATGATCCAGCTAGATCCAGTTGGAGTTTGAGAATGAACGCAGAAGAAGAAGAAGAAATGAGTGATCGAGTTCACTTACTGGTATAATTGTATATGTTATGGAAATGTACAATTTTCAGTTTGATTTATGCGTGACCTTCGACAAGCTATTAGACCTCTCAACAGAAAGTAAACCTGACCTACAATTCTGATTTTTTAATTATTGCCGTGAATTTCGTTGGCTGGCCCTACCTTTTTTTGCAGGTGAATTCAAGTATATAAGTAGTATTCAACGAAAATCCCGACAATAATAAAATCTTCACGAATGAATGCATGTTAACGTTCTGTTGGGAGATCTATACTTGTGTCCGGTTATGTGTCATGAAATTTGAAGGTAATCTAGATTATTGTTCAAAGACTAACTTATTCCATTAGAGATTCACAGTTGGCAATAAATAGTAATGTAATTAGAGATTCACAGTTAGCAATAAATAGAGATGTAATTAGAGATTCACAGTTGGCAATAAATAGTGATGTAATTAGATATTCGCAGTTGACATTTTTTAAACATTTTTTTATTATTGCCGTGGTTTCGATTAGTCACTATTTATACACTAGAAGTCGCTGTTGCTATGTTTGGCGTGCAACTCCAAGTATATAAATAGTGACCAACGGAAAGCGCGACAATAATAAAAAGGTAACGCATGAAGGCCTTATTGTTTAAAAAAGGTTCATTATTGTTATCTTGCTTTTGTCCGTTCTCAAACTCCCATTGGAGTTTTCTTACAGTCTATACAGTCCAGGGAACGGAAAAGCGTTGTATCGTCGCTTTATTTACGCGAATGGCCTAACATACCAGACATCGATGTGGTAACTAATACTTTCGGAGTTTTATCACTTTCACATAACGGTGAGCGTATGAAGCCATATCGATAGTGCACAACCGTATGAGAGAACTGGTTCCCGTACTGTGCCTGACAATCAATATAAAAACGATAACCACGTTATAGCATGCTTGATCTTTTCCTGGCAGTTGATATCACTATCAACATAGACACAGACTCTCACATTGTGATCTTTAATACTACCGCTCCTGTGTTTTCTTCGTTCTATTATCGGTGTAATATTTCCTGCAGTAGTACCCAGTATCTCCATTACAAGGAACTCCGAGCAACACTGTTGAAAATGGTTACAATCTATATTCCTGTCTTGTCATCTCCATGGACACGTTTCACAAGCGCCGATAATCATAGAAGTCAGCTTTAAATTCCGATATAAAGAAAGATGTATTATATTTAACGAGAAGAAAACGGATAAAGAGGTTCTGACAACACTTTGTGTGAAAGAAGGACAATTATAATAAAAAAAAGTAAAGTTACCCATAGCATTTATTAATGCCGTAGGGGTGTGAGATGTTAGCGATCTCACATTTCACAGGCTCTGCAAATGAGGGCGGTAGCCATCTCCTCTCCCTCGCAGTCTTTACTTCCCGGATTAATCCGGTACCCATTTAAGGCTGGGTCAACCTGGGAGCAGTTGCGATCTGAAAACATTTCCGCCTCAGCTGGGTAATGAACCCAGGACCACTCATATGCGAAGCCAGTGCGCTAACCACTGCACTAACGCGGCTCCCTACAATTATAATAAATACGGATGAAACAGATACAATATTTTAATCATATTAAAAGACATTACACCTTGCTGAAAACCTTACCGGAGGGTAAAGTCGAGGGGAGGCGAGCAAGAGGTAGGCAGATATGCAAGTGGGAGAGTAACATACAGAGATGGACAGGTCACAGTCTGACACCACCAAATCAAGAGACATGGGATTGTTGGAGGTCCGTAGCAGTTAACCTTCGCTGCGGAGACGGTACTTATTAATGATTGTGTATCGTATTTGTTGCAGTGAATTCAATTTGTACAGTGTACCTTAGATGTTGTCTATGCATGTTTGATTCTTAGCTCTTCCATCACCTTCTATCTATATCCACATCTTATATTTAGACGCTGAAATAGGTTGGTTTGAATTATGTTTCATAAGATTCCAAATCGCTTTAATATTTACCAAATGAATCCGTAACATGAGGCAATGTCTATCATATTTCTGCTTGTGTTTAATATTCTATCCCCTCTTGTAATTCCAACGGCTTTACACAAACATTTTAATTTACATGGGATATGTTTTAACTAGTGGGATTTCGACAGAACAATTTTGACAACGATAACAAACTGTTGGTAGAAATATCAGTAGTATTTCAGCTAATATGTTGATTTTGTGGTATTTAAGTTGCTATGATATTTTGTGGTGTTTAGGTTACGAAGATAATTGGTAAATTATTGCATTTTATTTGGCAGCTCATTTTTATTTTTACTCATTTTTTCCCTGCCTCTTTAAACACAAATGCTATAAATAGACATGCTAAATCTAATACGCTAAAATAAATACAATATATCAATATTATATATAATAAGCTTGAAAAATGCTAGAAATAGTCTTATAGCGTATGCCAAATCTGCAAATATTCAAATAGTTTGAAATAGGTCTTGGTGACTGGCATTGTAGTATTGACGCATTCTGGCACCTACTAATGTTAAACGTTTGTGTTCCTCGAGGAATTTACATACCTGTGCAGTGGGTGTGTTGTTGTTGTCTGTGTCGATCGACTGGGTCCACATGGTAGGTAGTTAATGAGTTTGCCTCTCTTCTGAAGAGACGTGCTCCTTTCAACCAGCAGACAACAAAGTCCAATTAGGTTATATCACACTACCATAAAATATTAGAGGTAACAAAGACCCCAAGTGTATAACTTAGGTAGGTAAGTATATATTATTGTAAGTATATATTATGGTAAGTATAAATTATGGTAAGTGTATATTATGGTAAGTATATATTATGGTAAGTATATATTATGGTAAGTATATATTATGGTAAGTATATATTATGGTAAGTATATATTATGGTAAGTATATATTATGGTAAGTATATATTATGGTAAGTATATATTATGGTAAGTATATATTATGGTAAGTATATATTATGGTAATTATATATTATGGCAAGTATATATACCGGGTCCATATTAACAGTATCTTGAGAATATATACAAGTTGAAAGTCTTGAGTAACATCTTTTTAGCGATGCTATGTGGTAGAATACTGAAAACGTGTTAATTCTAGTTGGGAGGCGAGTTGGTGCCATCTGAACGGACCTTGTTCAAATCCCATTTTCTCTAATGATATAACCAAATTGACCTGCTGTCCGCGGTTGAAATAAACACAAATAAAAGATACGTTCATGGGCTGTCCATAAATTACAAAAAATCAATACTGTTAGCAGATCCTATTCAGGAGGTCGCCATCAACCCATGCGACAAAGCCTTATTACTAAATACATCCAATTATATTTTCTGGATTTGTAAAAGATATGTAAAAAATGAAAAACATTTAAAAAAAATATTTATAGGTCGTAGAGGATTGACTTCACTGTCCTCGGTTTCCTATATGTACTCCGTCATTCTCAACAAAGCGGCACGTAGCCTGTCCAGAGTACCACTCATAGCACGTAACTCCGTAGCTTCAAGTGATAATCCACAGGGATCTCCGAAAAAATCCACCTTGTAAACAAGACGAGCCGGATTCGAACTCACGACCCCTTGAACACAAGGCGAACAGCTTAACCACTATGCTAGGGAGATCCCAAAAAGTATAGTTTCTTCGTAAGATTTCTGCATAAAATATTTTTTTCGTTGGTGGGGGGGGGGGGGGGTGTTGGCGGAGATGTTACACTTTGTGAGATAATAACCTGGGATGGGGGGGGGGGGTTCGTCTTTGAATTCTTGACATATATTAACAAGGTAATGGAGTGGAATCTGTCATAAAGTGTTAACTTGTTGTTGACGCAACTTGTGGCGAGTCCCTTATTTAATAAGATCTGCATTAAAAAAATTAGATTCTATTCTTCTTCTTTCCTTCCTTTTTTACCCTTTACGGGTGTCGAGGGAGATACAATGTTCTTGTTCTTGCTTTTCTGGCAGCTTCAAATAATGTTATTTGGTGTTCGTGTAATGTCTCTTTGATGTTGTCGATCCAGCGTACTCTAGGTCTACATTGGCTCTTCTTTCTGCTTCTCCTCTCTTCGTATATGCTTTATAAACTAATGAATCACACGGCATTATTTCCAGATGACCAAACCATTACATTCTATGCATGAGATTCTATGCAATGTAAAATGTCAGCCCGTATGAGAATTCTAATGCTATGATGTTCATATGGAACCAATTATTTTCTACGGCTCAACAGTATGGACTGTAGAAGAAAAAAAAACTACTTAAAGTGAACTTGAGAATACATAATGGTTGTGAAAGGCATGCCGAAATATCCATTATAAAACTAACAAAAATATAATTTATCTATTTCAAATCAGTTTCCTGAATTACACAAAGCTGCAACTATCGCTGTCCACTGAGTTCTATTTATCACAATTTTCTTTAATTGTGACCAGGATGTCTCAATTGATGTGGTCTCTTCCTCCACTGTTCTTCTCCCGGTGTTCTTCTGTTCTCTTCTCTTTCCTTGTGAGCTTCAGTCCAGAGTGTATCTGGTTATAGTGCCTTTAATCTTTCTGAGGGTGTGTCCTATTCATCAAAGTATACACAAAGTATTCACATACAGCCAAGATGAGTGACGATGTGTGAGATCAACCAAAGGCATCTATATATATAAAAAGTGAAACGTACGCTTACAGAAAAGATTGACTGTTATAGTCGAGTATATAGTCGAGTATATAGTCGAGTATATAGTCGAGTATATAGTCGAGTTTATAGTCGAGTTTACATGTACATTATTTATAAAATCCTTCTTCAGAAAAGTCATGCCTGTCGATCTCACACATTGTCCATCATCTTGGCTGATATCACACATTGTTACTCATCTTGGCTGATATCACACCTTGTCACACATCTTGGCTGATCTCACACATTGTCCATCATCTTGGCTGATATCACACATTGTTACTCATCTTGGCTGCTCTCACACATTGTCCATCATCTTGGCTGATATCACACCTTGTCACACATCTTGGCTGATCACACACAGTGTATTGTCTCTCAGCTGGTCTCACACAGTGTCACTCATCTTGGCTGCTCTCACACAGTGTCACTCATCTTGGCTGATCTCACACAGTGTCACTCATCTCGGCTGATATCACACCTTGTCACACATCTTGGCTGATCACATACAGTGTCGCTCATCTTGGCTGATCTCACACAGTGTATTGTCTCTCAGCTGGTCTCACACAGTGTCACTAATCTTGGCTGATCTCACACATTGTCACTCAGCTGATCTCACACAGTCACTAATCTTGGCTGATCTCACAGAGTGTCACTCATCTTGGCTGATCTCACACAGTGTCACTCATCTTGGCTGATCTCACACAGTGTCACTCTTCTTGGCTGATCTCACACAGTGTCACTCATCTTGGCTGATCTCACACATTGTCACTCTTCTTGGCTGATCACACACAGATTCACTCATCTTGGCTGATCTCACATCTTGTCACTCATCTTGGCTGATCTCACACATTGTCACTCATCTTGGCTGATCTCACAAATTGTCACACATCTTGGCTGATCTCACACATTGTCACTCATCTTGGCTGATCTCACACATTGTCACTCATCTTGGCTGATCACAAACAGTGTCACTCATCTTGGCTGATCTCACACATTGTCACTCTTCGTGGCTGATCTCACAAATTGTCACACATCTTGGCTGATCTCACACATTGTCACTCATCTTGGCTGATCTCACACATTGTCACTCATCTTGGCTGATCTCACACAGTGTCACTCATCTTGGCTGATCTCACACAGTGTCACTCTTCGTGGCTGATCTCACACATTGTCACTCTTCGTGGCTGATCTCACACATTGTCACTCATCTTGGCTGATCTCACACCTTGTCACTCATCTTGGCTGATCTCACACATTGTCACTCATCTTGGCTGATCTCACACATTGTCACTCATCTTGGCTGATCTCACACAGTGTCACTCTTCGTGGCTGATCTCACACATTGTCACTCATCTTGGCTGATCTCACACATTGTCACTCATGTTGGCTGATCTCACACATTGTCACTCATCTTGGCTGATCTCACACATTGTCACTCATCTTGGCTGATCTCACACAGTGTCACTCATCTTGGCTATTCTCACACACTGTCACTCTTCTTAGCTGATCACACACAGCTTCACTTATCTTGGCTGATCTCACACATTGTCACTCAGCTGATCTTACACCTTTACACTAATCTTGGCTGATCTCACACAGTGTCACTCTTAGTGGCTGATCTCACACATTGTCACTCATCTTGGCTGATCTCACACAGTGTCACTCTTAGTGGCTGATCTCACACATTGTCACTCATCTTGGCTGATCTCACACATTGTCACTCATCTTGGCTGATCTCACACATTGTCACTCATCTTGGCTGATCTCACACAGTGTCACTCATCTTGGCTATTCTCACACACTGTCACTCTTCTTAGCTGATCACACACAGCTTCACTTATCTTGGCTGATCTCACACATTGTCACTCAGCTGATCTTACACCTTTACACTAATCTTGGCTGATCTCACACAGTGTCACTCATCTTGGCTGATCACACACAGCTTCACTCATCTTTGCTGATCTCACACAGTATCACTCATCTTGACTGATCTCACACAGCGTCACTTATCTTGGCTGATCTCACACATTGTCACTCATCTAGACTAAAGCGATATATCATTTCTTGCTTTTCATATACTTTGTCACCGTTGCCAATGTAAAGCGTGATAAAGTCAGTTATACCAAGTTAAATGAAGATGCATGAGATCATTGCGTAAAAATATCTTGGAGAAGTGCTAGTTTTCAAGCTATATTAGTGAGAACGTGCTTAAAAAGAGAGAATATGATGGAAACTCTCCTACACCTCGAGTTTGACCCGTGTTTGGTCTTTGTTAATATAACTAGATGTACGTGGATTAGCACGCAGGAATATTCTGGAGAATAAATTTGTAAATACTGTACGGACAATTATTATTGACATCCGACCCTATCTCTGATGTTGGTAGTTAGTCCTTTTGGTATATCTAGATGGCTATGGCGAATGCCACCAAATTAACGTATAACAACAAAAGAGACACAGAATTGTGGAGAAACATGCTTGTCTGCGCTTCTCAGCGTTATAACACTTGATTGATTGTAAAAATGCTAACTAGTTAATTTAAATTCCGTGTCGTTTTATTTTGAAGGCGTTACAATATTTTCAATTTCGTATAGTAAATTGCAAAAAAATCAGCAATGATTATTATTATTATCTTGAATGTATATTGGGAAATACCCGCCTCATAATTTTCCATGGATGTGGGTGTTTTATAAATATTCACCGTGACCTACATACCAGACAATTATATAGACTAGCATCAGCACGTGAAGGCATTTCACAACAATATAGCAGATATACAAAACCTTTCTCAAACTCATCATTATATAAATTCATCGTTGCTAGTTGGCACTTGTGATGTTTATCAAACGGGACCGTTTCTCATATAAACATCACCTACTGACATTTTCAAATAATCTTGCGCCACGTATCTGTAACTTGTCGGTTGTAAAATGTGCAGAGAATTTAAAAGAACATTGAGATAATATGCTTTACATAAGGTGTAATTACACAGCCATATCAAAGCATGTAATAACTTCTGAGGATCAATGAAAGATGGCGACACTGTCTGTTGAATATCGACACGGTTTTACTCACTATTCGACAATTATGAACTATAATCGATACCTACTATTTTTATATTTAGTATCGAAATTTCACTAAATTTGTTAGGCTGAAACTCACTTACTGTATGTGGTATCGTAGAAAATGATCGTTATTAAATAAACATGTGATACTTGAATAATCAGTTTTGTTTTAATTTTACCATCCAAAACAGGAGTCTCATATTTTAGGTCCAGGAACGCCCCTTGCCATGTTGGCCGCGCAATGTAACAAGATCACTAGTAAATCACCACCCCCATTTAGTGATTCGCCATCCAGTAAATGTGGCTTTCATCCATGGCGAAAATTGGAGCCTACTTCGCCAAGTCCTTGCGCTCTAAGTGGTGGATTATCAGGTCAGAAAACACCATCGGTGACGTCATCACAATCAAGCTCCGCCTACTTAGGCTATGGTCTTTCAGTGACATCAGGTACACCAGGAAATGGCACCGTTTACCACAGCGATATTTACACTATGCCATCTCCAATTGGAGGAGGGATATACAATACAGACGGCTCACAGTCTCAAGTACAACAGAAGGTAAGTCATTTATCACATGTGCTTCATTAGTAAATCAATGATTGGAGAACAATCATTATTGTTTTCCTGTCTCAGAGTTGTAGTTTAGTTGAAGAATCTTTGAAATTATACAACACCTGTCGGTACATGTTTATTAATTCACATGATTAATATAAATTGAGATCGTAGGGAAAAGACGGATGTCTGGTTTACAATCGCGCGTTTCAATTCAGTGTTGCCAACTAGTTTTAATGAAAATGCACTAGTCCCTTGAGTCATAAAAACATTCTATTTTTTAAAAGCACTTTTCATTATTCTTGTTTAGAGCTCATATATTTTAAAGTAAACTAGGGAAGTTTGGAGGAAAAAACACTGGTTATAACAAGTTATAGCAAAATTCTAACATTTCTAATTGTGCCAAATTTGTTGCAAGATTCTTTTCTGCATTCTTACTCAAGCTGAAATTGCTGCCACATACTTGTCTCACTCGCCAATCTGTTTCAGTAACTTATCCAATGTTTTTCATAAATACTGTTCTCCTTATATCTTTTCTCGGCACTTGTAAACATGTTGCTTCAACGTAACTCCTGTGTCAAAAGTGGATTCAAGTGTGTCTCATCTTTTGTCAACCCTTTATAGAATAATTTTTTCTTTGATTTAGTAGACATACTGAAGAATGTTTTAATAATCTTTTACAAATTGTTAAATGTGTCCTCTTTGTTTGTCCAAATGGCTAAACTGTTCATAGTTACCTGTAACATTATTTTTGTTACGCCCATACTTGGACTCAATAATTATTGATTGCACATGATAATCATTATCTCTTGATAATACATTAAGAGATGTCTACACTATACAAACAAACAGAACATGACTGTTTTAGTTTGGGGAGTTGGGTGCGAAACGCAAAGCTAGACGGTTGTGCGCAGAAATTTTAGAGGACTTGTCTTTTGACCGCTGAAGGAGTTGGCCGATCTCTGGTGGGCCCAGAGATTTGAGGTCTATAATGGTAATATTGGTGATGTGACAGTGAGAAAGTTATATCATGGGCCACGCCCGGTGACGCCGGCGACTGTGAAGAGCCTCACCTGTTGACGTAGACGATCAGTCAAGAGCCACGACAGGTGGCGTAGCATATCGTGTTTCATGGCAATGACCAGATAAATAGATTCATTATATGGCGGTGAGAAAGTTATTCAGTCGAGCACACGCCCGGTGGAGTAACACATCTTGTTTCTTAGCAATGATGAGTTGCAACTCAGGTGTCGGGAAACAACCTGATACTAGAAAAGTGAGCGCTGGGGTAACGCATGGCAAATGTAAACATGAACGGAAATAAACATAAGTGTTATAAATGTTATAAATAAATCATACGTGCACCGAGACAGCAATGGACGAAATTTCGACTAAACAGCTTCCATCATGTTTATTTGGTGGAAAGGCCAACATCTGTCTGACTTCTTCATAGCAATCCTTGTTGCTGCTTATAAGAGAATTAAGGTATTCAATAGAGTAATAGAATCAATATTGTAATAGAGAACATATATTGGCAACACACCGCAGCAATCAAAATCAACAACCAAATAGGGAAATTTCATCCCATAAGACAAGGAGTCCGACAAGGGTGTGTGCTATCACCTGATCTGTTTAACTTTTACAATGAAATGATTTTTAGATTTATAGAAAATATGTCAGGAATAGCTGTTGGTGAGTATAATGTGAATAACCTGAGATATGCTGACGACACGGTTCTAGTAGCAAAGAGTGAAAAAGAACTACAACAATTGATTACAACTATAGTAGAAGAAAGCGCAAACAAAGGTCTCAGCTTGGACACCAAGCAAACTGAAGTAATGGTTACATCTAAAACATCTAGCCCTTCTAAATGTAACATCACGGTCAACGGGACATTTCTTAAACAAGTAGACAAATTTAAATATTTGGGCACAATTATTACTTCAGATGGTAGATGCGTCACTGAGATAAAAAAAAAGTCGAACTGCACATGCAAAAGCAGCATTCCAGAAGATGAGGAACATCTTGTGTAATAATTCATTATCAATAGAAGTAAAAATGAACATACCAAAATGTTACATAGAGCCCATACTGTTATATGGTAGTGAAGCATGAACAATTGACACTATTGCAAGAAAGTATCTGGAGGCCACAGAGATGTGGTTTTATAGAAGAATGTTGAAAATATCAAGGACAGCTAAAAAGAGTAATGCTATAATTCTACAACTGATCAACTAAAATAGTGAACGTATTAACTGTATTAGAAGACGACAATCACAGTTTCTGGATCATTCCATGAGAAGAGGTGGGTTAGAGAACATCGTAACAACTGTAAAGATCGAGGGTAAGAGAGACAGAGGAAGACAACGTAAGAAAATGGAAGGCTTGAAAACCTGGCATGATGCAGAATCATCAGAAACCATATTTAAATCTATCAGACAGAGGATTGTGGAGAGACATGATCACCTACGCCGGAAGGCATGGTACCAATGAATGAATGAAAGGTATTCAGAATTGATAGCTTGCTCTAGTTCTCTGTTAAACTCTTTGAGGACGGAATTATTCATGGGGTTTCGACGTAATTAATTTTAGGTCAAATATTTGTACCGCAACATGATTTAGTCACAAGCTTCATAAAGACAAGGTTTAGCTATGGAGAATCATATAAGGTATCAAAAGAAAGATAATTGAATGTGGAATCTACATAAAAATTGTAACAACGAAATTTAAAAAAAATTACACCACAAACAGAAATGTTAGTGAACATAAATTATTTCTATGTATATTGTGTTCTACTCACTCTCAATTTTACTTGTCTTCAAATGTTGATATCCAATATTACTAAAGTAGATTATCTGACTGTCCATTTACTGATCATAATCTATTTATTTGAAGTAAATTGTGCAACTGCCTAGTGTTTTGTGTTCCATTTCCAATTTCAGAACCGAAATAAATATTGTGAAACATTAAGAAATATAACCAAGTATTGGATTTCCAAAGTTGAACTTTATTCCACTAAATATTATCATTAGATCTAACTCTATTTTCTGTATAACGTAGTGCAAGATTATCATTGCTGTAATTAGTCCTATCTGATTCTTTAGAAACAATAGCAGTGAAATAATATCTCCAATTATAACACTCAAAAGAATAATAAAACCCGATGTTTGAGCTATCTAACTAGTGGAAGATGAAGCCATTTTGCTAATGTCAGGAAATCTAAACCTACTTTGTTCGAATTTTAATTTGAAATAATTTGTCACACGCATCTAATCACACAGTACTACGTGGTTTTCCTTTCGTTAGCCAGATTTCTAAAGTTTAAGCAGCTAAATAAGTGAATAATAATTCATTTACGATCAAAACGAAGCAAATTTAGATGGCATATCTGCAAGAAAGGTACATTGTAGATACATCCGGACTGTTTGTTCTACCTGCAAAGATACATCGTTTTTACTAGCGGAATGAGTTTATCGAGATTGAGAACTTGTTAGGAGTTTTGTTGTTTGTTGTAATCGTGGTCTTACTTTCGTTCAGAAATATATTTTGTTTCTTACTGTTCTTTGATGAATTTTATGAGGTGTTGTTGGCCTTTGCTGTGGGATAGTAGTGATGTATCATCAGCACATCTTAGTTCTGGTATCTTCTGACCTCCGATTGTGCTGCATTAGTTTTTATTTAAACAGATAACCTACCATTTGATATTCAATGAGTTCTAATAAGAATATGATTTTTGGTATACTTTATAATAAGAATATGATTTTTGGTATACTTTATAATAAGAATGTAATGTTTGGCATACTTTCTAATACGAATGTTACATTTGGTATACTTTATAATAAGAATGTAATGTTTGGCATACTTTCTAATAAGAATATGACTTTTGGTATACTTTATAATAAGAATGTAATTTTTGGCATACTTTCTAATAAGAATGTTACTTTTGGTATACTTTTATATACGAATGTAACTTTTTAGTATAGGCTTACTTTATAATAAGAATGTTACTGTTAATAGTCTTTCTAAGAAGAACATGGATTCATTTTTTGATAGTTATTATTTATGAACCTAGCCTGAAGCGCAGTAATATTAATATGTGATATTTGTAAGGCTGGATGCGATCAAAGATTATTCCAAGGTAATGCTGCATGTTGTAATGTGTAATGTTTTGGCCATCAAATTTGACTTTATGCAGTCCACACATGACTGCAATTATTCGAGGAGCACCTCAAGACACGTGCGATGTTTCATTATGCCAACTCAAGGCCGTGAATACTTTTTCAGTAACGGGAAGAGTTTGCCTACAATATATGGTCATTTTCCTATTTACACCGTAATTGCCCCCCTTTTTTTTATTATATTGTGTATGCCTTCTCTCATATAACCGTTACAGGAAGGCCCTTTTTTGCTAAATCACATTTTGGCTAAGTTTCTACTACTAAAAGTAATGTTATCATTTCCTAAGCGGGGGGGGGGGGTGTTTAAACCACCAACCCTCACCCCCTCCTTATCTAAGGACCTGCATTAAATTTAGATAGAGACCGAAAATAAATTAGAAGTAATTGACAATTTTCTTGATGCATGGCTACAAGCGATGATAGTTATTTTTTTATTGCTACCAGATTGGTTATATTACATGTTTAACTTTTTTTCTTCTCATATTACTTTAGATGCACGGTGACTCAGCATTGGGAAATGCAGCCCTGAGCAGTGTATACACAAGAATGCATCCTTTGACCTATGATCCTTGGTCTTTCAATATGACAAGCTCACATGCTCCAAGTCATCCATCAATAAAAACTGAAGTTACAACGCCTTCAACTGTCAATAGCACATCAACCTGGTGGGACATGCATACTGGAGCAGGTTCCTGGTTCACTGAAGCAGCCTCTAATTCAGCTGCTCTCAGATCTCAGATATCGCCTAACTACCCTAGCAGTGACTTCTCTCTAACTCACGCATTAGGTCAGAACGTCGCTAGTAATGCTCTGCTGTCGTCTGGACAGCATCTACTGCCGGATACTTACAACACTTATAAATCAATCCTGTCCTCACAATCAGATATTAGCGCCGCAGCATCAATGTCCCCTTTTCTTGCTGCAACTAGATCTGGAATTTCAGGGTTGCCAAGTACTCGCACTCAAAGGAGATATACTGGCCGCACTAACTGTGATTGCCCAAACTGCCAAGAAGCAGATCGAATGGGACCTGCAGGTGAGCATCTTCACAAACGCAATATCCACAGCTGTCATATTCCTGGTTGTGGTAAAGTTTACAGCAAGACATCGCACCTGAAGGCGCATCTGCGTTGGCATACCGGAGAAAGACCCTTTGTTTGCAACTGGCTCTTTTGCGGAAAAAGGTTTACACGTTCTGATGAACTGCAAAGACATCTTCGAACACACAGTGGAGAAAAACGATTCTCGTGCCCGATTTGCAATAAAAGATTCTTGAGAAACGACCATCTCAGTAAACATGTGAAAACTCACAGCGAAGGAGGAGATGGAAGCGAAAGTGAGTCTGAGAACCTATCAAGAGAGGGTAGCATGCCACGGGATGCTCTTTCCCCAATGGATCCTTCTGAGCGTTGTATGTCTATATCTACAACACATTCTTCAGACTTAAAACCAATTTGAAAACATGTCGATGTTTTTTTTTTTTCAAATGAAGCATCAATGTCAGTAAAGTCAACACAGTACAACCTTATTAATTCTACCATTCACCTAAATGGATGAGTATGTACCTTGTGCTGTGTGTATTTTTGTGTAGTTGTTATATTCTTTATTTCACGTGCTAAATGGCATTTCACGAATCTAAATTTTTATGTGCAGCTAACAGAGGAAAAGTGACATTTACTATGGCTCATGGCACATTATTGAAAAGATATAGCGCTGATTTAGTAATGATAGTTATCGATTTATTACACAATGAATAAGACTGGCTGTAATGACGTGTGCATGCAAGGAATGACAGAAATCTGCATGAACATCGGTGTGGGGAGAAAGTATGCCCTCTCTAGAAAGATTTGAAAAATCACATAATCAACATTTGATTGAAAATCACATAATCAACATTTGACTGAAAATCACATAGTCAATATTTGACTAGTAGTTTGAGTCTGCTTACTCTTGGATGGCCGCTGGAAAGGAGAGCGGATAATTGATGGGAATGTCCAATGGCCACGACTCTAGTTTTCAATCAAGACATGTGATATTCTATTACATCAGTGGAATCTAAAAATAATAGATTAAACCTACAACATTGTTGCTTGTAATGTAAGTCATAATAATTGCAGGTGTACACAGAGTTAATTTCTTGCTGACACCATTAAGTCGTATCTCAAATATGGCGCTGGGCCAGTATTGTTCTGCCATAAGGCAAGGTAGGGGTAAAAATGGTCATGATCACTCGGGTCGCATTTCTTCTTCTTCTTCTTCTTGAGCGTTCATTCTCAAACTCCCACTGGATTCTCTTGTATCAGGACCATGGTCCTATTAGATTTCCAGAAGGATGTAGTCCAGAGAATGGAAATGCGTTGTGTCGCCGTTTTATTTACTTCAATGGCCCGACACATCTTCTTCGGCTGGGGTGGTCGCATTTAATTTCTTAGATATGTTCCGTTTCCCATTTCTGAAACGAAGAAGAAATACTTATCATCTTAAAAAATTTAAGCACAGCTTAGAAGAGAACAGTGAATCACATAGTTATAATACGGATCACTGAGCTAAGGCTGTTCACAGCTATGCAATAATTCTATATATAAATATATGATATTAGTATTTACGAAGAATTAGCGAAATATAATTTTTATATTATGATACAGAAACGTGATTTATGGAGTATAAACTAAGTGTCTTGTTCGAACCAATGCCGGCTTGTAGAGTAATAATTAGCCCTTTTAATTGTTACATGATGAATGATGATGGTGATACTGGTAATGCTGATGATGGTGATGTTGATGATAGCTATGATGTAATGAATGATGATGGTGATGATTATAATTTTGTTGATAATGATAGAGATGATAATAGTGATGCTGATAGTGATAATGTTGATAGCGATGATGTGATCATGATGATAGTTATGATGATGATAGTGATGATGATAGTGATGATGATGATAGTGATGATGATAGTGATGATGATGATAGTGATGATGATAATAGTTATGATGATAATAGTTATGATGATGATGATAGTGATGATGATGATAGTTATGATGATAATAGTTATGATGATGATGATAGTGATGATGATGATAGTTATGATGATGATAGTGATGATGTTAGTAATGGTGATATCGTTTATGATATTAATGTTGACGATGATGATAATTATGATGTTCGTGACAATGATGGTGATAAAACCCTACAATAGTACACGCTCATTGTAATAGTTCTTGTTCCCTTTGTCAGGTGGTGAATGTTTTACTTTCAGTTACAGATTGGTACTGTTTATTGGATTCTGTTTTTTTTTTATTGTGAAGTTTTTCTAGAAGCCGTGAAAGTCTCAAAGATAATGGTAGAACTCAATGTGAGTATAGATTGAAATGGTGCGAGCAGGATATTCTTCCTTTCTGGAAAAGGGGGGGGGGGTTCATTGCCGTGCCTTGTTTTGCCAATTTAATGGCATATTGAAGATAAAAAATGATGATCCCTGCCAGTAGATGGGGTTAGGGGAGGGGAAGAAAATTGGAACATGATTTGTAGTCTAGGAAATTAAACAAAATGCAAAAGGTGGATAGCCCCCCCCCCCCCTCACACCCTTCCCCGCAAAGATTTTCCAAAAACAAAATTTACTAAATATCTTTAGAAAATGAAGGAATTGCGCACGGAAATAGACAGGGAGTTTTTTTTAAAATATATTAAATCCCCCCCCCCCTCCATTTATTAATTTATAGAAGACGTACTTACGCCTTGTGCGATAATTTACCAGCAGTCCAAGCATGTTCAGCAGCAGGCTTCATTCCAACGGAGATAATGATGTAGGGAAGACAACCCTAAAATTCTCTCCTTAGTCACCTTTTACGACATATATTGTCGTAAGAGGTGACTATTTAAAGTGGCAGTGTCACTATTCTCTGGTCCCATCACCGGCACTGGCAGCACGGAGGCGTAATTTCTGAACAGTTCAAGAATGTTGAAACATTTCTGGATAGTTCATGCATGTTGGAATGTTTCTGAATAGTTCATGAATATTAAAATGTTTCTGAATAGTTCATGCATGTTGAAATGTTTCTGAATAGTTCATGAATATTAAAATGTTTCTGAATAGTTCATGCATGTTGAAATGTTTCTGAATAGTTCATGAATGTTGAAATGTTTCTGAATAGTTCATGAATGTTGAAATGTTTCTGGGCACTTCATGAATGGTGAAATGTTTCTAGGCATTTCATGAATGTTGAAATTTTTGTGGGTATTTCATGAATGTTGAAATGTTTCTGGACATTTTATGAATGTTGAAATGTTTCTGGGTATTTCATGAATGTTAAAATATTTCTGGACAGTTCATGAATGTTGAAATATTTCTCGGCACTTCATGATTGTTGAAATATTTCTGGACAGTTCATGAATGTTGAAATGTTTCTGGGTAGTTCATCAAATTTGAAATGTACAATGCTTCTTCTACGTTTCTTGATGAAGAAAACGATGAAGATGAAATTACTCCAGCATGAATTACTCCAGCCTTTAGTATAGGCTTAGGTGTTGAGTCATTCATCTGGGCTGACCCGACTATTCATTAGTCACTTGCGTAGTAACTTTCATCAGTTTACATATTTCTGTGCTACACTATTTTACGCCAATGTGAAAGGCTAATTCGACTTTTCCATACTTTTCATCGACTGAAGAAATAAAATATACGAAAATTGACCAATTAAAATCACAGAGAAAGTTGGTGTAGCCAATTTCACAATAAAGCAGCACTCGGCCCTATTAGCTGACGACGATCACGATTTGTGTATAATGTGTGTTGACAGCCAATGCAAATGGCGGGTACAGTCAAGTTGTGTCACCTATCTAGGATGATCCAAGATATGCGATTTTGACTATCTTGGGAAAGGACATGGATAGGATTCCAGCAGTAACAGTTGTAGAAGAATAATTAGTAGAAAAAAAAATGGACAACAGGAACATTGTGTGTATACAAGAAAGTACGTATGGGCATACAAGAATGCGTTCTTTTGTAGTAATGTAAGTAATTGTATGCGCATAGTGCATAGACTCTGATACAGAGACTTGCTTTTAAAAATGCAAAGTATTTATCATCATCAGACCCATAACGTTTCAGGTTTACAGGGATACCACTCTCGAAACATCAACACAAAAATTGTGCCCTGTTTCTTTGATATAAGTTCTTTGTTAAAGTGTAGAGAATATTAATCTTGTCCAGTCTTTAATATTATTAATCCATACTTTCTTTTTACCTCCCCGTCTTCTTCCTTCCTCGACTATTCCCTTTATGATAGTTTTGGAAAGGTAATCGTGCCTCATGACGTTACTAAGTCACACAAGTTTGCGACACTTCACCACTGTCATGAGATGTTTTTGTTGGCATACTTTTATTGTTGTTTATTTTGTTAATCACGTATATGTTGGTTTCATGTTCTGTATAACGGATGCGCAATATTCGTAAATTATTAGAGAAAGACACACAATGTTTTTTTTATCTATCTATTTCTTTAACATTTTTAATGTGCACAACACTTTGATAAGTGGCTGTCATGGGATCATATCTCTGAAATTATATATATATATATATTCTAGTTCAGTATGCAAACAATAGAGCTACTTTCATCTTTCTAGACATGTCGTATGAGGCAACTAAGGACAATTGGGGGTAGGGATAGGTTGACATCCTGCCAGCTGTGAAAAAATCATTATTGTCACTTCATGTCTTGTCTCGACTTCTTACTTTTGTCTTTTGTCAAATGGTCTCTATGGATGATGAAAAAATGAAGACTAGCGGACATTGCACATTTATCTATCTATGGTAAATTCCTTGGTGGCGGGAGATGCTAAATGTAGCATCGCTACAGACAGGTCAATAGATCTGACAGAAGAATGATGAACTAGTTGGCCCAGAAGTACATGCCACGATCCTGGAAGGAGTTGGTAATCTTGAGATACTGTCGCAATGGACTGCCTGTCTTCGGGGACTAAACGTGTATCCATAATCACCCCCCCCCTTCCCCGTTAACAAAATCATTTCTTTGAAACAACAACAAAACATATGCAATTTCGGGTGTCACCTCGGTTAGTGAGTTGAAAAACAATCTGTACTTTTTTAAGAAAGATTGCGGGCTGCTAAGTATTGCATGCTCACAGCTAAAGGAATTACTTCATCTTCATCATCAAGATATTCTTCTTCTTCTTCTTTCGTTCACTTGAAACGAAACATGTCTATATCTGTAATTCTGAGTTTTGTAGTTCATAAAGTGGTTCATAGAGCTTTCATTCCAGTGTTGTTTCCTCTGGTCAATATGTCTGCCTCAGCATTTCATACTCAGAACACTCTTGAAGTATATGTTTGGCACTCTGTGCTGCCTGTCCACATATACACTTGGTCGTGTTGCCAACTGTGAATTTTGTGTACATGTGATTGCGGAGTCGGTTGTGTCCCGTTCTGAGGCGTAGAATTAGAACTTGTTCTGATCTGTTCATAATGTGATAGTCTTCTTGTGTTGGTATGTGATTTTCTTATTTATTTGGTCATCTGTTTTTGTTTCTGTTCGTAGGTGATGGGTACATCTGGTTGGTCTTCGTAAGCACCTTCCTTAGCCAGTTGGTCTGTTTTTTTTCCATTTTCTGGTATTCCACAGTGATAGGGTATTCACTGCATAGTTACCTATACTGGTAAGACAGTTCATTAAGTATCATCAAGATATATAAATGGACATATTTTGCAGAAATACTCAATATATAAAATATATTCCAAATTGGTTTCCATAAAAACTGTAATTCACTTGAACGACGAACTTTCTCAATATACTTGTGGTGACCTTTATAGCTCATATTTATTGCACTAACTTTTCATGTGATTTAGGTTATATTTTCCTATTCAACTGGAAAATAGTTTCAGAGGATCAATAGTTCATGAGTCGATATATGCAAAGGAAAATGATATGACATTTTCTGAGAAAGTAGTCTTGGTGGACGTAGTGTTGATCATAATACCCCTAGGTATGCCGTTGAGTGTTCACAAAAACTTTCTATACATATTGGGAAAATACGTTAGAAAATTATAGGAAATCCACTAAAGATCAGAGTAAAAACTCACACGGCACAAGTGTCAATCCGCCATCAAACAACATAACGAAAGTTAAGTGCATGGAACGTCTTTGGCCTCAACAGTAGAGAACCAAAAATGGTTGAATTTATGATTAAACATAATAATGTCTATAGCCATAGAACACAACACAATCAGCACAATGATAAATGATAAATGATAAACAAGTGCAGAAATATAAATAATGTGGGAACATTTTTACAAACGACGGAAGAATAGACAGAGATACAAAGCCTATAACTCAATAATTCACTGCATAAATTATGAATTTAACCAATCTTGAATTAAACATATATCCCGATAAAAACCATTAGGCAAATCATGAAATATGTATACCAACATTGTGTTATCATTGTCAGATGTGGACAGTTAACTAAAGAACAAGAGAGAAAGCTTACTACATGTGAAATGAGATGTTTAAAAAAAAGGAGCAAACAGAAAAGAAAAGATATGATGTGAATAACGAAAATATTACAAGAATTATTGAAACAATTGTGGTCAAATATATTGAAAAGCAGAGATTGCATGCAGTTAATGAAAATGAATCCATATATGTTGACAACTCTAGTATCGAAACAACAAGGAGCAGACGTAGACCAAGAAGTAGATGGGTTGAATGAGTTACCAACATTCTGAGACATCACAATATCACTTCATATTAAACAAGAAAACGTGCCATAGCTAGAAAACTGATCCGTCATTCATTCCTGCGACGCCTTAAAGCAGAAAACAGACAATTGGTCGATACCGCTGATCTAAGAAAAATATAATGAAAATGCATTTATATATGTGTGTGTGTGCGCGCGTGCGTGGTGTGTGTGTGTGTACTTGCCATGTAATCTTGCCAGATAAGTGCTCTCAATTGATGTATTATTGAATATTAAACTAAAAATTTGGCATGATTTGTAGTTATTTATAAAAATTGTAATGTTGAAGTACGAACATCCTCGTGGACTTGTACACAAACTTGCCATTCATGACTTATGCATTTTTGTTATCATTATTCATCATCATCATTAATTCTGCCTCTGAATATAATATAGATTGCAATAAATTTCTAACTATCTCTGTTTCTTGTCTTGGTGGTGCACGATGAGTGACTGAATATCTACCATCTCAGCATGTTTACTTCCCGCAAAAAACAAGACAAGTGTTGATTGCTGTGGCCAGTTGCTCAAAATGTAATAGTTCAAATGATGTTGACGGCCGTAGTGGCGTAACCATGTAGGTGAGACACGGGTTAGTAATCATAAACAAGAATTCAAAATTTCTAGCATGCACTGGAAAACCCCGGGGTCGCCAACATATGTCAAGAGAAGAACACATCTATCTGCAAAAGAAGTGATTTTGACTTGTTTGGGGATGTTAAAGGTATCGCAGATATCATTTCCTCAAGGTGGGGGGTTTAAACCTAACCCCATCCCCAATAAAACCATTCAAACGTCTTCGTGTGTCAGATCTTCTTTTATGATCATAATTAATTTTATGATCTTTGCTTCAAGACAATGCGCCCTCCTATAAAACAAGTCTTGTGCTTCAAACAACCAACGATTTTAATATCGAAATTCTTCGTATCCACTATATTCCGTAGGGTTGACTCCATCAAAACTTTTTCTTTTACTAAATCTTTTTTTTTTAAAGTACATTTAAAAAGGAAACAAATTTGACAGTGGCGAAGATGTCATACTGTCATGTGATGACATGGTTAGTTCGAACGATGGGTAGTTTTATTCTGAAGATCTTTTTAATGTAACGCAAATATAGCTATTTAAAAGTTGTGTAAATTCAGGTGGTGGCTACATTAAGAAAGAAAAATCGCTATACTAAATTTCAACTTTCTTGTCCTATTCCTTAATCGTCAGGCTAAAGACATGACAAGCAGGTGTACTTCTGTATAGGCCCCATTCGCCGTTCTTTAACTTTCTATCAATTGTTCTTCTCTGCATTTGCTGTCAGACGTTGTACGTTTGATTAACGATCGATTCTAAGGCAATGACATGTTTGGTCACTTTACTTTGATTCTAACGCCTCAGGATGTCGATAACTCCTTCAATCCGCCGTCTTCTTGGTCTTCCTCTGCCTCTTGGTGTTTCCATTCTCATTCTGTATGCTATTGCTGCCGGACAATATAAATTTATTGTCATGAAGTGGCCAAATCATTTCAGTCTCTATTTTTCAATATATTTAATAACCTACTCATTCTACGCACTCCTCACATGATCTGTTCTTGTTCTGTTCATTACTTTTCTTAGATATCTTATTTGACACATAATATGCTTTCTCTCTTGTTCCTCAGTTATAGTCCATGTCTAACATTGATAAAATAATGTTGGAATGAAGATTGAATTTATGGCTTGCTTTTTGGTTTTCAGTGGGGTAGATGTGTGTTTCAATAGCAGTGAATCTTCATAATTTCTGTAATTAGTCATTTGAGTTGTATAATCTCTATCTCTATAATAACAATAGTTTATAGTCTCTATTCTCTCCGTCCATTCTTCAGTCGCCTGAAATAGTCGCCACAACTATATTTAAATTCTTGGACTTGTTTTTAGTAGTTGTTCGTGTATCATTAAATTTATTCTATTGGGTTCTCTACCTATAGACATCACTTCTTTTGTTTTTCTGTATTGATCATCATGCTGTGAATGAGGCATATTTTGATGAGTAAGTTAATGTATCTTGCAGCTCTTTTACTTTGCCTTCAAGCATTGTCTTTTTCAAAGCGTTGTGTTTTAATATTTATCTTAAAAATATTTATTCAAGTTGAAAATAAAGGAAATTAATATAGTTTTACGCCGAAGACGGATGTGTCGGGCCATTCGCGCAAATAAAACGGCGACACAACGCATTTCCATTCGCTGGACTACATCCTGCTGGACATCAAGTAAGACCATGGTCCTGCTACAAGGGAGATGCAGCAGGAGTTTGAGAATGAACGCTGAAGAAGAAGAATATAGTTTTACCTTATATATGAGTTTGTAGGTGGCTGAAAAAACCCCAAAAGTCCTTGGATATATGGGCATAGTATTACCACTTTGAATGGTATCTCATCGGCTCGTGTCTTTCCAGTCAGTCTCTCCTATTGATCTGTTGTGGGTCTTCTTTTTTTCCACAAGATCGTACAGGTTTTTTTTATTACAGTGTACAAAGCATTAGTAGCAAAATACGTGCAGTGTTATATCATATATCATAGTTGCCAAAGTCTTTCAGGAAAGTATTTTCACGTAGTAAGGTTGCTAAATTCTTTCAATGAGGTCTTCTCATGTAACGTGGTTGTCAAAGTCTTTCTGTAAGGACCTCTCATGTATCATGGTTGTCAAAGTCTCTCCGTGAGGTCGTCTCATGTATCATGGTTGCCAATGTCCTTCAGTAAGGTCCTTTCATGTAGCATGGCTGTTAAACTCTTTCAGTGACGTATTCTCATGTATCATGGTTGTCAAAGTCTTTCAGTGAGGTCTTCTCATGTATCATTGTTGTCAAAGTATTTTAGTGAGGTATTCTCATGTATCTTTGTTGCCAAATATCTTCTCATGTATCATAACTGCCAAAGTCTGTTAGTGATGTCTTTAACGAGTTCGCGAGTAGAAGATGTCTTTAACGAGGACTCCTTTTTGGCTACTTTGCAAACACATGCCCGTCTTCCCATCTTCTTTGCAATAGTAGAGTAATCTTTTGCAGATTGCGATCTGACATACACACTACCTGACCTTTCCAACAAATTCGTTGCTGCACTAAAAATAATGCCTGCATTATAAATAATATCTGGAGTTTATATCACTATATATGAACAGAAAAAGTGTGCAGTTTTGCCGTAAGAAACATAAAATACAAATTCGCAGAATAGATCTGTGCTTGTAGGTTATATTTTTAGAGTTACACGTACATATGTTAACATATCCCATCAATAAGTCAAATGTTCCAACTATCATGTTTAGGAACTACAATACCAGACATATCAACATTATCACTGTCTAACTATTAGCCCTTCAATCATCACAACCAGCTATAATTGCCGTCATATCTCTTTTGCATTACGTCAGCGCCTAACATTAGCTCATGTCTAGTTGAGAGACATGGCAATTTATTCTGCTGAAGACTACATTAAAATGTACTTTTCAAAATGCTTCTTCAACAAGACTGCTCAAGCATTACAGGGATATAATTTGCTGATTATCTGAAAAGCATGGTCTCTAACAGTCTCGCAGCAAAGGAAAATCGTCCCATTTGAAATGAAATGTCTAAGAAAAACGGCGATGGTTACTAAACTAGATAAAATAAATGAAGAAATTAGAAAAAGATTAGATATAATATCATGTATTGAACATAGCGAAAGACAGCAAGTAAAATGGTTTGGTCACCGTATGTGAGTGAAGCCAAACCAAATACCAATAATGGCATATTACAATAAAATATTCTAACATAAAGCTAACGGTAGTCCAAGAAAACGGTGGATAGAAAATATGAAGTTAAACATGGAACAAACATGGAAACAACGCAACCAATGCGACAGCTCTTGCCTTGGAACGAAAACTAAATCTCACACTTCTACGTTTAACGGCATATGTAGATAATATAAGCCATCATCAACCTGGAGAAAGACAATAAACAATAGACTGAAGAACAATGATATCTGATTTTCTGCTTGAACTAGTTGTACGGAAATAACTTACAAATTCCGTTTTACCAAGACTATCGATGTTAATTTTTAAATGGGAGAATAATCTAGTGAAATGAATGTATACTTTCCTACCACGACTAAATGGCAGAGGTTCCTACTTACTCGTCACTTACGGTTTTTGCACAAAGAACCTCCATGGTGATCTCTGCAGCCATAAAATGGGTACTATACCACATGCCATGAACAAGTAGAAAAATTGTACCATCTTTAATATAATGTTGCTGAAGATTGCATTAGTTTCAGGTCAACATCTGACTAGGATGTTGGAAACTTATTGGTAACATTCAGTGGAGTGAAGTTATTGGACTAGAGAAACTCGGATAGTTCCTAGGTTTAAAGTGATGATGTTCGTTCGTCGTAATCGACGATGACCACAAGCTCAAACCATAATAATAATAATAATAATAAGTAATAAAAAGGTGCATTTATTTCGTTTTCCAGTGATCACTTTTTAAAGTGATACACACGAATACAAACAAACATAATATATTTTTCAAGTAGCAGTCCTTTTGTTTTTACTCAAGGGACAGTGTCACTTTAGGACACAATATTTTTTCGTATCACCCTTCACCGACATCTCGGACATATATAAGAAGCCCTGATTCAGTAAACCTGGTAGATATCTAGTGATATATTTGACAAGTTCATATTAGGCGATAACACTCTCTACAAGAACAAGGGTGTCTGTAACAACTACAGAGACATCTCGACATCTCCCTTCTCATCATCACCGGGAAGGATTTTGCACGCATCCTTCTAAAGCGAATCCAACTGCTTGCCGAACGTGTCCTGTCAGTCACAATGTGGTTTCAGAACCAAAAAAACGTTCACTACCGACATGATCTTTACCCTTCGTCAACTACAGGCAAAATTTTGACGTGAACATGGGAAGCCACCCCTTGAGACTTTCATGGATCTAACCAATGCTTTTTACACTGTTAGGATATCAGCTCTACATAGGATATCAGCTCTATATAGGATATCAGCTTTATATAGGATACCAGCTCTATATAGGATATCAGCTCTATATAGGATACCAGCTCTATATAGGATTAACGCTCTATATAGGATATCAGCTTTATATAGGATACCAGCTCTATATAGGATACCAGCTCTATATAGGATATCAGCTTTATATAGGATACCAGCTCTATATAGGATATCAGCTCTATATAGGATACCAGCTCTATATAGGATACCAGCTCTATATAGGATATCAGCTTTATATAGGATATCAGCTTTATATAGGATATCAGCTCTATATAGGATATCAGCTTTATATAGGATATCAGCTATATATAGGATATCAGCTTTATATAGGATATCAGCTTTATATAGGATATCAGCTCTATATAGGATACCAGCTCTATATAGGATACCAGCTCTATATAGGATATCAGCTTTATATAGGATATCAGCTTTATATAGGATATCAGCTCTATATAGGATATCAGCTTTATATAGGATATCAGCTATATATAGGATATCAGCTTTATATAGGATATCAGCTTTATATAGGATATCAGCTCTATATAAGATATCAGCTTTATATAGGATATCAGCTCTATATAGGATATCAGCTTTATATAGGATATCAGCTTTATATAGGATATCAGCTTTATATAGGATATCAGCTTTATATAGGATATCAGCTCTATATAGGATATCAGCTTTATATAGGATATCAGCTCTATATAGGATATCAGCTTTATATAGGATATCAGCTCTATATGGGATATCAGCTTTATATAGAATATCAGCTCTATATAGGATACCAGCTCTATATAGGATACCAGCTCTATATAGGATACAGCTCTATATAGGATTAACGCTCTATATAGGATATCAGCTCTATATAGGATATCAGCTCTATATAGGATACCAGCTCTATATAGGATATCAGCTTTATATAGGATACCAGCTCTATATAGGATATCAGCTTTATATAGGATATCAGCTCTATATAGGATACCAGCTCTATATGGGATATCAGCTCTATATAGGATATCAGCTTTATATAGGATACCAGCTCTATATAGGATATCAGCTTTATATAGGATATCAGCTCTATATAGGATACCAGCTCTATATGGGATATCAGCTTTATATAGGATACCAGCTCTATATATGATATCAGCTTTATATAGGATACCAGCTTTATATAGGATATCAGCTTTATATAGGATATCAGCTTTATATAGGATATCAGCTTTATATAGGATATCAGCTTTATATAGGATATCAGCTCTATATAGGATATCAGCTTTATATAGGATATCAGCTCTATATAGGATATCAGCTTTATATAGGATATCAGCTCTATATGGGATATCAGCTTTATATAGAATATCAGCTCTATATAGGATACCAGCTCTATATAGGATACCAGCTCTATATAGGATACAGCTCTATATAGGATTAACGCTCTATATAGGATATCAGCTCTATATAGGATATCAGCTCTATATAGGATACCAGCTCTATATAGGATATCAGCTTTATATAGGATACCAGCTCTATATAGGATATCAGCTTTATATAGGATATCAGCTCTATATAGGATACCAGCTCTATATGGGATATCAGCTCTATATAGGATATCAGCTTTATATAGGATACCAGCTCTATATAGGATATCAGCTTTATATAGGATATCAGCTCTATATAGGATACCAGCTCTATATGGGATATCAGCTTTATATAGGATACCAGCTCTATATATGATATCAGCTTTATATAGGATACCAGCTTTATATAGGATATCAGCTCTATATAGGATACCAGCTCTATATAGGATATCAGCTTTATATAGGATATCAGCTTTATATAGGATACCAGCTCTATATAGGATATCAGCTTTATATAGGATACCAGCTCTATATAGGATATCAGCTTTATATAGGATATCAGCTCTATATAGGATACCAGCTCTATATGGGATATCAGCTCTATATAGGATATCAGCTCTATATAAGATTCTAAAATGTACTGGTTGTGCACCAAAATTACTGGACTTGGTTATCTCCTTTCATGAAGACATCCACGCAAATGTATCATTCGAGGGCGATACGTCTGATAGCATTGCAATAAAGACTGAAACATGGCAGATTCTAGCCCCCACCCTCTTCGAAATTTTCTTTGCAGAGCTTATGAAACATGCTTTTGCAGATGCAGCAGGTGACGTTTTTACCGCATCCGTTACGATGGATCACTCTTCAACTTAACGCCTCTCAGAGTGATGACAAAAACTTCAGAAATACTACTTAGAGATCTTCTCTTCACCGATGCTGCTGCCCTGGTGGCACACAGTGAGTCCACTGTGCAGTCCCAAATTTACAACATGACAAAATCCTGCAAGCTGTTCTCTATGACAATAAATGAGGGTACCTAGATTTTCTTTTAAACACAAACAAAAACCTGTGTTTTCAGATCACACGACAACATAAACCCTGCCCGTAGATAAGGGAAACGCAGTTATTGGTGACGTTTTTAAGTTGTATCATGGAAACGCAGTTCTTGGTGACGTTTTTAAGTTGTATCATGGAAACGCAGTTATTGGTGACGTTTTTAAGTTGTATCATGGAAACGCAGTTCTTGGTGACGTTTTTAAGTTGTATCATGGAAACGCAGTTATTGGTGACGTTTTTAAGTTGTATCATGGAAACGCAGTTCTTGGTGACGTTTTTAAGTTGTATCATGGAAACGCAGTTATTGGTGACGTTTTTAAGTTGTATCATGGAAACGCAGTTATTGGTGACGTTTTTAAGTTGTATCATGGAAACGCAGTTCTTGGTGACGTTTTTAAGTTGTATCATGGAAACGCAGTTATTGGTGACGTTTTTAAGTTGTATCATGGAAACGCAGTTATTGGTGACGTTTTTAAGTTGTATCATGGAAACGCAGTTATTGGTGACGTTTTTAAGTTGAATCATGTCTTCAATTAATCAATATATGTGTACTTTCCGTCACAGCAAATGAAAAACACAAACAATATAAACGAAACGTTACCAATGCAAATGTGTTCGATTCATTATTTAGATAGTAATTTACAGACAGGATTGGCATGGTAAAATTACTGAATGAGTGCATTCGTAAATGAAGACGCGAGACTGGAAGAAAATATCATATTTAATTGGAGGAATATGAAGTTCTCTTCCTCCTTTCCGATGCTTGAGGAGGGATGGCTATTCGGAGTTATGTGTTGTCAGCGGGCTAAGACAACCATGATTGTGTATACTTTTTCGTTGTGTCCTGAGAGAGACCAATCAGCGATGGGTTGGCCAAGATTGTGTCGTCGTCGATTTTGAAAAATGGACAAAGCACACTAGGCTAGACTAAATTAAACTAACCTAATCAAAACTAAACTAAATTAAACTAACCTCAGTTACGGAAAACTAATCTAAATTAAACTAAGCTACGCTGAATGAAACTAAGCGAATCTAAACTAAGCTAATCTAAGCTAAGCTGAACTGAATAAAAATAAGTTAATATAAAATAAATGAAACTAAACAAATTTAAACTGAATTATACTAAGCTAAACTTAATTGAAATAAAAGAAAATGCACTAAACCACATTAAACTAAATTAGATTACACTAAATAAAATTAAACACAACCAAACAAATCTAAACTTTAATATAGAAAAAAGCTAAACTGATCTAAACTACATTATCGAAACTAAAGTAATTAAACTAAACTAAATTAAACTAAGCTAAAGTAAACTAAATTAAACTAAATTAACAACAACATGTTATCTTATTAGTTGCTTTGCAGATATACTTTACACTATAGACTGAAGACTATTTCGTCACAAAATCCATACAAATTACACATAATTAGTCTGAGTAAACTGTCTAATGTACTAGAATCTACAAACCACAGTGATAGATCTTCACCTTACAATTTTCTGCACAGAAAATGTTTTTAACAAATCTCTGCTGTATAGTCCTTTCTATATGTATTCGATCCTCAACGATACAGTCCTGTTGACTATCAGGAATAATCTCTCAAATTGACCTTTTTAAAGACTTTTTTCATTGGCTTTCGACACAAATCATACAGAAAGTGACCAATAAAAAATGTTTAAAACATAATTATAATTGTATTGTATCTACTGCTATTGTGTGAATCTGATCAAACATTTATTTGACGTGAAAACTAAAGGTGTAGACAATAATTGTGGGCTGAAATGTAAAGTATTTGGAAAACTCTCATATTTAAGCTACTGTTCATATCGTCTTTTATTTAATAATTGTATAAATCGGTTGATCTGTGTTGCCGGGTCTCGTAAGGGGAAGCAAAGAATAGCAATACCGTTTAACTTCTATGCTTGTCGTAACGGGTCATTAAGGATATTATTATGGGGTTTAGTTTTGGACTGTCCAATCCCATATATGGGCGATTTTACCTAGTAGATCTGTTGAAGTCTGGCCGAAAGATGCAGTTATCTCAGCATAGTTGTAAAACATGACACCTTCTGTTCTCGAGGTGGTATCCTGATAACCTGCATGAGTTTGATAATGAACACGGAAGAAGACAAAAAAAGTGTGATCTGTGATAATATTATTAATGTATTATTATAAGTAATTTTACATTTATTGATTCTAAGTAATGCGAATACGCATGCGGTTTCGTCTGTGGGTCTCACCAATGCCCCATTAGACAAATCACCCAAGCAACAGAAAATCTTAGTAGATGACATGCTGTTATGAGACTCTCTTATGGAAGCTTTATTAGCATGTGATCTATGCAATTATAGACTCCCTCTGAGTAGAAGGTTCCTTTAATAGGTGTTGCATTAAGCCGAAAGCTGAAGTATCCTGGGTATGAAAGAAAGCCCAGAAAAACCACATAATTGCACATATAGAGCTAATCTCTCGCCATTCCTGCGTTTCTCAAAGAAACAACAAACAAGTAATGCGTATATGGTTGGAGATCTCCGTGATGCAATGGTTCCTATGTGTTTTCTTAGATCATTCTCAAAACTTCTGCAGATTCTCAGAAAGTAGTACAGAGAGCGGGATGTGCTGTGTCATGATTTACAGCAGTGATTCTCAAAGTGGTATATATGGACGACCAAGGGTTGATTTCGAGTTGAAAGGGGTCTTTGTCAACGAGAATAATAGCTGTGGGTGCACGAGATGTAAACTGGGTCCACAAAAGCAGACATATTTAGTCAGGTCAGCATCAACATTTAGCCGTTTCGTAAATGTCTTATTACACATAACACAGGTAGTGTGTACATAATACTTATAGTAGACATAGAAATTACTTATATATGTATAAATACACACACAAATATATATATATATATATTTCATAAAATTGATCAAGCAATTATCTGTTTCGTGGTGTTCTACATTCATGTGCAAGTTTTTACAAGCAGTAACGTGCACATAACACTTGTCCAGACGTGTACCAAACATAGCTACCACTAAACACTTTAACAGTCAGAAGATAACCATGGTAGACAGTATGATCGCTTCGATTTTAAATAGAGAAGGTGATGGTTTACGGACTTTTTACAATATTTCACTTCTTATAGCAAAATCAGGAAAGTCTCACACTACCAGGAAACAGTTGATTGTGTTTTTAAACCGTTGAAGAGGTTTAAAAACAGGTCTACGCAAGTCTGCAAATGTGTAAAATAAATTCTTAAAGATATTCCTTTGAGGAACACGGCATTTCAAAGACGTATTTATGAAACGGGTCATGACGTTGAAAGCGTTTCTTGTAACGTTTTTTTGGTATCTAAAAACGAACCATTTGTTAATTCAACTGGACGATTCAACGTTGCCTCGTAATGAATCAGTATTATTGGAATGTGTTTGTTTTGTTATGGATCCAGATTTCCACAAAAAACTGCTCCTTGCGAAAACTTTCAACAGGCCCTAAAGACGTACCAATATTCAATGTTTTGTAAGATTATTTCATTGAAAAAAAAACGATTCCCCTATCAAATATACCATCAGCGGCATCAGATGGAACATCAGCCATGTTTGGCCACAATTGCGGCTCTTTAAGCAATTTAAAACATAATGTACCGTGGTGTTTGCAATTCACTGCGTCATTCATGGACAATATTTATTAGTTAAACATCTAAGTGCCAGATTGCATTAATCTCTTTGTCATAAACGCTGTAATCAAGATTCGCGTCAAATACTAGGCTATTTGCACAGCTGTGTGAAGAAAATGACAATGACTTTCATTAATTGCTACTTCACACTTATGTGCGCTGGCTCTCGAAAGGTTTATGTTTGACAAGATTATTTCCACGTTTTTAAATCGTTTTAAAGTTTTGAGATGCTAAAGAACTTATTTTGAAAGAAAATTTAATCAAGTGTAAACCAGCCATTGCTTATTTAACAGATTTGTTTACTAATTTAATGAGGTTAATTTACAGTTACAAGTTGACAGTCTGAATTTATTAAAAACAAAGTCCAGCATTGCACCTTCTTTGGACAGAATTAATCTCATGATGCAAAACATTGGATGGCTTTAATTTTCCCAGTTGTCAATGGCAAACGCCCACGATGATGACGTTTTGGCACGCGTTTAACATTTAAATGTCCTTCACACAGACTTTGAGAATGTTTTGACTATGGAAATACCACAGTGGATTATCAATCCATATGGTGACATTGAAGAATCGGATGTCATATTACAAGAAGAGCATTGAAGAATCGGATGTCATATTACAAGAAGAGCTGATCGGGTTAAGCACAAAGTAGAACTAAAGGTGTAGTTCGAAAGTGGTATCAGCAGTTCTGGCTTCAGAAAGATATACATGTTGCTATTCCCACATAGTGGACTATCACAAGAACGTTTTTGATAGCTTTTCCATCTTCATACCTAGTGGATAATGGTTTTAGTGGGTTTGCCAATCTTCATACAATAAAAAAGAAATCGATTAAAAATCATTGGATGTGGAGATTTAAAACTATACCTCACTTCTTCTTCTTCTTCTGCGTTCAGCATCTGTGGTCATGCTATACCGTCAGACCTGTCGTCAGGACGAAGTCCACTGTCTTCTCCAGGTCAGAGCGGCTGCCCCATAGCTTTTGCCTCAAGTCTGTATCCTCTGGCCAGGTCTGCTGTCTCTGCTCTTTGTGTGTTGGGCAGTCCTGAAGTATGTGTTCCGGAGTCTGGGTTCCGGATCCACATGGACATTCATCTGTGTATGAGATCCTTAATCGCTAAAGTTGGCCCAACAGTCTGCAGTGGCCATACCTCACTAAACTATATACCTGAACTATACCTCACTAATGTGAAGAAAATATTGAAGAATTGCTTTCAGAGCATCAGGTTCATCCATCTCATTAAGAGCATTATTTGTGTATTATTTATGTGTAAGAATTTTACGAGGTTTTAATTATTTCGTTCCAAATTCAAATATCTCCTTGCATTGTGTGTCTTCTCAACAAAGATATAAATGAAATTTGTAAATGTTCTTCCTAATTTTACAATTGTCTACTCTACCATAAAATCTATTAGAGTGAGACGCACTGTGTCAGCTGTTAATAACACATTTTAAGTGACTATGTTTTGGTAAAAACAATATTAGGAAGTTAAGTAAGGTAAGTAAAGTAACCCATAACATTTATTAATGCCGTAGGGGTGTGAGATGTTAGCGAAATCACATTTCAGTGGCTCTGCAAATGAGGGCGGTAGCCATCTCCTCTCCATCGCAGTCTTTACTTCCCGGATTAATCCGGTACCCATTTAAGGCTGGGCCGACACTGGAGCCATTGTGATCTGAAAAACATTTCCGCCACAGTTAGGAAGTTAAGGGGTCTACGTAAAATTAAAAATCCACAAGGGTCTAGAAGGTAAAACAATTTTGAGAACCACAGGTTTATAGCATAGCTACGTTATCTGGTCCATTGGGCCTGAAACATCCGACTTCAGCATAGCCTATAGGTCACTTTGACCACCTACTGGATGGAACATCCCTCTATCTCAAGCCTCGGTAATCGCCTCTTACAACATACCTGACTGGTGTTGCTATTATGTGCACTCCGTCGGGCTCTTAACAAATGGGAGGCACAGTGGTTAAGCCGTAGCCTTGTACTCGCGGGATGGAAACCGACTCGGTGGAGTCTTGTTTATAAGGTGAATTTTTTCATAGTTCCCTGGGGATTATTCCAAATGTCTATGTGATAGATACGAATTGTGTGTGTGATTAGTTTTAAAATTTGTTCTGAAAATAATGCACTAGATAAGTACGGGTTAGAATCACGAAACTAGTCTTGTCTATTTCTTATATCTCCTTATAGGATATCGTTAGAAGACATAATTGGTGCCTTTGAGATGTTGATATCGTTAGAAGACAGGATTGGTGCCTTTGAGATGTTGATATCGTTAGAAGACAGGATTGGTGCCTTTGAGATGTTGATATCGTTAGAAGACAGGATTGGTGACTTTGAGATGTGGATATCGTTAGAAGACAGGATTGATGACTTTAAGATGTTACTATCATTAGAAGACAGGATTAATGACTTTGAGATGTTGATATCGTTAGAAGACAGAATTAATGACTTTGAGATGTGGATATCGTTAGAAGACAGGATTGATGACTTTAAGATGTTAATATCGTTAGAAGACAGGATTGATGACTTTGAGATGTGGATGTCGTTAGAAGACAGGATTGATGACTTTGAGATGTTGATATCGTTAGAAGACAGGATTGATGACTTTAAGATGTTAATATCGTTAGAAGACAGGATTGATGACTTTGAGATGTGGATATCGTTAGAAGACAGGATTGATGACTTTGAGATGTGGATATCGTTAGAAGACAGGATTGATGACTTTGAGATGTTGATATCGTTAGAAGACAGGATTGATGACTTTGAGATGTTGATATCGTTAGAAGACAGGATTGATGACTTTGAGATGTGGATATCGTTAGAAGACAGGATTAATGACTTTGAGATGTGGATATCGTTAGAAGACAGGATCGATTACTTTGAGATGTGGTTTTCGTTAGAAGATAAAATTGATGCCTTTGATATGTGATTATAAATAGGTAAAATGGCATGGCTAGTGAAAAATAAAAAACGAGTTTCTGACAACACCACGTTTGAAAAAAATATATTAAAGGAAATAACATTAAAACAAATAAAATAATTTTAAAATATTAGAAGACCTCATTGAAGACATTACTTGAAGCTAGAGTTGAGGGACGGTGAACAAGAGGTAGCCGAGGATTAACATGGAAGGGACACATCATTGGATGGACATGATACAGTCTGGAAAGGGGCATCATCAAGGCAAGAGAGGATGTTGGATGTCCGTTGCGCAACCGTCGATGTGGAGGGGGCACTTTATGATAATATTAGTGTGACTCATTTCTCAATTGAGTGATAGGTATACAAAGAAATATATGTAAAATTCGCTATGTTGGACACATGATGGTAGTCTCATTTAGTTTAGTGTTCTTCTCGTTTGCAGGTCACGATCATTCATTAGTTGCCATTTGTATTGATTCAATCTTATTTTTCTAACAGTACTTGTCACGTCAATGACCAGAATTTCTACTTGTATATCTCGCAATACTTCTTAAGTTTGACTATTTGGTTCAAACAAGATTCTTGCACAACTACAAGCAGTTAGCGGACTCTGGTGACAAACATTCAAGTTGCCAGCTTTTTTCAAGTCTAATCTTGTCACTTTCACTCTACTAAATATTTCATCTATCAATTCAAGCGTGAGGACAGGGTCAATGTGGCTGGCCTCTTTTGAGAAGGAAGCAAGTGATAGTGATGCATTTACTATTATTTCTTTAACAAAAAAATAAGAAACTTGAAGCATTAATTTTTACTTTGAAAATAATAAATAAAATACTAACATTATATTTTGAGAATTAGTTCAAAAAGTCAAGGAAGTTGGATTAATAAAAACGGAAACGGAGAGGCAAACTGGTAATACGAAGCGACAACCGAAAACCAATAGTGTCTGGGTGCACTGACAGGAGATACAATAATGAGCTTAAGAGACGAAATTGGTAGGGGAAGTTGATGAAAAATAAGATGATAATGATGATAATAAGCAGTCCCTATGTTCCGGTGCGTATTCTGGTGTCTCTGAGGCTAGAAGGTATCGTATTAAACGACAGAGCGACCAAAAGTTCAGCGGATGAATAGAAAAAAAATAATGACGAGGACGTAGGAAGAGCCGTGTTAAGGCGACACCATGAGATGTAAGGGAGAGTACTGATATAGAATTTGTCATTGGAAACACAGTGGGGCTGAACAAGATATACGGAACAGGTGAGCACTGCAAGAGAAAGCCATGTAATAGAAGCGCCCTATAATAAGTTAGTGATTGTGGGCGCCACCGCTGAACTTTCGGTTTGATGAACCAGGATGGTTTGTTGTTATCTTTTTTTTTTTTTTTTTTTTTTTTGCAGAGAAGCGAAAAGAAAAAAAAGCAGCTGGCAAAAATGTTTAGTCAAAATTCCACAATCACAAAAATTAGATGAGCATATATTTTTAAGCGCACTCTTGTCTCTATTCACCAAATATGTTAAAGTTAGGCGTCCTTTATTCTTCCTACTGAAGTCAGAGGCATCCATATTTCATGTTTCCCGTCTTTCCCAAACACTTCTGTGAAAAAACCCAGAAAATTAACATGAATGTAAAGTCAAGTTTTATTTCCCCATCTTTCGAACCATATTAGCGACTACGATGCCAGGACCGTATTTTTAATTGACAAACGGTACATCTAGGTAGGATGTGGTCTGTATCACGCCCACCAACTTTATCTTCCCAAGAGACCTGGTATCTATTTTCTTAAAATGGGCTAACCTAAGAGCTACAGATTGAAAATAAAATATTTCGAGTAAAACTCGAAATTGAACTTCGGATCACCATTCTGGGAAGGCAGCACTAACCACTTAACTACGCCCACAGTCCCCCTCCCCTAAATATAGGACAAAATAAAATGTTAATATGTTGTTATTTTCTGACATGACGTCATAGTGTTTGTCATGTGACGTATTCCTTCCAGAACGTTGTCTTCCCAATGAACTCTCTGAACCTCTCTCTGTCTTGTGCGATGTGGCTTGCATTTTCTAGCGATTTATTCATGTTATCTTTAATGTCGTCAGTCCATCGTCTTCTTGGTCTGCCCTTTCTCCTCTTTCCAGGTACTCTTCCCTTATTTGTCTTTCTAAACAGTTGTGTCTCTTTATATGACCGAACAGGCGTGGTTTTCTTTTTGTTATTGTGTTTAGTAACCAATACTCTGGAATCTTCAATATGTTTATATCTGAGTTTCTGCTTTTTTTCCTTCCATGATATTCTAAGTATCTTTCTGTAGCATTTCAGCTCGAAGGCGTTGATCTTCTTTGCCGCTGTTTTACTTAGGGTCCGTGTTTCACAGCCGTATGTTGCAACCAGAAAAATAAAAGTTCGTAACATTAGCACTTTCGTTTCTTGTTGTTTTTCCATATGTTTTCAAGTGTTATTTTGCATAGTGCTTAGGCATGTTAATATGTTGTTTTTGCTAATATGACGTCATAGTGCGTAGATGTTAATATGTGGTGATTTACTGACATGACGTCATAGTTGCGTAGGCGTGGGTATTTCCACACAAGTACAATACAAGTGCTAAATGTAATAAATGTAGACATTTCGAGGCCTAATAGGGAAACAAAGAATAGTAAGGTTTTTACCGCAATGTATGTTGTAAAAAGCGTCTAAGGAGGTTATGGGGTGTAGATTTGGGATATCTCTACCAATATAGGGTAAAAGTGACCCAAAATTCATGCCGAAGACGGATACTTCTGGCCTAAAAGCATAGATATCTCAGCAAAGCTGTAAGCCATGACACAACACAATCCGAACTCTAGACAACTTCCCACTAATCAGCAGGAGTTTAAGAACGGAAGGAGAAAAATAAAACGTACACATGATAAACTCCTCCGTACGACTTTTCCAATAATTAGTTGAACCCTCTAAATTTTTGTCTTTGTACTGATAAGGAATTACACGCAATACAGCTTTTACATCCTTTTGTACAATTGCCAGGTTTGGTTGGTTTGGCTAAGTAAAATGGAACTCTTATGGTGAGATATGTTCTTTTCAACCGTGGACGTTACTTCTATTTGGTTATTTCAGAGTTTTACAGCCATAAAAAATAATGGCGATCGCGGCTCTGGTAACCAGTCACCAGAACCTTCTGGTATTATATCTTGAGCCACTTGCTTTGTAGACATGTTAAACTGTGAACAAGAAGATATATTGCAACATTTACTGCGTAGACATATTAAACTGTGAACAAGAAGATATATTGCAACATTTACTGCGTAGACATATTAAACTGTGAACAAGAAGATATATTTCAACATTTACTGCGTAGACATATTAAACTGTGAACAAGAAGATATATTGCAACATTTACTGCGTAGACATGTTAAACTGTGAGCAAGAAGAAGATATATTGCACGATTAGCTGCATAGACATATTAAACTGTGAACAAGAAAATATATTGCACTGGGAGGTTTCTCAAGAACTTCAATTTAAATCTAAACAACTCCAACCAAGTCTATCTCCAGGACAGCCCTTTCCACAGACTACGAAGCATCGGATTTTTCTGCATTTTTCATTAAATGGTGACATACAGAAAACGCAAAGTGACCAAAGGACAATCAGATCAGCCAGATAAATGGATTAGCACGTACGTCATAATAGAGAAGGACTTCCATTAAATTCTCTGCAATGTACAAAGCAGTGAGAAGATATTTTCTATACAGAATTGCTAAAATCATAAATATATGTGTATAGTGTCACTGTGCTTCCACAGGAGGGAAAATCTTATTTAATAATATTCAATCTACTAATGTTTTACTGTTGCGTGGTGGTCGATCTAACGAATAATTGGTTGAGACATTCACAACTTTTGTATCTGGACAAGATTCTTAACGAGCAAGTTGCTTGAGAAGAGCATCGCTCACATTACGTAATTCAGTTGCATACCCAATACTCGCCAGGGGTTTCAAAGAAAATACACATGTATGATTGGGAAGTGAACCACACTTCCCTACCATATATAGTATTGGAAATTTTGTGAAACGAAATGTCTTGACTACATTCTCCCCAGAGATTCCACAGAAAGACTGATTACAACTGCATGCCTTCCTTCACATACATTCTACACATAAAACGGAATAAAGATACATTACTTCCTTCACAGATATTTCAAACAAAGACTAAATATAAATACATCACTTAATCTACAGATATTCCACAAGAAAATATATTTAATAAAAAAAACCCCACTTTCCCTATGATATTCTTCACAAAGGCCAATATTCCTCTGAAGGCCATCTCCAGAGAACTCTTCCACTCCTGACGCCGCAAGGCAAACAAGGGACACAGAGTATAGATAGATTCTTCACTAAAAAATGTAATCAAATACTCCACTTGCCCATGGAGATTCATAGACATACAAATACATCACTTCTTTCTTTAAAAATTCTATCTAAAATTTAAACTCACCTTCACCCTCACCTCCCACACACACAACCCAGCTGGGAGTATGACATCTCACACATGTCAAATGTTGTCACACAGAATAAAGACATGTACAATACCAACAGATCACACTATTTCGCACTAAGAACAGGCCACTGTAGAATATTGGGTCACCTTTATCGACTGAGGATCTCATACACAGACGAATGCCAAAGTAGACCCGGAATCAAAACTCCTAAACACATACTACAGAACTGCCCATCATACAAAGAGCAGATACGGCGGATCTGGTCAGATGATACAGATTTGTGACAAAAGCTATTGGGCAACCACTATGGTCTGGTGAAGGCTATGGACATCAACCTGACGACTGGCCTGCCAAAAAAACATGAGTGCAGATGCTGAATGCAGAAGAAAAAGAAGAAAAAAGGCATTTAAAAATGAATTAAATGAAACGTTCAGTACAACTAGACACCACCACATTTTTAACGGAATAATATTGAGCGGAACAAAACTTTCATGTAACTCGATTACAAAGGGATATAAAACAAAATAATACATACAAGGGACACAATCATACATAATGCAAAACTATTTATTGGGACAAATATTCTTTTATAAGAACGAGAATAGCGTCAAAGCGATGTATTTTCCTGTAAGCCTTGATGTCAACATAAATTCTGCATGAAAATTTACAAGATGTAGTAGACATTTGCCACAGTGTTTATTATATCTCCATTTCACGATACCTTAAAGTCGTTCAATGTTAAAAGCGCCATTGATTTCATGTGCATCCGTTACACGCAGATAAACAAACACCAATCAATACGTCTTCGCGCTATGCACTGAGAGCCCCCCCCCCCCCGTGCGTAGCACTGAAGAAATGTATAATACAGAATTTCTCAAATGGTAATAGGTAATATTGTATTGATTTGTAAAAACGCAACCGATTTCTTCGCATGTTAAGGGAGATTTATAGTGTCAACAGTCATGTTTATGTTAGCAGCAGCCATGTTTGTTATTGTAGCAGTGAATATAAGTGAATTGTCATGCGCAATGACTATTAAACAGTTAGGATTAAAAATATGATGTTGTCTACTTGTAATGTACCGTATTTTTTACAGTAATTTAATTATGTATCATATTACCAGTAGACTATTTATACAATGCTAATGAACGAACAACATTTCAAAGAAATTCACGAATAATAAAAATATCTGAAGAATGATCCCGCATACCACATTACTTTTCAACTATTGTTGATTTAAATTACATAGCAGCGACAAGGAGAGCGAAAGTTGGAACTGTGTGATTGGTTCACTAGCATATCCACCAGAAACTCACAAATAATTCATCATTGGCTTTATTTTTCTTAGAGAAATGTTAAATACTTCAATTTTGAAAAATTAATTTGAGTAAACTTAAGAATCCAGCTAAATGTAAACCGACCGGGACAGAACCGCTAAACCGAAACAATCCAGTTCAAACATAGATATGTATATCTATATATGCAACCGATTAGTTGCCTAAGACTACCCGGTACCAGGCTGTGTTATCAAAGAAAACGTGGACAAAGCTACATGTAAAACGACACAATGATTTAGAAAGATTAATCATGAAGGGAAAAGTTCCAGGATAGAGAACAAGAGGCCGACCAAGACCACGATGGACACAGGATATCGAAACACCTTCTGAACATGACATTAGAAGAGGCTGGGCAGCTTGCATAGAACCGAAAGGCTTACAGAATTACAATGAGGACAACGTTCTATAAAGGAATAGAGAAATATTGTTTTCCTGTTTTAATTATGATTCAGTGATTGCTTTCCATGATATATTCAACGTTTGCCACTGCTTTCCGAACGGTCTAGATATACAATTGCCTGCGGTGGGATTTGAACCTTATAATTATCGGAACATTATTTTCATAGTCAAACGCACTGGTATAACCAAAATGGACTAGAAATTTGGGTTAAAAGTGGTATTCCGCATGAAATGGCTTTCATTATAAATTTTTTTTAAATCTTGTGGTGTAAAACAAGGGAACTCATCAAGCTAGTACAATATTGAAGAATAATAAAACAGTGACTGCCCTTGTATTATGTTGCTTCGGAGTTTGTTTCCATCCTCAAAAATTACAAACGATAAAGGTCTTGTTTCCTATGCGCAGTCAAGCCCGTACATACGGCGAATGGGAGGCCTCAAGTACTCAGCGTAGAAGATACGGGACACTATTTTGCATACATACATTTAATCACAGGAAGCATGAAGGCCTGCAACCATATACACATATCTACACTGCTATCATCAAAAAGTGCCGTGACGAATAGCGTTGGCGATCATATTTCTCCATGTACATCGATCTCCCATATATGTCATCAACTCTATTGGTGTCGTCAATCGAAACATTTAGTCAAACTCTTCAATATCGTTACTCTAGGTCTTCCCATTGATCTTTTTCCTTCTATCTTTCCTGTTGTCACTATATTCTCAATGCCTCCTCTTCTCATCACGTGCCCAATAAATGTTGACTGCCATTTTCTTATATTATCAATAATGCATCTTTTCACATCCATCCTTCTAAAACATTCTTCATGTGTAATCTTTGCTTTCCAAGGAATGTGTAACATTCTTCGAATAAACCACATTTCCGCTGCATCCAATGATTTTTGCGATGTCTTATTTATTGTCCATGCTTCACTTCCACAAAGTAGCACTGGTTCAATGTAGCATTTGAGGACACGTTTTCTAGTATCCATCGATATGAACTTGTTGCATAGGATATTTTCAGTTTATTGAATGCTGCTTGTGCTTTTCATATTCTGCTTATAATTTTGGTCTTGCATTTACCATCTGAAGTTATTAATATTTCTAAATATTTGAAATTATTCACCTGTTTTACGTTTTTCTCATTTAATACTATTTTACTATTTGGTGTGATACTATTTCCTGGTATTATCATTGTCTCTGTCGGTTTTATGTTTAAAATAAGACTATTTTTGTTCACTTTCCATCACTGTCCTGTTTAATATATCTTGGAGATGTTCTTGGTATAATACTTCTATAGCATCTATAAAAATGTAGAGATAAAGGTAAACTGAATTATGAACCAATGTTATATTCCATTGTTTCCCATAAGTGTTCAACTGACCTAGCAGGAACCGCCTGACTAACATTGCCTAACGTACTTGGTCAGTAGAAATAGCGTCGTGTCTCACTATCGTAGAGAATCTCTGGCACTTTTTGTACGTACGAGTTGCTGGATGAACTAGGCAAGTATTTCGTTAAAATTGTATTTCAAACTCAAAATAACGAGAAGGGTGACCAGACCTCCCGGTTTTACAGGGACAGTACAGGCACTATTATGCTTCAACCCAATATTCCGAAAACCGTAATAGGGACGCAACAATGTCACTGTATATTAAAATCAGTATATTGATAAGTCATTTATTTTGGTAAATTTTTACCAAAATTATACATGTTAACATTATCTGAAACATTAAAAACTTTAAAAGTGAACGTATTTTCTATTATTATTGTGAGCAAATTAATTACACGAGACATGTTCACTGGCGGTGAAACACCTCTACAACATGACGTAGTCGACCAAAATAGAGGCCTAAATTCTTGCACATCGTCTCTTTGGTAACTACCACGCAGGAACACGTTTTGACTTTCATCTGGTGCATACAATTCTGGAAATAGTGCGGACACAATAGTTTCGTGCTCTTATAAAAAAAAGGTGTATTTTAGTGCTTTTTATTTATTTTCACGTTTTTTTTTAAAGTGCTGTTAGCTCTGTAGAAAAATGTATACATGTTTTTGGTAACACTAAACGGTGAAGCAATTTTTGGCATTCGCTATGTTTGTGCCATGTGCCCGAAACAAACGACTTCGACGGTGGTAACTAATATGTTCAGTGATTTTAACTACTTCCACAGAGCTGTGGACGTCTGTAATCATATCACAAGTAGGCGAGTCGTACAGAAGAGCTGGTTATCGTATTACATGCTGTTCATCGCATTGTAAGCTAATCACAAGGACTGTGCCGTTCTGTGATGCAGCGATACGTCTATCAAAATACATTGTCGTGTGCGACATTTCGAAAAAAACCCAACTATTTAAAGGGGGCGGCATTTTGCAGATTTGAATCATACTGAGAAAATCTATTGCACGGTCCTGCTAATCACCGCCAAATTTATTGACCATTTTGCTTGTTACTGCGATGCTAACGACAGTCACAGATGCCCTTTATCTTTACAATATAACTCCAGAGAAATGCCATGTTAATATGTTCCTTGTTACTTAAAAAGTAATAACACATTACAATAACAAATTTAATCTTCAGAAAAGCATTAGAATAAGGTAGCACAAGATTAGAAATTAATGAGAGCAACATTTATGATGTAGATGTGCAGTTGTAGACATGTATTTTTTAATTTGCTGAAAGAAGCAATATTAAAGTTTTATCATGTTATTGATTTAAAAAATATTTTTTTGAAAGAAAAAATATATAACAATTTTTGTTTCACATGAAAAAATTTAGATTACTGTTGTTTCCGGTTAGAACGCGTATCGTATAAATCTTATCTTTTACATATACAAATACATCCTCTTATTTCTGCCAAAAATACTCTTTGTTCTCTCTGACACGAGGGAAAATCTGGTAAACCTACCTTACTTAATGTATTTTACCGCAGTGCTTATCAATTATCGATTTTCTGTCATTTTTGACTGTATGCTCGTGCCGTGCTATCAATTATTGCCTATTACATATTTTTGTGTTTAGCTTTTCCGTACATTCTGTTATTGACTAATTTCAATGTTCCTTAGTTACTAGGATATTCTCATACACTGTATTTTTTATAATTAACTTTATCATGCTGTTCCTACAACAAATAGATCGGAGACCGATTATGTCCAGATATATGTGCAGTATCAACAATCAGACTGGAGCTCCTGTTACCATCTCAATAGCACAGATCATTAGGGTACCTGTGATGTTCATTCAAGTGTCGTTAAATCGTGCCTCTCGGGTGACCGAATTCAATGCTCGCTTGAAAACCGATACATGAATCAATTTGGTACAATAGAACCGTTTTGGATCACTATTCATAATTTTTATAAGAAGGTATTCTGTTGTTTTGTCATTTTTCTGTTTGTTTTATATACGAGATATTTGGTTGTGCTCTATCAATTCTCTTTTTGTTTTCGTTAAAACTTTGACATTCCAGTCTTTAATATCCTGACATGTATCCATATTTACTCTACATCACAGCAACAATTGACATTTTAAAAAAAAACAGCACTCATTGTTAGAGAACTCATGAGGCCGAACATCGATATCGCTGCCCTGCAGGAAACGCGTCTTCATGATCAAGGATCAATTGCGGAAAAAAACTACACATTTTTCTGGCAGGGTTTAAGTAAAGATAAACCTAGACTATACGGAGGCGGTTATCCGTTATAAATATCTTATAAACTTGATCACCACACCAGCATAGCGCCATTGCAGTTGAGTGAAAAACGCGGCCCTATCAATATCATTAGTGTCTATGCACCGACTCTAGCCGGCACTGCAGAAGACAAAGACAAATTCCATGACGCTCTACAAAACATCGTAAACTCAACCTAAAAAAAGAACAATGTGTTTATACTGGGCGATCAAAGCGCCAGAGTGGATAGAGTCAATTGAGAATGACAGGTCTGCTTGGGTACATCGTGGTACTGATAATATAAATGAAAGCGGGCAGAGACGCAGAGACTACTAGCATTTTGCACCTTAAACCACATATGCGTAACAAACAGTTATTTTTCCACCAAGTCCATTCAAAAAGTCTCATGGTGTTATCCCATTTCAGGGCATTGAAACCAGCTGGACGTGATTCTCACACGAAGAAAGATCTTAACTCAGTAAGCATGATACGAACTCTACATAACGCAGACTCTAATACAGACCATGCACTAGTCATCAGCAACAACAACAAAATAATAAAACTAAAAAAATTCTAAACACCACGTCAAACAGGAAGACCAAAAATAAACGTCTCATGGGTACAAACCCTAGAAATGAAAGAACTACTTTGTAAAGAATTTACTACGAGGTTGGACATAGGAAAATGCGCAGAGAACGAGTTAAACGTTGATCCAACTGGGTTGAAGAAAAGGACGCAAAAATCGTCCACTTTATACAAACAAAAAAGAAAGCATTCTTAAAGTTAAAAAAGAACCCCTCAAAAAGTTCACATGACCATCTCAAGCACACAAAAGAACTAGTGCAGGAAGATTCAAGAGAATGTACAAACAAATATTGGTTAGATTTATGCACTAAAATACAAATTGCTGCTGATATTGAAACTGAAATGCTTTATGAAATAGTCATTGCTCTAGGGCGACAGTTGCAAAAATTGACCCGCTAAAGTCCAAAGCAGGAGATCCTATTATAGACAAAACCAAACAACTTGAAAGATGGGCCGAATCTAGCTGAAATTCTAAAGGAAAACAGATATATCATTATCCCCCACCTGTATAAACTCCTTATTACGTGCTTGAGGGAACGTGATAGCTGGCGGGAATATACCCTCAGGATATGCGGGAAGCAAAGGCAGTAACTCTCTACCAGAACAAGGGTGACAACAGTGACTGCAACAACTACAGAGGATTCTCCCTTCTCAGCATCACCGGGAAGATTTTTTGTACATATCCTTCTAAAGCGACTGCTTGCCGAACGTGTCCTGCTAGTAACAGTGTAGTTACAGAGTCAAAAGATCCACTAATGAAATGATGTTTTTATTCGTCAACAATGGGGAAAAAATGTCGTGAACAGGGGAAGCTGCTCTTTATGGCTTTCGTGGGTCTAACTAAAGCTTTTGACACTGCTAGCAGACCAGCTCTATATAATATTCTAAAATGTATTGGTTGTCCACCGAAACTACTACTATTGGTTACTTATTTTCATGAAAACATTCCCGCAAACTTATCGTTCGAGGGCAATACGTCTGATAGTTTTGCCGTAAAGACACGAGTAAAGCAAAGGTGCCTTCTAGCCCCCACCCTCTTCGGAATCTTCTTCGAAACGCTTCTGAAACATACTCTTGCAGATACAGCAGGTGACGTTTTCATCACCGTTATGATGAATCACTTTTCAACTTAGCGCGTCTTAGAGCGAAGAAGAATACATCAGAAATACTAATTAGAGAACTTCTCTTCGTCAATGATCCAGCACTGGTGGCACACAGTCAACTTGTAGTCCCAAGTTGACAACATGGCAAAGGTCTGTTCTCTCTGACAATAAGCATCACTAAAACTGCTCCAATATCCACGGGATCTACAGTATCAATAACTGTCATTTTAAACAACACTCATATAAAGCAAGTTGACAATGTTTACTACCTAGGATCCACAATGACATCCATCCTTTCCATAGACAATGAAATATACGCATGTATAGGGAAATATACTCACGAATATAACATTTTTTTGCTGACTGTCAAAACAAACTTTAAAAAAAAACTATAAACTAAAATTGAAAACAAAGATACAGATCTATCAAACATGCGTGCTGAGTACAGTATACTACGGATCTGAAACATGGGTTACCTACACCAAACATGAGAGGACATTTAACATCTTTTATCTAAGATGTTTCCGCAAGGACTTAAACATTAAATAGCACGACATAATCACCAACATGAAAGTGTTGCGTCACATTCAGTTACCATCTGCCATGGATACACTCCATATAAATAGATTGCGTTGGCTGGGTGGCTTCCGAAAAATTCCAAACTGCGCATCCCAAAATAAGTATTTTTCGAGGAACTAGCTGAAGACCATAGTGCTCGCGAGAGACCAATGTTGAGGTATAAAGACATCTATAAATCCTCAATGAAAGGCTTCATCATAGAATCCAAAAATTAGGAAAACACGGCCGAAACTCGGGATGTCTGAAGGCAGAACCTGCGTCTGGAAGCAGCTATGTTCACAAATTAAAGATATGGAAAAAAAAAATTAGAAAGGCGCAAAGAAAATCTTCCGTCAAAATATAAAAGTGATATGATCGCTTGAAAAGCCACCATTTTTGAGAAAATATTAAATGGATTGTTTCTCCTTATTGCTAAATGAACGTCTGAAGGACGCACAAGGCCATCCATGTATTCATATTTAGTTACGTCATATGACCGTGGACAGTGCCGTTCTTAGGGACTGTCCATAAATTACGTCAACAATTTGTTTTCTAATTTTTGCCCTTATCTAATAAATTCTGGGATTCTCTCCCCCCCCCCCTCCACGCTTAATTACGTCAGATAATTTACACCAAATTTATTAGCAGGAGTACGAAAATAATACCTTTTTTTAAAAAAAAGATTTCCAGAACAATTTTTCAAATTCAAACAATTTATATGGTCTATAAAATTAGTATTAATGATATCAACATTTATTAACTTTTCCCTCCCCTTTATACGTAATTTATGTACCGCATTTTATTTGTTATTTTGTCAATGTGTTCTTGGTAAAGACATTGTGGTCGAAACATCGATTGTCGTGTATTATCATGTGAGTATTCAGCGATTAGCAAAACCTTGACTGTTCCCTTGGTTAGCATGCTCGCATTTTTTATTTGAGAGTAAGCTAGAAACACGGGGATAAAATTAGAGCAAATAATTTTTACTCAGTAGAATAATGATAAACCCCACCCCACCCCTTTTCTATTTTTAAAACTTCATTTCAATTACTATCAGTCCTGTTACAGTTTCCTTAAAAAGTGAAAGTGGTGGTTTTTAACGATACGACCGCCCCTCCCTCTAGCCAATGGTTTTATTTTCTAGAACATCTTCTGCCTCTTGCCAAGGTAGTGTATTCTGGTATGACTTCTCTCGCAGATAGGGATTATGAATTCGGTTAGATTTAGTATGTTGATCATCCTCTTCGCACAATGGACATGTTCATATGTGCTTAAGCAAATTTCTCAGGGTATAACATGTGATGATTCTGTTCTACGTTGATTCAGTGCTTTTTCTGAAATCTTTGTTAGGTGTTCTCTACGAGCCACGCCTATTCTTACTCCCAAATCGCACATCCTAGATGTTGACTCATTATTACTTCTCTGAAAATTCTCTGCTCGTGCCAACTCACGAAAAGTACTGAGTATGCCTACTCGGTCTATAGTCTGACCATCTGTTATGGTGGTAAGGCTAGCTAATTGGTTGGTCCGTTCGTTTACCTCCACGTCCGCGTGTCCAGGGACAATTGAGATGGGGGGGGGGGGGAATTGAGAGGCTGAAATCCATTCATCTTTAGGAAAATCGAACATACGAGTAATAATAGGATAACCAGCAGGGGGCCTACTTCAAAAACTAATTGTGGAGGTCGAGGTTCTGGTACTCCAATCACCACAATCTCCGGGAAGAAATTAAAATCTATGTCATTTATTCTGTTCCCCTTGTGGTAAACTGTTTCTTTCAACCACTGACGCCAGTCCTATGTGGTTACATCTGAAATTTTTCACCATAAAAAATAATGGAGATCGTAATTCCGGTAATCTTGTCAAATAAACTTCGAATTATAAAATTTACTTTAGATTATAAAATTATTTGTGGCAATGTTTCTAAGTGAAGGATGTAGCAATTGAGAAGTTACAGCTAAGCAAATGTTTTCTTGTCGATATGGATAATCTGAAATCGTACAAACGTTATAATTTCAGATAGAGAACCCTGTTTTGCGAGGGTAGGTTTTGGGTGGTTAACAAAGAGGAGAGAGTCCGATTTAGAAAAGTAAAACATGACATTTTGCACTAATAAATAAGAAAAAAATTGGGTAAGCCCTCCTTTTAACAGTTTTCGAAAATAAATATTTAAAAATTTGATGATTTGTTTTAAAAAAAATGATAAAACACTGTCCTTATTGCAGTCATATCTACGATCCTGGAGAGAATTGTTCTTGTGATACAAATCCTCTTGTCAAAGATAGCAGTGGATATCAAGTGCAATTCTTGCTACGAGCAAAAAAATAATCCCTCAAAACGCGCATGAACGTGAGCACGCAACATACATTCCGTATTATAATTACGAGGAAAGAACGCCGGTTCCTGTGTACGTGAACGACCAGGGCAGGAGTAACCTGAGTCAATATTGTTGACGGTTTCAACGGCCATTGTGATTGTTTCTGTGTGACAAGATGTCTCATCTCGAGGACTTACTAGGAAAAGAATTAATAGGAAAAGATGGCAATGCTGTATCTGTGAGTTCACTGGAAGACAATGAACTATTAGGTATGTAGATTTTGTGTGTGTAAATATCACACACAATTTGTCTCTCATTTATTAACGATCGTTTGCATCAAGACAAAGTCGACACTCATTTCAACTCACAATTATTTCTTAATGACAGTTCATCTTTATCGTGGCATCGGTCATATTCGAGATCGTGTATGCGGTCTATTATTGATCTTTCTCCGATTTGCCTGTCCATCCGCCAGTCTTAAGTCTGTAAACCCCAATATAGGGCCTATCATAATTATACATCAAATTATCTATAGCCTATACGCCGTTATACGGTTATGCCTAGCAACATCTGTCAATTCCATAATGCGTCTATTTATCAACATATATTCGGTACTCTTTTGTCTATTTATTCGTATATCTACGGCCATCTTGTGTCTGATAAAGCCCTGCGGAAGCCATCAACATTTTTAACTTAGTGTTCAGCTAGCTCAGCATTGATTGGAAAACACACGTACGCACATAAAAGCTGGTGGAAAGCTGTCAGTCCTCGATGATTGTGGCGAACATTGCTGTGTTGTGTCTGCTACTGAGTTAGAAACTCTCGTCCCACCTCACACATAAATCACAAGCTGCTGCTATTTACAAACACCACGTAAACAAAGGGTGTATTCCAGTACAAAGAAAGTGCGTGCATTGGCTACTTAGTTTCCTTGGTTATGTAAATCAAACATAATTCTGTTTTGTTGTGTTCACTGTTTAGTTCATAGTTTCGGCAGATCAGAAATTACAATAGTTATGTAGGCCTATCATTCAGGGCCGTGTATACGTTGTCCTTAATGGATGGGGGTTTACCTTAAAAAAAAAGAAGTAATTCCTGCATTTTATAGTGTATTTCCCCAATTTGATGACCTTTGTGTAAAATAATCACAAAGTGTGTATTTACCCACCTTACAGCTAAGTTCCTACTACTAAATGTCATATTCTAATTTGCTAAATATGAGGGGGGGGGGGTTTTGAACACCTGCCCCCTCCCCCTGTCTACAGACTTGGTATGCTTAATGATTGCATAAACTCATGATATCTGCACAATTTGAAACACAGCGCACTGTATCTATATATGCTTTCTCTATAAATGAACAAAGCTTTTAGTGCTGTTTCAACAGTTTAAGAAAATATGATGTAGGCCTACTGATACTGTTTCTATAGTTTAAAAGAAGTGTTGTATTTGAATATGTTTCTAACATTTGAGTAATATGTATTGGGTCAGTTACCTCTTTCCTTGGTAGAAGAATAATGTTGAACTTATGACATTGTAATATTTAGAGCAGCACCCATTTATCACCAGGATCTGAAAGGGAAACAAAGAAAAGTGACATTTTGACATACCATACATGCTATAAGAGGTGACTAAGGAGGTTTTGAGTTTGGTTAGCTGTCCCATCCTTAGATGCTCTAATGGACTCTGCAGTAGCCATACTGAAGTCTGAAGTGTCAGACCAAAAGGCGCATATAAGCTTTAAACCTGGATACAAAGCATTCAGTTCTTCAGACTACATCCTGCTATCTGTTCTACCAGTGTAGAAGCAGCATATTTAGAGTAGTAATTTGATGGGGATGTCATATTTAGAGTAGTAATTTGATGGGGATGTAATATTTAGAGTAGTAATTTGATGGGGATGTCATATTTCAATCACAGATGTATAAGAACTTATTTACACAGCTTTAAGAACAATGTACATAGTGTAGTGAATACAAGAGTATGTTTCAAACATCATAAGAAAACGAAGATGGAAATATTTTGGTCATGTTTTACGATTAGATGTAAACAGAATAAACCAACAAGCCCTTATGTGGTCACCTGAGGGTAAAAGAAAAAGAGGAAAACCTAAAACAACCCTTAAAAACACCATTCTTAAAGAAGAGGAATTAATAGGCTGTAAGACCATCCAGGAACTAAAGCTGCAGGCAGACGACCGCATCATATGGAGAACCAAAACCTCTGTCCTATGTGTCGCTTGTGGCACGAAAGGAACACACTAACTAGTGAATACTTTGATGTATTATATAATGGTGTACGCTGTCTGGTTTTAAATATAAATTAGTCTATTGGTACTAATGTTCGACCATATATCTGTGACTGAAAGGGAAGCAACGAATAGCAAGATTGTTTACCTTTCATGCATGTCATAAGAGGAAACTAAGGAGGTTTCGGGGTGGGGTCGGCTGGTTTATCCCATATAGAGTCAAAGTGGCCAGATGCCATGCTGAAGTCGGATGTCTCAATACGAAAGGGGCAGATATCACAGCTAAGCAGTAAACAATGACACAGCGCATTCCGTTCTCCTGACAACATCCTGCTAATCTGCATAAGTTTGAGAATGAACGTAGAAGGTAAAGATGTTATGCACAAAGTAGGTCTGTTTGTAGTAATACATCTATCAGGGTATAATACTCTTCATTTTATAGTTGTAAGCAGGATCTATTAGAAATATTTTCATAGTATGAGTTATAAAATATTACAGATTATTCCAGTTTCTTTTATTTAAAAAAGATCAAATGAAATGATAAAGGCAAAGAAACTGATACAGAAGGTACCAACTCTAGGACAAGCGAAACTAGGCCCATACAATCAGTCAGTACCATCCCTCCTTGGGCATACTGACTCCCAGAACTAAAAGAACAAATAGAAGGTTTAGAAAAGAAAGGAACTCAAACAGACTTGGAGAGAAAGCATATCACAAAACATCACATCGCAGTTAATTACCCACAGGATGCATGGACTCATGCTTATACAGATGGCTTAGCCACAAATGCAATTGGGAATGGAGGAGGAGTGGCCCTCAGGCTAAAACACAGGGAAGATGTTACTCTAGCTATAGCTGCAGGCAAACTCTCAACCAATTTTAAGACAGAAATGGAAGCTCTCAAGAAAGGAGCAGAAATGATCCTACAACATAAAGAACACATGCACAGGAATATTGTACTACTAGCGGATGCACTCTCTACTGTCATAACAGCACTGAAGCTAAACAAGAACACCAAACTCAATGAATTGAGGGCAGTTCTACTTCAGCTGCACAATAATTTCCAGAGAGTAGTGATCCAGTGGATACCTTCACACCATCACACTGTAACATCAAAGGGAATGAAGTTGCAGATCATAGATAGACTGACCAAAGAAGGAGGGAATTTACCTCAAGAAAACTATATGGTCAGTTATGAAGAAGTGAAGACTATCATTAAAGGCAACTATAACAAAAAGTAGAAAGAAGACCATCCCAAATATAATGCAGATGATGGGTATTACCAACTATCCAGAAGAGTCCAAATAATCCTGCTGCGCTTCAGAACTGGTAACAACAAAATGAGCCATCACCTGTACACCAAATTAAAAATAGGTACAACTGGCCTTTGCCATTGCAGCCTTGTGAATATGACAGCAGAACATATCTTACAAGAATGTCCCCTATATGCAGACCTGAGAAGTAAGACATTACTCACCCCAATCAGTGTCGAAGAGAAACTGTATGGCATAGCAGAAACTAAAACAGACAGCAGCCTATATCATAGAATCCAGAGTCCCAACCTGACCGAGTGATGATTGCAGAAGAAGAAGAAAATGGAATGCAAAATATGTCATTAAAATTGCAATGTTATATCTTCTGCAGGTATTTATTTCTCTGCCCACTGGTACAATACTTGTCGAGATTTTACACCACTACTGGTTGACTGCTACAAAAAGGTTACAGCAGATGGCAAGAAGTGGGTGATAATTTTCATTAGTTTAGACAAAGATGAGGAAACCTGCAAGCAGCACTACGAAAGTATGCCATGGCTTCTATTTCCTTTTGAAAGTGATCTGAAGGTATTCATGATTATTATCTTATGTATGTATTGCAGACTAGCAGTAAAAAAATTGTGTGATGGTCAAATTTTCTTGTCTCTGTTTAAATCATATGCCATCTATAGATCAAAATATAGTTGCAATGAATCTATAATAATTATTCCTAGTACAACCTTTAGTTACACCCAAATGTGCTGTTGTTTGTTCAGTTTTTGAAATCATTTAAGTTTCATCATGCAGTATCATGCAACACACTTTCTATCAATTTTTTCAATATTGTATTGAACATCATCCTGTTTATGGTAAAATAACTAGATATGGCTTTGCTTTTTTCCCCATTCACTAACTTCGCCTTTTTGAACTTTTGCTTCTTGTTTTTTTTTTTTTCTGCGTTCATTCTGAAACTTCTGCAAAACAACAGGATGAAATTCGGAGAATGCAATACCTTGTGTCATGATTTACAGCTTCCCTGTGATATTTGTGTCTTTCAACATGACACATCCAACTTCAGTATGGTTTCTTGGTTCCTTTGACCCTATAGTATGGGACAACCAACTTCAGCCCAAAATCTTCTTAGTCACCTCTTTTGACTCTTTCAGGTAGCAGTGTCCCTATTCTTTGCTCCCCTTTCAGGCCCACACAACACATGGGTGAACTTTTCTATTGCCCCTACTTCACTTTTTGTTTGTTCTTGCATTAAGAAAATAAACCATATTTTGAGTATATGCACACCTTGAAAGACCGCCAATTTTGTTGCTAAAGTGTTTGTTTGCTTTTGATGTTTCAGCAGAATACATGAATGTAAAAAAACCAAATCATTTCATCAGGCTCAATTCATGCCTATCGACTCTCACAAGTCCTCATAGAGGCAAACTCCTTGAAATAGAGAAGGGGCTTAGTCCAGCCAACAGAGGCTCGAAACTAATATTGGTTGCATCATCCCTGACATCGAGTGGGACCATAGTCCTGCCCAAGCAATCTCTGGTGCTGAAGTCATAAATACCAGGCAAGAAAAAAATAATTTGCCAAAACAATGTCAACCCAAATGAACTCTAAACATGTATATTGACCTCAAACTCTGCCTATGTTCTGTATAAAGAGTAGGAATACTATACTATTTGCGCTTTTGGCCTGACACATCCGTCTTCGGCGGAATGTTCTGTATAAAGAGTATAAATACTATACTTAAGATAAATAGTAAAATTAAATGCAGGTCTATTCAATGAAAAATGTATTGTAAGCTTAGGCCTATTGTGTACAAGTTACATAACATCTGTACTAGTTGATTGATGAAACTAGAAAACAGAATGATGAATGTTTGCTAATTACTGAACATAAGATCACACGAGAATTGACATTTAAATCAAAAGGTCTTTATCAAGAATGCATTCAAACATAACAAATGACGAGTAAGAATGACACCGTCCACATTCACATGATAGAGCTAAATATCTATACATACTGGAAGAGTAAAAATTATAAAGATAAATGTTGAAATAAAACAAACAGAAAATTGACAGAAAATGACCAGATATCTATAAAACAAAACAAACAGAAAATTGACAGAACATGACCAGATATCTATAAAACAAAACTGACAGAACATGACCAGATATCTATAAAACAAAACAAACAGAAAATTGACAGAACATGACCAGATATCTATAAAACAAAACAAACAGAACATTGACAGAACATGACCAGATATCTATAACACAAAACAAACAGAACATTGACAGAACATGACCAGATATCTATAAAACAGAAAAAAATGACAGAATAACAGGATACTTTACATGTAGGAATGACAGAAATTGATTCTAAAGGATTACTGTACCAAATTTATTGATGTACCGGTTCTCATGCAAGTGTTAAGTCTAGTCACATGAGAAGAATAAATTATTGGCAGCAAATTGATTACAGTGATATCCTGTTATAACAACCTAGTCTGGACCGACAAAATATGTATGTAATAACAGAAATATGTTATATACGGTACAAAAAATATATAATAAAAATCTGGGCATTTTGAAAAGGTCAGTAGTTCAGATCTGCTGTAGATACTACCTATTATTGTTAGTTGACAGGAATGCTCAATTTTAAATTTATGTTTTTGATATACACTTGTATGTTTATGACTCTTTCAATCAGTCTATTGTACAAGGACATATTCTAACGTGCATCTCTCTGGCATAGTGGTATAAAAATTCACTTTGTTTTCAAGAAGTCCTAGGTTCGAATCACTTTCACAATGGCTTATTTATAAAGTGGATTGTTTTCCAAAATACCTGGGAATTATTTCTTGAAGATGCATAGTTACGTGCATTGGGTTGTATTCTCCGTAGGCGACATGCCATTTCATTGAGAGGGACAGAGTATATATATGGTAACCCAAGTACAAGTAGTCAATCCTCTACATTTTGAGCTCTTTTGAATTGTTTCATTTAAAACAAAAGACAAAATTTGAATGCATGTTTATTTGGAGTTAATACCTTTTATTTGGTTAGTTAAATACTCATTATATAACTATTATAGTATCAATTTCTTTCTCACCATGTGCCTGTTGCTTTATATGTCTGCCTATCTCTATAAAGACAGCAACAATAGATATTAATCTGAAAGAAAAGTCTATCTTTCTGTCAATAAATCTATTTTATGCATTAAAAAATCATATAAAATCTATTCTACTTTTTTGAACACAATTAATATTATTCTTGAAATGGGTGATTATAATAATTTTAGAAGTGCATAATAATATTAAAACCCATAACTCGTTAGCATTGTATGGGTGTCATATTGAGACATTTTATACAGAAGGATCTCCACACATCTCTATCCTCTGCCCTCCTGATGAGTTTGGAATATTCACACCCTGTTCAGTCCTTGATATTATCCTACCACATTTTCTTCTGTCCACCTTGTCTTCTTCCACACTCCACCTACGTCAAAAAACATCTGTCATCAGGGATATTATTTTTAACTTTGATTGAATTTGTATGCCCTACTTAGGCCATATAGACTAGATAGCTTGGTCGATATAATATGCAGGTCTGCACCTAGTTCATGGTTAAGATTAGCAGGATGTAGTCCAGAGAATGAAATGCATTGTGTCAAGGACCTGCAATATGGAACACACAGCTTACTTTTAATATTTCCATCTGTTGATTTAACACATCTGACTTCAGCTTGACTTCTGAGTCTCTTTGACCCTATATTGGGAAGGGACAGTCAACTTCACCCTAGACCTCCTTAGTCACCTCTTACAACATACATGGAGGATATACAGTGTTGCTTTTCTTTGCTCCCCTTTCAGGCCATGTCAATACATAGGTGAAGCAACTGTTTACTAATTCAGTTTTCTGTTTACATACTTGTGTCATTCTCATATATGAACTGTTCAACCTATCTTGTCCCATAATTTTTAATATAAGTTGTTCAGTAAGAATAAGTGTAGTGGTTAGTGCACAGCTATTTAACCTGGTGATCAGATCTCAACTGAGGGGATTATTTTGAACATAAACAGCTCCAGGGTCAATTCGTCCTGAGGAAATGAGATCCTGAGAAAATCTGGAAAAATAAAGGAATCATCATCAAGCAAAACATTTAGAATTTTGTTTATCACAGAGATATGCAAACATAACAACAATACACAGTACCATGCACTCAAATGATGTGGAAGGAACTTGTACTGTCATAATCAGTGTTTGTTTATCTATCTGCAGGACAAGAATGAAAATAAATCTGTAAGTATATTTTTTAACAGCGTACCGTTTTTATCTGATTTGAGCTTTAGTCTACGTCTCTCTGTGTGTGAGATTTAAGATTCGAATCTTCTGTACCTCTTGGCCTCATAATATAGCAATCAAACTGTTAAGCTTAGATAAACAATTCACTCTCCATTTTGTCGGACATCCTCCGATATTTTGGTTATTTATATTTACTACTTTTTTTAATAATTTAGAACGATTTCTCCAAGCTTTCTATTAATATTAATCCCATCTTTTTATTTGTGAATGGATAATATATATATAGGAAGCGGTAAGGATTTATAGAAAAAGGTCAGACGGCTGAAGATGGGATTTATTTGAACCAAGTCCGTTCAGCTGGCACCTATTTTACTTGCACCTTGAGTCAAATCATTTTCCGAATTTGACCATACTGCGTCTCTGGTGTTGTCAAATTTAGAAAATGTTTTGACTCAAGGTGAATAGGTGCCAGCTGAATAGATCTGGTTCAAATCCCATCGACTGCCCTTTTCTCTGTGTGGGATATACTGTCGTACATTATAACATTCCTGGATAAATCATACAGTGTAATATGTATAGGCTTTATATACTAGGATAAGTCATATATTATAACATGCTGCATAAGCCATACATTGTAACATGTCTGAATAGATCATACCTTATAATATGTCTGGATACAATATGCAGTGTAATATGCCTGGATACGTTATACATTGAAATATTCTTGGATAAGCCATACATTGTAATATGCCTAGATAAACCTAAATTGTAACATGCCTAAATAAATCATCCATTAATTTAGATTTGCTATTTCCTACTGAATTTTATTATTATTAATCAGACTCTGCAGTGGAGTAGTACAGAAGGCATCTTGCACGAAACATTATCTTTCTCAATTTCAGACGCAGACATTTGTGCGTTCAGATCAATTAGAAATCAATGGCAATCTACAAAACATAAATATTACCTAGAGAATCGGTACAGCTAAAAACACATTGTACAGAATTTCAATATTGATATGGATTTCTGGCCAAATTCCCCCCCCCCCCCCCCCCGTTCAAATTCCCTTTTTGCATTTTTTAAAAAAGAAAGGTAATTTGGTGGTACAGCTTCAGTAATTACTACAAATGCAGACATTTTGCATGTATTAATGGGAAAAAAAAATTAAAATGAAACATTTATGTCATTGAAAGTATTTTGTCTGGCAACATACTAATATTATTAGTTAGTCCTGCTTCTAGCTCAAATACTTCTTAGAGCTATAAATTATCATAAATTATTCTTTGGTGTTTTTGGGGGTGGGGGTGCTAAATATGGACAAAATATTATTTTCTTTTTGAAATACATTTTTATTGAAATAAGGAAATAAATTGTTAAAATATGGATTTATGGAAAAATAAGTTGACAGCTATGCTATTCTTTGCTCCTATTTTGGGCCCTGGCAACATAATGGTGACCTATAATTTATTATTAGTTAGTCCTGCTTCCAGCTCAAATACTTCTTAGAGCGCTAATTATCATAAATTATTCTTTGGGCTTTTCCCCCACATATTCACCAACTGCAATAATTTGTTATCATTAATTATAGCTTACATTAATTATAATTAATGCCACAATAATTATAACAATTATTTTTACTCCTCAGGAAAATTTAGCTACCAAATTTGAAGTGACTGAAATTCCAACACTGCTTTTACTAGACCCAAAGACAGGTGACCTAATTACAGGTTGTGGTCAAGATCTTGTAGAAAAAGATCCAAATGGTGACAAATTTCCTTGGAAATAAAATAACATTCTAGACAGCAATGGAATTCAGTATTTTTGCTTGATGTCATTACTATAAATATTTGTGATAATTTAAAATTATAGCTCACTGCATCAATTTGTGGCACAGTCTGGCACAATATTTTCAATTGCCTTCTTCCTTACAGAAGAATTTATGATGTCAGACCATGTGGAAAAAAATAATAGAGTTGTGAAAATATTTGATTTTTTTTTAGTTATTTGACATTTGTCAAGTTTATTGGAACAATGATTGTATTTGAAAGTATGTAGTTATTATAATTATATGTAAAAGCTGAAGAAAGGCATAAAACTGTGTGACCAGATAAGAGAATTTTAGGGTAATGTGTTTCTTTTACATTCTAAAAATCTTATGTTGTGATGTAGTTTATAGTGATGCTGTGATATCTGCACATTTAGGCCTGACAGATTTGTTTACAGCACATCATTTTTGGGATTCAGTTTTCCTTTCCTCTTCCATTTGTACTGACGTAGCTAGATTTACACTAGTAGCATACTAGGGTCTCCCAGTTGGAGGTTGAGTATGGTCTTGTCTACTGACTTAGTCAAACTGTACAAACAGTAACATTTTCTAATTTGAGTTTCATATCTTGTTCAGCTCTGATTTCCGAGCTGATGTGTAATAAACCCACTAATAGGATTCAAACCATAACCCATCCCTTCTTGGACCTAGTGTGACTTGAAATTGTAATTGTTAAAAATAGTATAAATATTTAATAATTCATTGATCTTCTTTTTTAACATTAAGTCCAGTCCTCCTATCTACAGTTTTGAAGAAACATTTCTACTTGCAACTTGTTACCCTCTGCAATGTGACCTATTTCATCTATTTATAAAGTGGCTGTGCACTCATTTACATTGCTTGTGACACTACATAACATGAATTGAGGGTATTTAGTGCAGATCCGTGTGAAGTAAATGGCACAACATTATGATAAAACACTGCTGTTCATGTCAAATGTTTATTTGGTAAAGTTGCTCATAGCATGACAAAGATATTTCTTGGTCAGCAAAGAAAAGTTTACAGCAAACTGCTAAGTCATGCAGTACACTTGATAATGGAAATACACAACTTTCAATGATGTTATAATTAAACACATATATTTTATTTAATATTCAGTGTACAGCAACATTATGGGCACCCTGTACTTACAATTTATTGTGATGTTGTGAAAGGAATTTGCAGACTTATTACTACCAGTAATAAGAAATTATTTGTCAAAGCATGCAGGTAGAAAGCTAATATTGAGTAGTTTCTGTTAGACTATATTTTATTGATTTGATTCCAACATTGTCAGTGATTCCTTGCAGAACAAACCTTTCTGACAACACTCAAGCCCATAAATATCCCATCGCCTCTAGTCCCTTTCTCTGAATATGTACATTGTCTAGTTTGACTCATCCTTGTCTTCTCATAGGGTATCTATGAATGCCCTAATCAATTCAATCCTATCTCTTCTTATCTCTGTGCCATTCACCAAGGCTTTACCAGCCAACACATTGGCTTTTTCATTTCCCCTGCCACCAGCATGACCTGGACAGTAGATCCATGTAATGCTCTGGACATTGTTGAGAAGAGTTACCCATTCAGTTCTGATCATACAATTTTCAATCTTGCACAGCATACTTTGAGAGTCTAATAGAATCACTGAGTGTGTTAGGGTTTTGCATTGTGTTAGGGTGTAAGAGATAATGATCATTATTGGTGACCATGAAATATTCTTTAACCTGTGCTATTTTATGCCTTGCCTGGATGCTTGGTAGATCTAGGAGAATCCTCGTGACCGCAATAGGTGTATCTCTTGTGCATCCTAGGACAGCTGTCAAAACCTGGTTTTGAACTCTCTCCAGTCTATCCACCTGTGTTTGATACAGTGTAAGTAAACGTAAACCATAGTCCAACACAGATAATACCACTGCCTGCATCATCTGAAAAAGAGTTTGTTGCGGCATCTCTGCAGATGCCATGATTTTGAATGCACTAACACCATTAATAGCTTTCTGAATGACATTGTCCACGTTTCGTGAAAGAATGACTTCTATTAAAAGTGATGCCCAAATACTTCATAGTGTGCTCCCTGTCAATGTTGATGCTCATGCAGGTGGCTGCTGGTAATGTGTCTGTGACTACATTGCTCTTAACCAAATGATCTTTGCCTTGGTGGGATTCATAACTGTCTTGCAGTCAGTGTTCCAGAACGATAAATGTTCTAGATTACTCTTGACATCATCAATCAAGTCTTTTCTGTTTCTGCCATACTTGTGCAGCAAGAGGTCATCTGTATATATTAGCATCCTGCAGGGTCCAGCCTCATAAAGCTGTGCTATTTTGTATGTTTAGACGTTCAAGAGTACAGGTGGTAGTGGTGATCCCTGTGGCAATCCCAGTGCTATAGTTCTGATTTCTGATGTTCGATCCAAATTTCAAAGCAACAGGTCTGGACATTAGCACCATTGCTATCCATCGAATTATCCATGAGTCGATGCTGAGTTCGCTTAGCAAATGAATCAGCAGACTTTGTTGTAAGCATCTTCTAGATCGATGATAGCGACCACAGTTTCCTCCTTTTACTGAAAGCCATTGTAGATGTCATAGGTGAGGATTGCTGCATTTGAGGTCATGTCTCTTCCCGATCTGTATGCACCTAGAGTGTCAGGAAGTAAGCCTCTATTTTCCAAATCAAAGGCCAGTCTTCTAGTGATTATCCTCTCTAGCACCTTGCTGTAAACATTTTGTAGGTTGATGATACAATAACTCTTGATGTCATTGGTGTCTTTGCCTGCCTTTTCCAGATGACTGAATTGCAAGAGCAGTGACCTACCATTTTTCAAAATGGTTGTAAAGCTCTGCTATAACTGATTTTGACTAACATTCATAGCTGAAAGAAGTGTGCCTCACCATACAAGATCAGTTTTACTCTTAACTAATTAACTATAAATTAAAATATATTAATAAATCTTTTTTTTAAAGATTCAGTACTCTAATGTGCACCCAATTAATTAGTTAATTAAGCAGCATTAAAATAAGATGCATAATTTAACAGAAAAATGGTCCAATTTAATATTTGTCTTCTAAGGCTGCAATAATGGTGCAAGGATTAAATGGTATCTACTTCAGGTTTTGTTACAGGGTGTCCATGCAGTAATGGGCTCTGATGAATGGTTCAGTGCATCGCCTTTATTGCTATGAATAGCAAAAAATGCATTCGTTACTTTATGTTGTCGTGTAAAAAAAGCAGGAAGGAGTTTTTAGACTGTAGAACCACACCACTTTGCTATAGCAGTTGCCTCAATATGTACAGATTAGATTTGACATTTATTTCCCTGAAGGAGAAATATGCAGTGCTTTCCAAGATTTTAAATCAATCTGTCTTTATTGTAAAACCATGGTTTTCCCCATTCAGACTCAGCTTCACATCTCATCATAAGTAATGCTTACATTTGAAAATAGCAACATTGCAATACTAAAAATTACAAGAAACTTTTCATTCAGATCATCCTGTGTCAGAGAAGGAGTTACAAATCATTATTGATATAAAAAGGGATTTCCCTAGTGTAGTGGTTAACTCTTTATATCCACCGAGCCGCTAATATCTACATTTTGGAGACCCACTATGCCGAAAAGCCGCTCAAATCTACATTTTAATATGCATTTACTATCGTGTTCGGCATAGCAGGAAAACCGCACGGAGACAAAGAGTTAAGCTGTTTGCCATGTGTTCAGGTGGTCACGGGTTTGAATCCGGCTCGTGTCGTCTTGTTTATAAGGTGAATTTTTTTCGAAGATCCCTGTTGATTATCACTTGAAACTATGTAGTTACGTGCTATGAGTGGTACTCTCGGCAGGCGGCGTGCCACTTCGTTGAGAGGGACGGAGTACATATGAGAAACTGAGTACAGTGAAGTCAATCTTCTATGGCTTTTAAACCTTTATTGATATAAAGTGTATTGATGATAAATTTATGCTTAGGTTTCCATATATACGACATTTATAAATGCCAGGCTTGTGTCTTAAGCCTGCTCCTTTACAACAGTGGAACATGGACAACCTATATGAACTATGAGATATTACTAAACAATCTGGAGTTAGGTGGCAGGGCAGTCATTAACGCTGATGTAGTGAAAAGAACAGAAATATCACAGTGTTTTCTATGCTCACTCTGCACAGGATCAGATGGCTGCAACACACTAAGAGGATAGAAGATGGCAGAATGCTGAAAAATCGACTTTATGGAAAATTACAGTCTGGAAAAAAGATATTAGGGTCAACCTCTACTTCGGTATAAAGATGTATGCAAATGAAATATGCAAGATACAGGAATTGATAATATAGAATCATGGGAACATGATGCTATGGAATCATGGGAACAGGACGCTATGGAATCATGGGAACAGGACGCTATGGAATCATGGGAACATGGAGAAGAAAGATCAGGAATAGTTTAAAGACAAAGGAGCAAGTGATAGAAGTTGGTTCAAGGATTGCATGTCCAAGAAGACACACAACAGCACATGTTGGTACAAGTGGGCCTGTGATTCATTGTACATTCTGCGAAAGACTCTTTATCGCTTTGACTCATATTGTGTGTCACATGCATCATCGCCATAGATAGTAGATAATTTTTGTTATTCCTTATAGCAGAACAATGATACTATCATCTGGAAAGACAGAAAAGTGTCTACTACTACAGACACCACAAACACAAAGTTTCCTTTTCAATTTCTTTGAGGAGTATTGGGGAAGACGGTGTTAGGCCCATATATTTTTCATTTACCAGCTGCATATCTAGAGATGATGTGAGAAATAGGGATTCAGAAGAAGAAATAAACCAGTACTTATAATTTACCCTAAACTAGAGAATGATCAGCACCTTCACTTAATTTGTTTTAACCTCACACATGACAGGAATGATGCAATATTTTATAAACATGTCCATAACCTTTTTTTGAAATTCAAACCATTTTTTGTCATTTGCTAAAAGTATGCTTTCAATTGTAGTTTACTAAGCATTTAATTTGTAAATAATTACTTATATTTTAGTGGCTTTACAGTAGGTTCCTTACAGATTTCCATGTTGTATGATTGTTTATTAGTTGATGTCTTATTCATTTGTGAGCCTGCTAGAGCCTACTATTCGTGCATGCATTTATTAATGTAGTATAGAGTAGAACTTATACCACCAATCGCTTGAATGTATACCTACAGGCAAAAGAGCAAGAGGTAGACCAAAAGAAACACTCAGAAGAACAATACTTAGAGAAAGTAAAACAACCAATATTTATACTATTCAAGAACTTCACAGAATAGTTTTGAATAGACAGAATTGGAGAGATCTGATCTCTGCCCTATGCGCTAACTTCAGCGCAAAAGGAAAATGAATGAATAGAGTAGAACAGGGGTTTTTCACTGCAATGTTTGATAAGGATTGTTAATAATATAAAAACTACTTAAACCAACCAGTAACAACTCTGCATATTTTGCTAATTAAGAGTGTGAGATTGGTTGTATTAGCCAATAATATATTTTTTAAATATTTCATGAGAATATCTACTAAAATAAAATAATTAATAAATACTCTACAGTACACATGTGACATGCTGTAATCAGATGTGTCAGGCTGAAAGTGCAGGTATTGTAGCTAAGCTGTAAATCATGAATTACACAGTACATTTATTTCTCTGGACTATATCCTGCTGATTTGTAGGAATTCTTGAACAAATGTTGAAGAAGAAGGAAGAACACATGCAAATGAAAATTATAAAAACTATATTGCCTCTATGACTTATTTAATTAGGGGTAAACACATTTTTTGCATATCACAAACCTATTCAGTAAGCCAACAATTTGATCTATTTTTATTGTGCATCCACTAAATAGACATAGGGCCCTAGTTATTTTCACTCTTTGTCAAATGCTCTCATAAAATGGTGCCCCTTTAGACTGCATGATATTATCAAGAGTTAATATTTCTTTGCTACTGATTAATGTAGTTACTACTAATCTTATTCTGCATTTTTCACTCTAGCATAGGCCTAGCTACTGAATTTCTCTTCTAGTTCATCCAATAATCCATTAGTCTGCTACATACGAGTTTGCTCTTTTCTTTATTGGACTGCTATTGACAAGTGCTAGGATGTTATATTGGTGCAATCCTTCCTTATGGATGTGAAGCATGGACGGTAAACAAAAGTGCCCAAAATAAATTGGAGGCAACTTAGATGTGGTTTTTAAGAAGAATGATGAAAATTACATGGACAGCTAAGAAAACTGGTGTAGGTTCTCAGAGATGTTGGAGTAAAATGATAAATTATAGTAAAAATTAGAAGCAGACAATGAAGATTTTAGGGCATGTGATGAGAAAAGCAAAACTTGAACATTTAGTAACCCCCAGAAAGATCAATGGTGAGAAGAGACAGAGGAGACAAAGAAATTTCTGTATGGGTTGTCATTGTGGCACAAAAAGATGCCACCACCTGAACTCATTAACAACATACGAGACAGAGTTGTGGAAAAACATGATCAGCTATGCTACTTGACATGGAACTTGATTGGTTAACTCGTTTTTGGTATTCTATCCCCTCATTGCTAAATATAATTTTATTCTGAAATTGCCAAGTGTCAGTATGTATCAAATATACCATCCATACAGTATAGATTTTCTGGTGTCAATAAAAATCAGTACCACGGAAGATCTCTTTTTTTTTGTAGGAGAAGAAGAGAATTGATCCTGCGGAAATTCATTAGGGAAAGAATTTAACACAGCTGGGATCCATTAATGAGAGAAGTGTAACATCTACAGCGTTAAGTGGTTATTTTATCAGCTTACCAGAGATAAAAAGTTATCACATAGGTAAGGACTCTGTACTTCTGGTATATAAATACACTACAGTATCTGCACTTCAGTACAGTAAATTTGAAATTGGCTAGCAGTTTATTTTAGCATTGCTTAGCCCATGAGTCTACTTTCTTCCTGTTTTCAGTAAAGCAAATGGTTGTGTCCATTTTGTGTCTTTCAGGCACTGAAGGTGTTAAGGAGCACAGGATTGTTCCAGGTGAACAAATGGCAATTCATTTTTTTGGACATGGCTTATTTACATATGTACTTTCTCATGCATTGTAAGTCCCATAATGGGAGCAGACAATGGTAACACTGTTTTCTGCCATGCACACCATAAGAGGTGACTAAGGACATTTTGGGGGGTGGAATTGGCTGTCCCATCCCATAGAGGGTCAAGTGACCATGCTGAAGTCAGATGTATCAGGTGATAAGGTGCAGATGTTACAACTGAACTGTAAACCATGACACACTGCATTCTATTCTCTGAACTACATCCTGCTAATCTGCAGGAGTTTGAGAATGAATGTAGAAGAAAAAGAATATCTGTACTTTCTGAATTCAGTGTTTTGATACACATGAAACAATTGATTACTGCTTCAATTGGAAATCAATATGAGAACAGATAGGGCCTATATTGTTTTACATATTCAAATTTCTTTTTAGTAAACTGGGTTAAATGATAAACTTGACAATCCATGTTCAACCATAGAGATACTCATTTATTTATTGTATTTTAGCCTTACTCCTACTTCCATAATTAAAGGCGTTAATATCTACACTGAAAAACTACTGCTATAGTAAGTGAAATTGGAACACTTTTTTGGGGGCGTTCATATTCAAATTCCAACAGGACCTTTCTTATAGCAGAGCAATGGTCCTACTAGATTTTCAGCAGGATGTATTCTAGAGAATTGAAATGCGTTGTTTCACTGTTTTATTTACACTTAATGGCCCAACACATCCAACCCAAAGGTAGAAGACTTTAGTTATCTGATGCCTGGTGTTGTTAAATTGCATGTATTGAGTGCTCAAAAAATACTTATTACTGGTAATTACTATTATATAATATATTACTATAAACTGTAATATTCCAGCATGGTTTTCTCCAGTTAGAACAGTGTTTCCCAACCTTTTTTTCACCATGCCCCACCAAAGTATTTCTAAAAGTCTGATGTCCCCCCCAACCCTATGTTACATATTTTTTAATATTCATAAATTGTATTATTCCCCCCTTGAATTTTCCCCTCCATAAAAAATCAAATTGCCCCACTGTGGTGCATGGGCCCCACATTGGGAATCACTGAGTTAGAGAGTGCTGTTAAGTACTTGTGGCTGTTATAAAGGCCAAATGTCCCTGATGTCACAACAACATGTACTGGATGGTTCTCCCTGTCCCAAATAAAATGTACTAGTCTTTACCAGGGTTTTATCACAGCTATGAGACCAACATTCAAACTTCTTGACCATAAGTCATTCTATTACTATAGCAGCCTGGGAATTAGCCTTTATGGTATTTCTGAAATAACCTCGCCCCCTCTCTGCATGCAAAGTGGGAGTTTGAAAGAGGGAGTACCAGAGTATCAGAAATTTGCTTTCTGACTTAGCACCACTCTAGCCTTTAGATATAATCTAGAGATTAGATCTCTGGTTTGGAATTACTATCAGCATACATACCATTCACAATCTGCCAAAGAGACAGATCCATCCTGGATTGTACAACCGTCTGTTCAGAATATCACTAATCACAGATCTCTTGCTATTAAAGTCCACAGCTGTCATTGTACAACCATTTCTTCAGGTCTTCTTTCTGGATTAGTAGGTTGCACTGTTGGTGTAATTTTGACTTCTGGTCAAAATGGCGAGTGAGAATGTATGTGTTTTTCTTGGTGTCAGTTTAAATCAGATATTCCTCCTGAAAGCAATGAAAAACTACAGGAGTATTGTGCCAAGAAATTTTCTCTGGAAGATGCAGGGCAACTTGCTCAAGACCGCGGAGAATTCAAGAGAATTCAAAGGAAAGGCTTCGTTCTGGAAAGAATATGTCACTTGATGATGATGACTGTTGGTGTTCATCTGATTTAGGTTAACATCATCATCATGAAATGCCAAATATGAAAGACTTCTGGTCTCATTGTAGTAACACACTGAATAGGCCTATATTTGTTATTTTCTTGCATGTCCTGATGATATTATCTATGAGAAGTATATCATGGTTTATCCATGAATAGTTGGGTCAAAGGGCATGAGCTCATGGACCGCTGGATCAGCAACCATCCATGAATAGTTGGGTCAAAGGGCATGAGCTCATGGACCGCTGGATCAGCAACCAACCATCCATGAATAGATATGGTGATGTCACCTTGTTTTACAATAAGAATGTTCCTGATCTCTTCAAATTTACAATTTGTTGTCTTTTAGTAATTTATATGCCTGCATGGTAAATGTCTTGTCTAGATCTAAGTTGCATGGATTTATCTCATTCTTATCATGAATAGATTACATTCAACATTTCTTGAGTACTATTACTTTGTGTGTTCAAGTTTGTTCAAAATTCACACTTGATCTCTTCATATTATTAATGTTAATATTGATCTATGAATTCTTTTAAAAAAATGCTAGAAATATATTTTTATGGATTCAGAAAATTTCCATATTTCTTAACAGAATTTGTTTGTCAGAGCAGGCTAGCCTTCATTGTTTAATTGTATGGCCAGAATTTTTGTGCTCAGTCTATTGAGTTTATAATTGTATTTTTGTACATAGACCTACTAACTTGAAGTGATAAATTATGAATGAGAATGTGAAAATACATGAATTAATTCATGTTTACTAGATGTCACTGTAAGAAATAGTAGAGATAATTCACTATATCACAGTCAGTTAACTGGACTCAAAAGGGGAATAAAGAATAGAAACACAGTTTCCTACCATGCATGTTGTATGAGGAGGCTAAGAAGGTTTTGGGAATGGTTATGGCTGTTCCATAAAGGTTCAAAATGACCCAGAAAACATGCTTACAGCACAATATCTCAGCCAGGCTGTAAATTATGACATAACATATTTTGTTTCTCAGGACTACATCTTGCTAATCTACTTAAGTTTTGAAATTAATGCAGAAGATGCTAAATGAAACCAAAAGAAAAGCTTAAACACACATGAGAAATATGAAGCTCCATATTTTAAGCATGCTTATGAAATATAACAGTCAACAGCAGAAATTATGGGGAAAGGAAATAGAGCTAAAAGGGAGAAATATTTTTGTATCTGAACATATTCTACAGAACTGTCCCCAGTAGGAACAATTAAGAGAGATTTACTGGCCCAACAGCACAACCCTGCAAGCAAAAATATACAGAACCAAAGAAGAGCTTCAGACATTACTGGAGTTCATCCATAAGACTTGTCTGATAGTGTAGATAACAAGTAACGAACATAAGAAAGAAAGAAATATCTTTATCAGTTTAACAACAATAAATCTGTAGCATGGGAAGTGCTTGAGAAATTGTCTGCCTACTCCAAAATCACATTAGACAGGAGAACAGAGATGGTGGCAATGTCTACACTCACTCATTCAGTGACTCAGGCACCAAAGCACACAGTAATACTCACAAAGTGTGTTACGTAGGAGAAGAAAATGTATTTCAAGAAAGAAACGGGTCACCCATTTGATCATTTCATGTGTCCAGACTATTATGTGGATATACTGACCTGGACATGGAGAACCAGAGGCAATGAAATATAAGACACATTGGTTGGATATGCTGTGGTTGATGGCACATTGTTCAGAAGAGACAGGATTGATGTAATTATGGCAGTCAGATCTGCCACAGAATTAAAAATGAGGCTGATGGTAATAATGTCTTTGTATAGAGAATAAAAATGAGTGACCATGCTTGAGGTAAGAAAGTGTGTCTTACTGGAAAGATCTGAAGATTGCATAATCAACATTCAACTGGGATCATAGTTCTAACACTGTTGGATGGCTAGGGAATGAAGAGAAGAGAATATGGGAATGTTAAGTGTGCTATAAATCTGGACAAGAATCATGTATACAGCATGGACAATTCTGAGAACAAAGGATACAATCATAAAGTTAGAGACTTTCATAAAATGATGCATGCACTGCAAGGAAGGTTTGATGTATATGTATTAGTTATTTTAAACATCATCTCCACTTCACACCAAAACCATAAGTTCACAAGTGTTCAGATGTCCTCAAGCTATCCCTCAGTGTCTTGCAACTGACCACACCCACTCTTGTGTTGGTTTATCAATCTCATCTTTCTACCTAGATAGTACTCTTATTTCTGGGCACCCATCTGGAAGAATTTTCAGGCAGCCTATTCGTAGTTGTTGATTCAGGAATATATGTCCATTGATTATCTAATTACTATTATTGCTATACTAACGAACCTATCTGAAAATTCATTTCCCCTGACACCAGAATGTCCTGGCAAAAAAAGAAAGATGAAGCTAACCTATGCTAGCTTAGGCAACTTCACTGACACCAACCACTGCTTGCAAGCCTAGTCACTCTCAATTTTCTTTAGCGTGCTCGTTGAGTGACTGAAATGTAATATCTGCTATATTAATGTCTAGCACCTACAGATTACATTTTCAGATGTAGCTATAATTAAGAAAGTGGTGCTCCTTTGTTCTGTTGGCAGAGCTCAAATCAGTATGCAGAATACCTTCTCTTAGCACACATCATCCATTCAACATATGTGGCCTGTCATCTTAACCAAAGGTGATGGAGGAAAATGAATATGCTGGGTTTTCTTGCATGATCTATGTCTCATTGTTAGTTACTCTTTTGCTCCAAGAGATTGCAAGTATGTGTCTGACATATATTTATGATATACCCATAAGTTATACACAGTTATGTTCTGATCAGTACATACGCTGGATATGTTATTAACTCATTTCCTACCGAGTTATTTTAGCGTTTGGACAGAATTAATTTTTTTTAGATTTTTTTGGTCTGTCACGGGAACAAGAAATAGTAGTTCTAAATATATTTTAATTATAATGTGATATATTTATATATTTTAAAACATAAATGAGCAGAGAATGTGGCTATCACAAGTTTATTTTGAATAAATTGCTTTTATTATTGAAAAATTAATTTTATTAATAAAAAAATAATTTATAAATCAAAATGTAAAAAATTGTGGACATGAGTTATGAACTTACCAAACTTCCAAATGAATAACTTTCACTCAAACTGTATCAGTTTTGTAGATAATTCAATTATGTAAAGTATATACTATACAAAAATGTATAGTATATAGACATAGTGATTCAATTATGTTTGTTATTCCCAAATAATCAGACCTGTTCTCTGAGATTTAAAAGTACATCTAAGACTTCGATTGGACATATTTGTCAGATTTGTCTTACAAATTTGCATAAATCTGCTAAGGTATGTTGCCAGTTACTGCCAGGTTGGATTTCAATAATTAATGCGACCAAAGTAGATAAAATATTTATACTTTCAAAAAACATAAGCTTGCTCGAAAATATAAGGAAAAATGATGTCACATACAATACATGTTCAAAACTTATCAATAATTTACAAAATTGATATAATAACATATCAAAGTCATGTCAGAAATAATGTGGATACACTACATATTCGATTGGAACCATCATTATGTTAATATATATCCTGAAATTGATTAAATTAGCAAAAAAAATAAGGATCTTTTAAAAGACACCACGCAATCCCAGATGTAACCTGTGTATCGATTAAAAGACGCTATGTAGGGAAAGAGTTAATTTACAAATTAATGTCATTTGTACTTCAAATATGTGCCATTTCTGTATTCTTATGTGAAATAATCTCTGTAATTTGTAAACAGTAACATATTTGTGTCACCATTTCTTTACACCATCCATCCTTAACATTATGTTGTTTATGCTGTTATTTGTACATTTATTTATGTCATGTTGATCATTATAAAATTGCTTGCTTTCAAAGCAGTTTGATTAGGAATAATAATGCATATTTGTGCTTTTCTAATTAATTATACTATTAATTTTACATTGGGATACACAATCATTATTTTACATTAATGTGTTCATTTTGTTTTCAATGTGTATCAATTTATGGAAATGCTATACAGTACATGCTTTCAGTACAGCAATTCATTGCAGAATAAAGTTGAAGCCTTGAATATAGTTTTCTTGTTCTGTGTATGGCCATTTTAATTTTTAGTTAGTGATAGGGCTACCATATCATAAGCACATAAACTGCCAGGGTCATAGGTATACCACATTGGATGCATGAACGTGCTCAGTCCTACAGTTATTTCTATCTTTTATATTGGCCAAAAAAAGTCAGAAAAGATTAAATATGGGCCACACAAACACATATGACTATAAAAAAATAATTATAGATTTATTAAACAAGTAATTATATGTTAGGCCCTATAAATACATACCACAACTAATAAAAATATAATGAAAAGAATAGTTGACTTTTTGATCATAAATCTTCACATGAAGTGATATAGGGCTTATAATAAATAATATAACAGCAAAGAATGCAGAAAAATATTAATTCCAAAACATATGTCTAAAAAAATAATGAAATCAGTCCCTGTAACATTCAACAAAGCAAGGAAGTAAATGTATCCAATGAGTTCGTTCAAGATTTCTTCTTCTTCTTTCGTTCACTTGAAACATGTCTATATCTGCAATTCTGTCTCCTTAATAAAACTCACTGTCTTTTGTAGTTCATACAGTGTCCCATAGAGCTTTGATTCCAGTGTTGTTTCCTCTGGCCAATATGTCTGCCTCAGCGTTTCATGCTCAGAACACTCTTGAAGTATATGTTTGGCACTCTGTACTGCCTGTCCACATGTACACATGGCCGTGTTGCCAATCTTGAACTTTGTATACATGTGACTGCGGAGTCGGTTGTGTCCTGTTCTGAGACGTAGAATTATAACTTGTTCTGATCTGTTCATAATGTGATAGTCATCTTGTGTTGGTGTTTGTGGCTTTCTTATTGACTTGATCATCTGTTTTTTCTGATGGTAGGTGATTGGTATATCTGGTTGATCTTCGGCAGCACCTTCCTTAGCCAGTTGGTCTGCTTTTTCATTTCCTGGTATTCCACAGTGAGAGGGTATCCACTGCATGGTTACCCTATACTGGTAAGACAATTCGCTAAGTAGTTTTTTCAAGTCTGTTAGTTTTCCAGACTGGAGAGCTTGAAGCACTGACCTTGCATCTGTCAGGAATACCACAGGCTGTAGGTCAGAGTTGGAGTTCAGCAGTTTTTTAGCTGCCACAGTAATTGCCTGGATTTCTGCATCATAATTATTGCAGAATTTTCCTGTCGGTGTTCTGATTGTATCTCTAGGCTTGTGTGGATATTCTATATATACACCTGCACCTCCATTCCTCACAGCATTCTGTGCTGACCCATCTGTGTATACTCTGACCCATATATCTTGTGGATATTCCTCGTCCAGGAAACTGAGGGTGACTGTCCTCCGCTGCACACTGTTCTGTTCGTCCTCGCTTAGTATTCCTTTCACATGGGTCTGAATGTATATTGGCATTCCATGCCTTTCACTCCATGGGGTTTGTTCTGGTACAGACCTTAAGGGGCTGTCAACTTCAGGTAGGTCTGTAAGTTGTCTATGGGGTCGTTTAGCTTGATGGTAAAAGCTGCTTCTTTTCAGTCGCCCCATTGCTAGGTTTTGGAATCTTTCCTTCATTGGATGACTTGGCATACACTGAAACTTTTCCGCTTGAATTAGTACTTTTGTGTCTCTGCATTCGCCAAGTGTTTGCATTCTTCCCATTTTCTGCATCTCTGCTATGGGTGTTGATTTCATTGCTCCCAACATTATTCTAAGTGCCTGGTTTTGCACTTTATCTAGATCTTGTAATGTGGTGTTTGATGCAGGACACCACGCAGCTGAACCATATTCCAGGTGTGGTCTTATGCCTTGCTGGTAAACTTTACTGAGTATATTCCCACTGGCTCCCCATGTGGTTCCACTTAGTTTTCTCAGGATAGCTAACTTCCTCCTGGCTTTTGTTGTTGCTTTGTTTATGTGCTGCTTCCATGTCAGCTTATCATCAAAAGTAACTCCGAGGTATGTTGGTTGTTTGTCTTCTTTCAAGAGCTCTCCGTCTATCTTGATATGACCGGCTTTTTGTTTTGGTGAGAGGGTAAAGAGTGTAGTGCTGCACTTATCTGTGTTAATGCTGACACACCATCTATTTGCCCATAAGGTTAGGGCATCGATAGCTCTTTGTATTTGTTTAGTGGCCACTGTCGCATGTTCTTCCGTGCACCAGATCACCAGGTCGTCAGCATACATTGCCACTTTGATCCTGTGTGGTAGTTCAGCAACTATGTCATTGATGTAAACCAAGAAAAGTGTGGGTGACAGGACTCCTCCCTGGGGGACTCCATGACGCAGTAGGACTTTCTTGCTTTTGTAACCATCTAATTGTACCCTGGCTCTTCTATTATGCAGGTATGCTTTTACCCATTTGTACATTCTTGAGCTAACCCTGCAATTTCGCAATTTCTTTAGGAGCCCTTCTTTCCAGACCTTATCAAATGCTTTCCTAAGGTCTATCCATGCTGCTAGTACCAGTTTCTTATCTTGGAAGGCATCCTCAATCTCTTGGGAGAGGTAGGTTGCCTGATCTTCAGTAGAGTAGCACTGTCTGAAACCTGCTTGCTGTGATACCAGAAGGTTTTCACTTTCAAGGTACCACTGCATCCTAAGATTGATAATGCGTTCCATTGTTTTGCATAGACAGCTTGTGAGGCTGATGGGCCTGTAGTTGGAGACTGTGTTGCCATCTTTTCCTGATTTGAGGAGAGGTATCATTATTGCTTCTCTCCATGCCTGTGGTACATTACCTGTGGACCAGCTTGTGTTAAAGATTTGCAGCAGCTTTGCTCTTCCTGCAATTCCCAGGTTTCTAATCATTTCATTGGACACTCCATCAGCTCCAGGGGACTTTTTCATTTTCAATTTGGATATTGCATGCTCCAGTTCTCTCATTGCGATTGGTGCCTCCATGACTTCAGGTATAGGTTCGTCTTGTCCAATGTTTTGCTGGTTCGCTCGAACCTCCTGTTGTTTGTCTGGGCTGACTTTGACGTTATTGTCTTCTGCAAAGGAATCTGCAAAGTAATCAGCTGCATGTTTACCTGTTAAAATGTTTTTATCTTTATAAAGTTTCGTTCAAGATAGAAATAGTGGCAACAGTGAAGTGTACATCCTTATTGAAATACTAGATTACCGGGGTACTTCCAGAAATAATGAGTAAAGCAATTGCTATACTTTCTCTGATGAAAAAAAAAAAAAGAAGTCTGGAGTTAAGTTTAGATCACTGAGGAATAAGGATCCCCAAAATATCTTGCCATTTGAGTTATCTCGGTTCTCCTAACAGTATTATTAAACCAACAGTCTCTCTCTCTATATGGCCACTCGTATTGGATAGTCTCTCGTCATTTCCTGAGACTTTCTTCATAGCACATAGGGCCTACTTCTTAAAACCTTTGCCTTCTCAGCGAATCAAGGATCCTGGGAGTTAATATGGGTCTCTCAAGATTCAGAATAGTCTCTCGCAACCCTATTTAAATATTGAGTGTACAGTCAAACAGTCTATGTACTCTCTCTCTCTCTCTCTCTCTATGAATGTCAGAGTAATGACTGGGAAACCACACTGTTAGATACCTTATCTCACAATTTTCCACGTCGATCTCTGCTTAGTAACCCAGTGATTGATCTAACGAGCATTCTTGGACTACGAATAACAGGGCAACATAATTCAGTTGCATCTAGCCTTTCCACTATAACACGTTACGATAACGAACATTCCACAATTTATACATTACATCGTACAGGCCAACACCAAAATATGGTTCTCTGATTCCAGATATAGACATGTCTTGGTTATCTTCTGGTGACCAGATTTTCTTACGTCTAGCTACTAGCTTCCATGGAGTCCATCGCCTGCCATTTTTCTATTATTTTTTTTAAAACTGCTCACGTAATTACATCACTCCTTTGATAATGAACTCGTGTCCTAAGACACTCCTAGGTGTGCTATATTCTAAATTATATAATTGTCCTCAAATATGCAGCCACCCTATTACACTGTGATGCCATTTTCTAATCAAGAATTATTTAATACTGTTAAACTGTAATAGTTGTCCAGCACGAGACCCGTATTCGGAAGTGATGTTCATGCCCGAGAACACACAGAAGCCCAGATGTCCCCCGTATACTCGATCTATTGATACTCGATCTCTGTGTATAACGTAGACGGGAAGCGAGTACCTGTCTGAGGACATATCAAACCTAGTCTAACTCGACTGTCGCCGTTGTCTTCTAACAAGGCTCATACAGAGATAATTGGATTCATTAAAAGAAAAAAAAGATAGCCAAACCTCGCCTCTTCACAGTATAGTATCCATAAAAACGTTGAAGTATGTTTATTTCCGTTTAGATCATTTCCATATTTCCGTTGGACGTTGTGATAATTTTTCTATTCGTCGTCTTTTAATGTTTTATTTGTGTCTTGATAAAGACCTTTTGGTTGAAACGTTGAATGTGATTTGTGTATTGTAATTTTTATGAATTCTTGTGTGCTCATCATTGCCCATCATTACCCACTAGTTTTAGATATAGTCTGTCGTGTCCCATTGAAACGAAATATAAACCTGTGTTTTACGTAAGTCTAATTGTTGTTACGTTTCACGCAGTTACCTTGTATTGATTGTCATATTGGAGTATGTTTAGAAAGATACCAGCCTTCTATGATAACTTATTTGACTATTCCTTTGATTTTAACTGCCTGTCACATAAAAGTATAATCACAGCGACAAATGAAAATCATGAGAATAGTCAAATGAGTCATGAATAAGAAGGACCGATGGTGCCCTATCCCAATTGCCAAAAATCTTATATATGCCCAAGGGTTTTGGGCCAAGTTCGCTCAGATGACAATTACTCGCGTCGCAGCTTGAGTCAGCACGTTTTCCGACTTTGACCACATCATCTAAAAAAGATGAGATTTTAGTCGAGACTTTCAACAGGTAGGCTAAATGGCCTATGGCAAAGCTACTATGAATATGGACCTGTCGAACGATACGCAGACAAGAACACATGCACCACACATATATATGTAAATTTCTCGAGAATCACAAACATTTTAACATCAGTATGTGCCAGAGACATCAGTGCTACATAGACCAATTAGGTATAGACCTACTTGTAAACATAAATAAAACAAACATAAACAAGGTTGCTACAGGTTTTTTAAAATAATAGCCGGCCTAGAGAGGTCTATAGATCTTATAAATAGGCGGCCTAGAGGGGTCTATAAATAGGTCTTACACTGTAGACTGTCATGATTGAATCTTTCAAATTAATGTGCTCATATTAAAACAAATCAAACGTATACAGAGATATTGATAGATCACAAAGAGGCAATAAAATAAACAAAAAGTAACACGAAGAGATAGAGAATAAGTAATCTGAGCCTCCCTATCACACGCATTCAATATACAGTAGTTCGTCTGTAACCATTGTTGGTCGATTGACTCAAGATGTGTCTTGTACACAGAGGGTCACACAAGCGCGCCGATTAGGGTGAGTCCTTCAGGCCAGCAGACGTGACAAAAATCGATTGTCTGCATCAGGGTTGAGCAAATTCCGTAACTCATATTGGCTTATCATCGCGAGATTACGTTTGCTATGTGTCAATCTTGCATACTTGGAATATTTTATACGTGCACGCTACCATAGCCTACATACACACGCTCACTTATTTCTGCATGATTCAATATGAAAAGCGCATATCCTATGCCTACACTTACAATGACCTGATACTGACACGCGCGTGTGCTGCGGTCTATATCGAAAAATAAACGCATATTCTAATCCGATAAGGCAGCACCGGATACTGGTGATAAAGTGGTGTAACCAAATATCTCCAGCAGTATATATCAGCAGTATAGCCTATTCTAATCGGGTTAGATAGCCATTTATACTGGTGATAAAATGGTTTAAACAAATAGGCCCCTATCTCTACCGGCACCATCAGCAGGTTTGACAATTTTCCTCTTCATTCTCAAACTTCTGGAAATCAGCAGGATTTAACTCGGAAAACAGAATGCACTGTCGTGATTTACACGGTCACTGAGATAGGCCTATCTACACATTTTGGCCAGATCATCCGACTTCAGATGAGTTTTTGTACCACTTTCATCGAAATAAAAGAGCAGCTATGCCGCCCGCCCCCATTTTGTTTTATTTCATTCCCAGAATTCCTTATTGGCTATTCCATACTTCTTCTTCTTCCTCTGCGTTCGTTCTCAAACTCCTGCAGATTGTAGGATAACAGGATGTAGTCCGGAGAACGGAATGAGTTGTGTCATGGTTTACAGCATTGCTGCGATATCTGCGCCTTTCGGTCTGACACATCCGACTTCAGCATGGCTTTGGGTCACTGATCCTATATGGGATGCGTCAGCCAACTCCATCCCATAACCTCCTTAGTTGCCTTTTACGACATGCGTGGAAGGTAAACAGTGTTGTTATTCTTTGTTCCTCATTCGGGTCCCGGCAACACACGGGCGTGGCTATTCCATACAATGGGCCATCAACAATTTTTTTGGTACAATTCTCCCCCCCCCCTTCCTGTTAAAAATATTACTTTCAAGAATCCCCATGTTTAATTATGCACAAATTCCCACACTGACAATATTTCAGAACGAAAAGACGAGTTTATAAAGTCGACTTTTGTCAAATCACCCTTGCCCTTTGCAAAACTGTCAAAATTGTGTCATGCCCCGCCCCTAATTGTTGATTTAACTTATGGGCAGTTCCTTAGTCTTCTCTTGCAAAATGCATGGCAACTCACAATATTTCTATTATTTATGTAGTTACAAAAAAGCTAGAAAAGATCTGACAATCGGGTAGTGGGCCAACGTAACACGTACGAAAGTAAATATTGTAAATAAGTAAATAGGCTAGGCCTATGTGTGTGTACACAAATTTACTGCTAACAATAAATGGATGATGGTTATCATCAAGTGCCGTCTCCGCAACGAAGGTTGGCTGCAACAGACCTCCAACATCCCATGTCTCTTGTTTTGGAAGTGCACTCTGCTAGATTGTAACCTGTCCACCTTGTAATGTTACACTTCCACTTGTATCTCTGTCTACCTCTCGCTAGCTTCCCTTTGACATTAACCTCAAGTAAGGTCCTTAATAAGGTGTCATGTCTTTTAATGTGTCCAAAGTATTTTATTTGCCTGATTCTTATTTAAATGGATGCTATAAACATTTATAACAGGATCTTAGATCAAACAGTCTATTGTCAATCCCCAGATGGAAGCTGGTTGATAGTATCCACACTTGCTGTTAAGCGTAGGGATTTGAGCTGAAAGTTTATGTCCAAAGCCAGATGTGATACTTGAGTCGTAATGTCTCCGCGTTTGTGGAGGGTTGTCGTAATGTTATCGATCCATCTATTTCTCGGTCTTCTCTTTGCTATGTATTCAGCTTGTTATAAGCTCTCAGTGTTAATTGGATTGAGCTCATTAAGGTGACCAAACTACTTTATCTGCTGATCGAAACGTCAGTTAATTTAAAAACAAATTCTAGCAGTAGGTTTTCGTTAACACATAGGTCTATTCTTTCCAGAATGTTGTCTTGATCGATACTATAAATGCTTCTCTATACCGGGTGAGAAGGGAAGGCCTGCATTGACAAGAGATAAGTTCATACATTCCTTGATGTCACTGGTACATCGTCTTATTGATCTTCTGCTTCTCTTTCCTGGCATACTGATTTCTAGAATCAGCCTTTCGATACCGTCATGTTTCTTTAGATATCCAAAATACCGTAGATTCCTTCTTATGATTGTATTTAGGAGTCACACTTCATTTAGTTTCAGTAATTTCCTAATTTATATAGTTTTTTTCTAACTCTTTCCATTCTTCTGGCAGTATTTCGTTTTTCTATATCTTGCATATGGTATATTTAAACACTTTCTGAAGATAATCCTGGATTTTTTTTCTTTTTAAAAGATTTAGGTCTGAATTGATGACCTTGTCCATTGTAGGTTCTTGTTCTTTTTCATTAATGCTCTCATTTGGTGACGAGGTTGTTCCTTTATACTTATCTTGACAATATTTTTCCTATCGATGTAGAAAATATAATTTTCTCAGTTTAAGGTGTTCCTTATCTAGGTTATCTATTTATAATATTTCTATTATGTGCTATTGACCACCGCAAAACATATTTCTATTCTTCTTCTTTTGCATTCGTTCTCAAACTCCTGCAGATTAGCATGATGTAGTCCGGAGAACGGAATGCATTGTGTCATGGTTTACAGCATTGCTGCAATATCTGCGCCGTTCGGCCTGACACATCCGACTTCAGCATGGCTTGGGGTCACTGACCCTATATGGAATGAGACAGCCAACTCTATCCCATAACCTCCTTAGTCGCCTTTTACGACATGCCTGGAAGGTAAACAGTGTTGCTATTCTTTGCTCCCCTTTCGGGCCCTGGCAACACACAGGCGATATTTCTATTATCTGCTGTCCTTTGCTGTTTACCCTAAAAGATATTTATCAAAACTGATAATCTTGTTCAATTGACAAATTCTTCATAGAACCTCTTTATTGATGTGCTGAATTTATCAATTCTGAGTGAGCTGAACGGATACAGCCAAGATCATATTCAAACACTTTGTGATGTCTATAGTTACTTTAGTGGGTCTTTTACCTTTTTATCAGCGACCATGCCTTTCATTACACAAATATCCCCTTTCATCAGCGACCATGCCCTCCATTACACAAATATCCCCTTTTATCAGTGACCATGCCCTCCATTACACAAATATCCCCTTTTTTCAGCGACCATGCCCCCCATTACACAGATATCCCCTTTTATCAGTGACCATGCCCTCCATTACACAAATATCCCCTTTTATCAGCGACCAATGTTCCATTAGTGACCATACCTTCCATTACACAATTTTTTCCATTTATCAGTGACCATGCCTTCCATCAGCGACCATTCCTTCCATTACACAATTTTTCATGGGAACATGATATTTAGTACTAGGAAGCAAACCAAAAAGTATAATCTTCTTCTTCTTTCGTTCACTTGAAACATGTCTATATCTGTAATTATGTCTCCTTAATAAAACTCACTGTCTTTTGTAGTTCATACAGTGTCCCATAGAGCTTTGATTCCAGTGTTGTTTCCTCTGGCCAATATGTCTGCCTCAGCGTTTCATGCTCAGAACACTCTTGTAGTATATGTTTGGCACTCTGTGCTGCCTGTCCACATGTACACATGGTCGTGTTGCCAATCTTGAACTATGTATACACATGACTGCGGAGACAGATTGTGTCCTGTTCTGATCTGTTCATAATGTGATAGTCATCTTGTGTTGGTGTTTGTGGCTTTCTTATTGACTTGATCATCTGTTTTTTCTGATGGTAGGTGATTGGTATATCTGGTTGGTCTTCGGCAGCACCTTCCTTAGCCAGTTGGTCTGCTTTTTCATTTCCTGGTATTCCACAGTGAGAGGGTATCCACTGTATGGTTACCCTATACTGGTAAGACAATTCGCTAAGTAGTTTTTTTCAAGTCTGTTAGTTTTCCAGACTGGAGAGCTTGAAGCACTGACCTTGCATCTGTCCGGAATACCACAGGCTGTAGGCCAGAGTTGGAGTTCAGCAGTTTGTTAGCTGCCACAATAATTGCCTGGATTTCTGCATCATAATTAGTGCACAATTTTCCTGTCGGTGTTCTGATTGTATCTCTAGGCTTGTGTGGATATTCTATATATACCTCCATTCCTCACAGCATTCTGTGCTGACCCATCTGTGTACACTCTGACCCATATATCTTGTGGATATTCCTCATCCAGGAAACTGAGGGTGACTGTCCTTCGCTGCACACTGTTCTGTTCGTCCTCGCTTAGTATTCCTTTCAAATGGGTCTGAATGTATATTGGCATTCCATGGCTTTCACTCCACGGGGTTTGTTCTGGTACAGACCTTAAGGGGCTGTCAACTTCAGGTAGGTCTGTAAGTTGTCTACGGAGTCGTTTAGCTAGATGGATAAAGCTGCTCCTTTTCAGTCGCCCCATTGCTAGATTTTGGAATCTTTCCTTCATTGGATGACTAGGCATACACTGAAATTTTTCTGCTTGAATTAGTACTTTTGTGTCTCTGCGTTCGCCAAGTGTTTGCATTCTTCCCATTTTCTGTATCTCTGCTATGGGTGTTGATTTCATTGCTCCCAACATTATTCTAAGTGCCTGGTTTTGCACTTTATCTAGATCTTGTAATGTGGTGTTTGATGCAGGACACCACACAGCTGAACCATATTCCAGGTGTGGTCTTATGCCTTGCTGGTAAACTTTACTGAGTATATTTCCACTGGCTCCCCATGTGGTACCACTTAGTTTTCTCAGGATAGCTAACTTCCTCCTGGCTTTTGTTGTTGCTTTGTTTATGTGCTGCTTCCATGTCAGCTTATCATCAAAAGTAACTCCAATGTATGTGGGTTGTTTGTCTTCTTTCAAGAGCTCTCCATCTATCTTGATATGACCAGCTTTTTGTTTTGGTGAGAGGGTAAAGAGTGTAGTGCTGCACTTATCTGTGTTAATGCTGACGCACCATCTATTTGCCCATAAGGTTAGGGCATTGATAGCTCTTTGTATTTGTTTAGTGGCCACTGTTGCATGTTCTTCCGTGCACCAGATCACCAGGTTGTCAGCATACATTGCCACTTTGATCCCGTGTGGTAGTTCAGCAACTAGGTCATTGATGTAAACCAAGAAAAGTGTGGGTGACAGGACTCCTCCTTGGGGGACATCATGATGCAATAGAACTTTCTTGCTCTTGTGACCATCTAATTGTACCCTGGCTCTTCTATTATGCAGGTATGCTTTTACCCATTTGTACATTCTTGAGCTAACCCTGCAATTTCTTTAGGAGCCCTTCTTTCCAGACCTTATCAAATGCTTTCCTGAGGTCTATCCATGCTGCTAGTACCAGTTTCTTTTCTTGGAAGGCATCCTCAATCTCTTGGGAGAGGTAGGTTGCCTGATCTTAGAGTAGCACTGTCTGAAACCTGCTTGCTGTGATACCAGAAGGTTTTCACTTTCAAGGTACCACTGCATCCTAAGATTGATAATGCGTTCCATTGTTTTACATAGACAGCTTGTGAGACTGATGGACCTGTAGTTGGAGACTGTGGTGCCATCTTTTCCTGATTTGAGGAGGGGTATCATTATTGCTTCTCTCCACGCCTGTGGTACATTACCTGTGGACCAGCTTGTGTTAAAGATCTGCAGTAGCTTTGCTCTTGCTGCAATTCCCAGGTTTCTAATCATTTCATTGGACACTCCATCAGCTCCAGGGGACTTTTTCATTTTCAATTTGGATATTGCATGCTCCAGTTCTCTCATTGTGATTGGTGCCTCCATGACTTCAGGTATAGGTTCGCCTTGACCAATGTTTTGCTGGCTCTCGAACCTCCTGTTGTTTGTCTGGGCTGACTTTGACGTTATTGTCTTCTGCAAAGGAATCTGCAAAGTAATCAGCTGCATGTTAACCTGTTAAAATGTTTCGATCTTTATAAAGTGTGATCCTGGTATTTCTCCCTGTACCTTCATCATTTAGTTGTTTTACAAGTTTCCATAATTTCCTAGTATCTCTTTCTAGGTTCAGCGACTCTGTTTTTTCTTTCCAGCTGCTCCGTCTGGCTTGTAACTTGGCTCTTTGAAATTTAGCCTTTGTTTGCTGATATTTGTTGTGATGTTCTTGGCTAGGTCTGTTCTCAGCCTGCTGTCTAGATGTTTCCATCTCATTTTGCAGCTTTTCCAGTTCATCATTCCAGTAGGGTTTGTAGTTTTGCGTGCCCCCCCTGGGTATGGTTTTACTAGCAGCATGTAGTATACATCTATTAAATTCACTCACTGCTCTATTGATGTCTTTGTCCAAGTTCATGTCCTTAGCTAGAACACTGGTTAAATGCTGGTACATTTTCCAGTCTGCCCGTTTATAGTTCCACCTAGTGAGTGTGCTGCTGTCCTTGGTAAATTCATTGTGGATTTCCAGAAATACTGGTCTGTGGTCACTACCTCCAAGCTGCTTTCCAACAAGACGTGTGATGTTCCATTCCAAGCTTGGTGAGTGGAATGTCAGGTCTGGTGTAGAGGTGGTGTGCCATGCTCTCGAGTACAAGGTTGGTGAGTCTGCTGGCTGGTTAATAAGGATGAGATTATTTTCATCCTGCCAGCTCTCAAGTTCCTCACCTCTCTTGTCGATATGATCGTAGCCCCAGCTCTGAGAGTGGCTGTTGAAGTCACCACACACCATAAGTCTCTCTTTGTCTGGAATTGTGTCTAGTGCCAATGGTTTATCATTTGGGCAGTAGTAGTTCAGGAGATGGAATTCTGCACTGTCTGTTTTTAGGTGGAGCATCTGGTATTCTGCCCCTTCCATATATACTTCCAGCTGACATGCGCTGATATTGTTTTTAACAAGTGTCAGAATTCCACCCTTTCGCCTGTCCTTTCTGTCAGACCGGTAGCACTGATTTTGAAGGCTATGTCACTGCTGAGGTGTGTTTCTTGGATACAGCATATACTAACTTGTTCTTCACTGAGGACATTTTCAAGTTCCAATTTTTTGCTGTATCCATCTCTTTTGCTGTTGACACCGTCAGCATTCCAGTGCATTATTTTTATTGGTCATTTGTTTGTATGGCCAGTAGCTCTATTCCCTTGCCTCCTGGCTCCTCGGGGCAATTGAGAAGGACTTCCAGTAACTAAGGTTGGGACCTTTCGAGGTATAGGGCCCGGCACCGTCCCTGCCTGAACGTCCACCACAGGGCAGGCACCATAACTATTTATAGATGTAGACATGTTTCCATTGTGTTTTGTGCGTGGCATCCTGATTATCTGTGCGCCTTTTGGCTGGATGCCTTCGTCTTCAGCACTCTGCTTACTTGGGCAGGACTATGGTCCAGCTCGAGTGGGACTGCCCGACCATTCTTAGTTTCCAGCACCTGATGGCTGAACTAAGCCCCATCACCACTGCACGGTGCTGGTCTCGATGGGGAAAAAGTATATAAATTTCCCCCCTCCCCAATGGTTTTCCTAAAAAAGATAACACATAACAGACTAAAACACAGGAAATTACTTTTTTAGAATGTAGCAATTACTGATTTTGAAAGTAGTAATTACTGAAAATCTAAAGCTGGTAGCACATCCTATTCATATATTCAGGATGTAGCTATCAACTCAACATTTTTCTAGTGATCTTCTAGGCAATAATTTATGTTCAGTAGGTTGCCATTGCTTTCTGAAAGTTCAGGATGCACAAAGACGATTGGAGGAAATTGAACTTCTAGATGTTCCCCTATAGCTCCCAGTCACATGTGTGGACAAATACACTTCATTAATAAAAAATACAACCAGGTCAGGTGTCTGTCAGGACACAATTGAAATCATTCTGCTTTTAACTATAAAAAAATCAGACACATACAAGAGATCATAAAAAGTGTTTAATAATAATTACAAGGAGAGTGTGGCAGAACATCTCAGAATTATATACTTGTCTATCAGTAATATCATCATTTTAAGTGTCAGGTAATAAAGTCAGATTTCAATCATATATTTTGCTGGTGTAATTAAAAATTAAACATACACACTAAATGGCAATATCATGAGGAAATTGTTTATTCCTATATATAGCTGAAGTATATAACTACATTCAACCTCCAGGGTACCACATTCATTTACTGGCCAGGACACACTGGCTTTCAAGGTAATGAGATAGATAGACACATCTCAAGCACCAATAGATGGGGCATTGACAATGGCTATAGGGGATATGCTGAAATTGTTTCATGAGCATCTACTGGATGTGAACACCATGATTGCCACATTTAAAACTTGCAAACAAACTATACTGTATAAACAAACTATACTGTTTAAATAAACTATACTGTATATATAAAAAAAAATCAAGATTTTATCTGCGTCAAAATCAGCACTTAAGAGACTTGTTTCCTCTGTGATCTAGAACTTGTTATGATATAAAATATCACCAATAACGATATGTCAGGTAATGGTGCAAAATAAACAGCAACATAACTCAACTCCCTTATATGAACTATATCGTTCTAGAAATCTCGTGACACCACTATTCTACTACCAGATAGATCTGGTGGGAGTTTGAAAAGATAAATTAAAGAAACAAAATCTTGATAAAAATTTTGAGTTAGTAATTAGAAATAATAAATAAAACATTATATAAATAAACACTCATGAGCAGGCATGACTTGTGAACCAGAGATGTTAATAATATAACATTTTATTAACACTATGATGTTTGATATTTTTACTACATATATTACAACTGGTATTTCATTACCCGTGAATGTTATCATTCATGAAAAAGTTATTTTACATTTATTATCCTACTTCAGCTATAAATATTTATAATATTACACAAATGAATTATTTATTTTCTACTGTTTACAAATTGTGTTTGGGGGACAGAATGCAATTTATATGTCAATAAACATAATGATGGCATGAATTTAATTAAAGGAGAAACAGACCAATAGAGGCCCCAGAAAAAAAAAATATGAATGAAAAATAATATATATATATATATATATATATATAAATATAAAAGGCATGACACCTTGATGAGATTATTCTAAAAAGAATGATTAATAATTCAAGAAAAACAGAGATACAAGTGGTAAGGACATATCAAGAGATAGATTGCAGTCAGAGTGCACAATACAGGCAAGAGACAGTCGATGCTGGAGAACCACTGTAGTCAACCTTTAATGTGAAGACAGCACCTGATGGATGATGTGGATAAAATTCTTGGACAAAACTCTACATAAAAATAAATAGTAAAGACTGATTACTTCTTTCCCCTGTAAAAAATTAATATATTCAAAAAGTATTCATAAATAAAATCAGATATAGATGTGGCTGGATTACCTAATATATTTCTTCCATATATTTTTAATAGATAGTTGGGAGGAAAAAAATAAACAAAAAGGAAAGTATCTTCTTCCTTCCTTTCAGCCACTGTGAAACAAAATGGCTGACCCCCCCCCTCCCTAATGAATTTGGAAACAAAATTTCCAACAATAGCGAAGCGTTTAGAATTTTTCTCTCAAATTTAAACCCATATCTTACCAAATACATATATACGACTGCTTTCATCTCAACTGGTTAAACAGTATGTATGAATGGTTACTGCATGTAAGAGGGTTGCACAAATTGGATGTGTTCGTGCAAGGAAAAACAGCAGACATTATCTTTTATACATAGATTTTGTCTTCCTGAGGGCTTGCTACATTAAAATGAAGTGCTAGAACATAACTTGGTATTGATGTCAAGTTACCGCCAAAGACGGATGTGTCGGGCCATTGGCGCAAATGAAACGGCGACACAACGCATTTCCATTCTCTGGACTACATTCTGCTGGAAATCTAGTAGGACATGTCCTGCTACAAGAGAATTCAGCAGGAGTTTGAGAATGTACGCTGAAGAAGAAGAAGGATGTGTTCAACTTTAAGACTGAAAATATGAAAACTCAATTGTATTATCATTAAACAACACACAGTTTCAGCAGTTCCATACAACAGTTAACACATAATATGTTGCTTAATGACTTGGTACAAAATACTTTTGACAATTTACTTTTAGACAAAAGTAAATAAAGTAAATTGTTTAGGCATATATTGTAACAATAACTACCGCCAAAGACGGATGTGTCGGACATTGGTGCAAATAAAACAGAGACACAACACATTTCCATTCTCTGGACTACATCCTGCTGGAAATCTAGTAAGACCATTGTCCTGCTACAAGAGAGATCCAGTGGGAGTTTGAGAATGAACGCTAAAGAAGAAGTAATAACCACTGACGGTGAGTCATCCATGTGCTGTTCAGGCCTGAAAGGGAAGAAAAAATAGGAACACTGCTTTTTGGCATCTGTCTCTAAGCTTCAACTTTCTTGCACAGATCAGATAGCTGTTTGGACAGCTACAAATACTATAGGTGTGCATATACTTTTAAGGTGCTATTTGTGGACCTTTGTTTTAGGTCTGTAGTTTTTGGATTATGTATGCAAGATGTTAAATGCTCGATAGTAAACAAAAATTACTGAAAAATTATTAAATTATTTTGAAAATAATTGTCTTCACCATCATCAAGTGCCATCTCCGCAATGAAGGTCGGCCGCAATAGACCTCTAACATCCTGCCTCTTGTCTTAGTGGTGCACTCTGCTAAACTGTAACCTGTCCATCTCATAATGTTACTCTCCCACTTGTATCTCTGCCTACCTTGTGCTCACCTCCCTTCAACTTTACGCTCAAGTAAGGTCTTCAACAAGATGTCATGTCTTTAATGTGTCCAAAATACTTTATTTGTATGATCTTTATTTTCTTTAATAATTCTTTCTTCATACGAAGTGTTGTTATGACATCCACATCTCAATGGCATCAACAATTTCTTCTAATTGTTTGTTTATTGTCTATGCTTCTGAGCCATACATTAATATAGAATAGGTGTCAATCAATCAATCAATCAAGTGCCATGCCTACTGGCATAGGCGATCATGTTTCTCCACGACTCTGTCGCTTGTGTTGTCAATAAGCTTGGTTGGTGAGCTTCTACTGTGCCACGATACAAGCCCATCTAGTAACTTTTCCCTTTGTCGACCTCTATCTCTATTCCCTTTGATCTTTCCAGTGGTTATTAAGTGTTCAAGCTGTGCATTTTATAATAGGTGTAGCATTTTATAATTCTCATTTTTAGCTTGTTTGTAATTTATTTAGATGCTAATATTTTCCTCATGTCATTGAAAGTAATTTTAACCATTCCTATTCTCCTTTTAACTTCTGTTTCACATCTGCCATAATTTGTTATTATATATCCGAGATATTGATAATGTTCTACTTGTTGTAGTTTCTCTCCATGTATTTTTATGTATAGCACCTGTTCTTCTGTGACTTTGCTGATTATCATGGCACTTTGTTTTTTGGATGTTCATATTCTTTACTTGATTTATCGACTTGATCTATTAGTCTTTGTAGATCTTGTTCACTTCCTGCTAAAAGAACATTGAAGAAGAAGAATGCTGAAGAAGAAGTCTTAAATGTCTTAGAATGCTCTTAAATAAAGTAAAACAAGTAAATAAGAGATAACACCAAACAGCAACGAAAAGAAGAACATAATGGACTTATATCAGACATGAAAATATTAGAAGGAATGAAAATAGACTGCCATTACCAGCATTAAAATGAGTATTACATGACACATAAAGATACCAAGTGAAACTCTTTGCAGAACAACCATCAAAGAAGGTATAACTATAGGCCTCACTAGCATGCTAGAATTACACACAGCAGCATCACATCGCTCAAACTGGAGGATTCTGCCCTATGTACTGTATTCGGAGCTGAAGGAATATAGATAGATAGATATTAAATTTGTGTGTGCAATCTTCTCCTTCAACATGGGTGGCAGAGGGAAACTTTCTTTGTCATTCATGTTGCAAGCGAAGACTTATCATTGTCAGATGCCATCATCATACTATCTGCAACAGATCTCCATCATACTCACCTTTGCCACCCTTCAACTTTACCTTCAAGTAAGATCTTCAACAGTGTCATCTATTTCTATATGCCCAAGAAGTTACTAAGGAAGGTTGAAAGTGAAGCTGGCTACCCATGTGGAAAGCTGGCTACCCATGTGGAAAGCTAACTACTCAAATAGAAAGTAAAATATAATTTAAAAAAACAAAAAAACAGTAGAAACGGTATGATTGTAATAAAAAACAGTATGACTACAACATCAAGAAAAATCAAACAAATATATTTTTTGTTTTGCATTTGTTTTAAAACTTTCATAGGATCTATTTTACATTCCTACACAATTTCCAGCAGGATGTGGTCCAGATAATGGAAATGGATTGTTTTGCTGTATTATTTGCACCAATGGCCCAAAACATCCATCTTTGGTGATACTGAACGATATATAATTGGAGAAAGCATATCAAGAATAAAGCATAATTTCCAGAAAGGTAATTCAAGAAACTGGTTGATGAAGTTGCTGAAAAATTTCAAAATCTCCAGGGACAGATGAAGACCAAAAAAAAACACCCAGAAGAAAAAGTTCAAAACAGATACAAGCGGGATAAGCAAGACATGGCAAGAACTGGAAAAAATAGATAAAGATAGTAAAAAAATTATGGATGTTCATTGAAGGCATGTCCTCCTCAAGGAGTTAAAAAGGTGTATAGATACTTTACAGGAGGTAACAACAGATATTCACATTTATAATGTAATAACAACTATAGAGTGCATTCAAAAGTTATTATAGCTCTACTATCATACATGTATTAGTACTGTTTCTATTTCACTACTTTGAGGAATATGGTATTAGATCAGTATATTTTCATTTGATCAACGACATACTTAGGGATGATGTAGTCAGTACATCACGCACAAACTTTACTTTCCCAGGAGAACTGGACATTGAGCTACTATAGTCCCAATTATATTATCCTATTCTAACATAAAACTACAATGATATGAGTTATGACTGCAGGTTATCATAAGTGCACACTGGGTAAGTCCATAGGTACACCGATCTCCACCATAATAAATCCATCAGTGTAGCAGCTACAGGTCCAGTTTAACATTGATTTATCAGTCTCCGTGTATATCTATTATGTTTCTCTTTACAGGTCATTCTAATATTTACACAAATACCTGCTTATATATCTTGACAACGACCATGATTCACACTTTTGAAAATCTTCTAAACGCTCTAAACAAATGAGGTCTCTCAGTGCATTGAATATGTCAGATTGATCCATTGATGCACCTTTTCACAAAGTGGCCATGCTCTAAAGTGTATCGTTTTCACTCATTTTCCTCTACACCCTCATATCCATGAATGAATATAGAGGTAGTCTTTCTGGTCAGAGATTATCAGCAACTTCATCCACTGATGGAATACAAGTCAATGATATGTGGAACAAACAATAATTAGGCTGTCAGCAGTGATGTTGTTCCCTCTATCCTTTCAGATAAGACTTTTCGTATCCAGCTTAGGAAGCTTCAACCTTCTATATGGCATATGGGATGACTTGAGCAAGTGACTGATAGAAGGTGCTGATAATATTAGAACATTTTAAATTTGCTACATTGATGAAACTGTAATATTTTGGGAGTATAGAACAGGAACAAGTGACACAATCAAATACAGAATATATTTTTAAATCTAAAAAGAAGGATATACTATGTGATAGTGTGAGCTATTTGTACTCATGATTCCTATACCTTTTAAATTGTTTCAACAATGACACTTCTGCTGGTGACACTGTATGGTTTCATCTTCCAGAATGACACAGTGGTTTCGATTTCTGTGATTTCACAATCTGGTACGATGTTATCTGTGATTTCACATTCTAGTAAGATGCTATCTGTGATTTCACATTCTAGTAAGATGCTATCTGTGATTTCACAATCTGGTAAGATGTTATCTGTGATTTCACATTCTAGTAAGATGCTATCTGTGATTTCACATTCTAGTAAGATGCTATCTGTGATTTCACAATCTGGTAAGATGTTATCTGTGATTTCACATTCTGGTATGATGCTATCTGTAATTTCAATTTCTGGAAATTGACACAATGTGTGGCGTAAACTTCTAGCATGACACTATGTGTGGTTTCAAATTCTAAGAAAATACACAATGTGTTGTTTTACTTTCTAACAAATAACACTATGTGTGATTCACTTTCTAAATAATGACACAATGTGTGATTTAATCTTTTAACAAATGACACAAAGCGTCAATATGTGTGGTTTTACTTTATAAAAAGTGAAACAATGTGTGGTTTAATCTTCTAACAAACGACACCATGTCTGGTTTTACTTTATAAAAATTTCACTTACTAACAAATAAAACATTGCAAGGTTTCACCTACCAACAAATGATACAATATATTGTTTCACCTTCTAACAATATACACTATGTATGGTTTCATTAAGCCTGAAGATAAAGGGAGGGAGTTTAAACCCCACCCTCTCAGGAAATGATAACATTACTGTTAGTATTAGTAGGAATTTAACACACACAAAAATGCAGGTAAAATCACTCTCTTAATTTTTATTCACAACACAGTCAAATTTCTTATAAAAAGATGGAATTGGACACTTAATCGTTCAAAAGAAATTAACATTTTGTTAACCACCCTCCCCCTGGAGATGTACATTCAGCTTTGATTTGACCTAACAAATTAAAAAAATGTGTAGTTTAAATATCTATCATGACACTATGTGTCGTTTGAACTTCACACACAAGAAAATGAAACCAGTACTCTCCAGTTCAACGATGTGATGCAACTCTTTGTAACTCTACATGTTGCTAAAACCCATAGTCAAACCCTCTTTAACTCTATGTCTCCGTACGGTTTTCCTGCTATACCAAACACGATAGCAAATTCATATTAAAATGTAGATTTGGGCGGTTTTTCTACATAGTGGGTCTCCAAAATGTAGATATTAGCGGCTCAGTGGACATAGAGAGTTAATGGTTGTTCTGTGAAGAGTCTCTCTTTGTCTTTTTATTTTGCCATTTGGTACCCATTTTAATTCTTGTAGTGGCAGGCTATTTTCATTTGTTCTAAATACATGTCTGATATAAGTCCATCATTATTTTCTTGTTATAGAAATATATTGCTGCTTGGTATCTTCTCTTACTTGCTTGTTTGATTTGAATTCTTCCTATCAATTATTTAAGAGTTTTCTAAGATATTTATTTTCAAATGAATTTAATTTCGTCTCCAGTGCTTTTGTTATTTTCCAACTTTCACAACCATATATTACAGTGGTACTGGAGTTGAACAGTCATAGTTTGGTATATTTACTTATTGTTTTTGATTTCCAGATGTTTCATAGGTGGTTGAATGCACTTGATGTCAACGCAGTTCTGGTAGAAATGTCTATATAAAGTTGTTTTCAATATACACATTGCCAAAACAATAATATACAAGAAGATCTAGAGAACTTAGATGTCCCATGTAAGTATTAACAAATCAAAAACAAATGAGAATACTTACAGAACTGGATTTCTTGAGTAGAAATGATCACAACAAAAGATAGGAAGATGACTGTGACAAAATCAATGTCATAACAGAATACACAGGATTACTATAATTATACATTGGTGATAATTACATGAAAGATCTGGAATTAAAACAGAACCTAGTTTTAAAAAGCTATTCCATTTGATAATTAGGTAGAGATTCCTAAAATTACTTTCATTATTTCATTAATAATGTCCAAGCTTTCATCTTCAATGATTATAACATCAAAGTTGTCCAGATATGTCGACAAGTTCTCTTGTACCTGCAAGTTCATGACAAAAAGGAATAATCATTAAAACTGTCATGGGTGTAGTGACAATTGAGATGGATAAAAGAAATAAATAAAAGTAAGACTTATTAAAATTTGAGTTGATAGTGAGCTTGTCTCACAAACCAAACTTGCCAGACTAGGTGGTATGAGCACCAACCATCCACACCGCACTGGTGATGTGATTGGATGTATTAGTGGTGCATCAAAATTCAACAATAAGTTAAATAGCTTATGTCAAAAACAATCTCGCTAAATAAATACAAATATAATCTAGGGGTAGTTTATTTTTAACACATAAACACACACATATGCATTAAAATGCTTGAAGTTGAAAAGGGAATCGTGCCAAAGATGGATGTGTTGGGCCATTTGCGCAAATAAAACAGCGACACAATGCATTTCCATTCTCTGGACTACATCCTGCTGGAAATCTAATATGACCATGGTCCTGCTACAAAGGAGATTCAGAGAGAGTTTGAGAATGAACGTTGAAGAAGAAGAAAAAGGGAACGGTACATAGTAATCAAAGTGTATATATATAAATTTTGTTAACCACTGTTTATTTATAGAATTAAAAGGAGTATGAAAGAGAGTTTTTTTTCTATAATAATGAACATAGACATATACAACAATCTGAGTACAATAAAATCCTTCCTCTACATGTTATGGCAACTTCAATAATTAGTATGCCGACAAAGATCAAAGGATTTCATTTGTGCATAAAAACTGGACATGATGCACAAATATAAAGTATGAATTTGTTGTTTGAATTTGTTCTAACCAAAAATAACATTGTATTAAAAAAAAATGGCATTAATATGTTAGATGGTTACTCAGATAATTACATTTGTTTGAGGGCAAAGCTAGTTAAACACGCTATAGATAGATCATGGACACTTTTTCCCAATGAGAATTCAACCCTTTATCCTACAGGGGAGACCTAGGAATCTCACAAGTGCACAATATTTTGCATCCCATAAAATCAAAAGGGAAAAACAAAGACCTAAAAAACATTTAAAAATCTTGCAGAAAGTTGTATTTTGCACTTTAATAGAAATAAGATAGTTGCCTAAAATGTAAAATGAGTTTTATTATACCTGTATTCTCGCACAGTCTCCTATAAATGTTCAGCTGCCTAGTCAGTGATTGAAACTAGCGTCGCTTATCAAACTTGCTAAGTAGTGATGGTACAATTTCTGTACCTTCCCAGAGTAAGAACCCTGGTACCCTACTTACTTTTTGCCGGTGAACCATGGGAGAAATTTTTATTTCAAACTATGAATAACGGATGGATTTAAAACCCAGGTTTGCTGGTCAGTGGATGAATGACTTAATATTACGCTACAGTGCCACCCTTGCTTGATAAAGTATTAGTGTCCACTGTCTATTTCCTCAAACTATATTATAATCCATTTAGCCATATCTGTTCCTTTAGGAACTGTATCTTTTCCGTTAAGTTTCTATGCTGTTCAAAGAATTAGAAAATTGGCACCTACAAACTCATGTTATAGCACACTTTTATCAGCAATGATTACAATCCTACCTTAAAATTCAGGAATCCTATCTTCAGTTCACATTCCACATGTTCAGCACCTTCAGACATGCCGAGGTCACCAATAGAATCACCCATGAGAACCAGATTTTCTCTATGTCTGATGTTATGAAAATAGTCACTTGAGTGGATGGTGTTCTCATTCTTGTTAAAGGTATGAATTATTTCATCTCCAGCAAAACCAACTACCTGTCCCTGCAATAGACGAAAAAGAAATATTATTGTATGCACATGAAGTAATAAAGTTTCCTTTAGTTTCAGTCTAATTTCTCTTTGCAAGCGAGAGTTTCTCTTCATTATGGCTTCTAGTAAAATAATAATAATAATAGTAATAATAATAATATTAAATAATAATAATACCCATCAGGTTGTAGGGATGCTACATTGGATAAATCAGCAGAAATAACCTTCTAAATATCTCTATCCTCAGCCAGGAGGAGTGTAGAAAAATATCAGTAAAATTGTGCTGCATGACATTTGTGTTATTTCTGCTTGTCCATAAGAGAAGTTTCAGAGAGGAGATGGGCACCACCAAGACAAATTATGCACATTGTAATATTGCCATTGGAGTATCAGAATAATATGGATTGTTGTGTGTGTGTGATGATGTCTCCAATGTGGCACCTCTACGAACAAGAAGGGCTATGGTTCTCTTTGTGGAAGTGAAGGGTTTCTTTTCTTTAGATTCAGTTCAATATCTCTTCATGAAGCAAGAGGATAAATAAAAAATTCTTGAGACCAACAGGAATTGAACCAGTCCGTTCTGATGGCCCCAAATCTTCTGGCAACAAGAGTAAACGGTTTTTTCCGTGCTTGACTAACTGCACCTCCAAAAAAGATGTGATTTTGTCAAGACATTCAAACTGTGTACTCAAGTCACTTAGAATGGACCAATCGAGACAAGGACTATTACAACAACAATGAACATCCTGTACAAGTATTGAAGTATCCTCAGTAACAACAAACATATAACATATATCATCTGTATTATTTCTACAAGGGTCAATAGGTTTTCTTGTAAACATGGATAATATATATAGACAGTACAATTTTGCTTCAAATAATTGCTTATACAAGTAAATTCAAGTAGGAAGTGAGAGGATAAATAACAATTTTTTAAGACCAACGGGAATTGAACCGGTTGGACTGGTTCGCTTTTTTGTTTGCCATCTTTTTAATCAAGATAAGGTTTTTGAACCTGGCAAGCTGTAACCCATTGATAGCAAGCAAGCTACTGTGCTACTCATAGAGCATTGGTACAGTACATGCATTAATATCCTTTATTCCTACATGTGGATATCATGTTATATTCTGTTAATTTTCTTTTTATTTTGTTTAGTCTCTCTCCTTCCAATTTTTACAATTTCCATTTATCATTTATACTGAACTAGCATATACCCCAATTAGGTCTGTTGTGATCTGATTGTGGACAGTCACTTTCTTTACTCATCCTGTGTTATGTTGTCTTCTTGATAAATCTTTTTAGTTAAATTATCAATTTGTATGTGTTTTCCTCAGTGTTTTCAATAATGTTTAGCAAACCTTCAATACCATTTCCAAATTACTGCCTGTCAGATCAGATTAGTTGTTACCTATTATCGATGAGACTATTAGCATCTTGAAAACAGTGCATGGTAATCAATAAGAAAGTTTTCACAGAGAAACATATGCCATAGTTACTTCAAATATACATTTAAGAGTGCACAATCTCATGTGTCAACAAAGATAGAATATTTCCAAAGACAAAGTCTGTAAACTATAAGATTAAATTAAATTTATACAATAGATAAATCTGAATAATGACACCATATGTACAGTACAGATCAATGGGGCATAATGACAACACAAATTTACGACATAAATTCTAAAGCATACTGTAACTGTCATGTAAGTAGGCAATGTCAGTGCACAGAATGTTCTGCAGATGATATTGCTGTACAGGTAAACCACATTACATCACAGTAAGAAGTTAAAGATAGTTGCCCCATTTGTGGCATGAAGTAAAACAGAAAAATGTGGGGCATGCTGCTTAATTGATTGGGCAGGTAATAAAAAAAATATAGGAATGTGTCATGTTACTGATGACAAAACATTTGGGTCGGTCAAGACAAAGTGATGTCAAAACAATAGACACACTAAGAATGCACTCATAAAACACCATATCAAGAGTACTATTCTAATGAAAAACATCCTAATGAAAACACAAGTGACATTTCAGATCACACTTTTGTCAAGATATACACAGACAAAGAAGTAAACTAAAAATCTAAATCTAGTTATAAATTTAAATTTATTTCTACTGAAGTGTACAACTTTTCCAAATGTACCATCATTTAATAGTACAAACCTTCTTAAAATGAGATAAAAACGAAGCAATAAGAACAAACCTGCTCATCAAATTTGAGAAAATTTGAGACAATCTTCATGTTGCTGTAAAAGTTAGCTTGCTGTACGATGGTCTCATAAATAATATCACCAATGCCAGCTGAGAAAATCAAAACTGGGATGTCTAGTTGATGAAGCTGATCAAAGAACCACTTGCAGCCATTCCTGGAGCCAAAATAAAGATAGTACAGCGTTAAAATTTTTTATTTCTCAACAATTAAATCTGTAGCCTGAAGAATCAAAACATTCAAACCTGCACACTTCTAAGCAATTAAAACATGCATCAATGAGAACATTGAACAATAGCAGCATGCACCAATGAGGGCACTCAAAAATGGCAGCATGTATCAATGATGGCACTAAAAAAATGGCAGCATGTTCCAATGAGGGCACTAAAAAATGGCAGCATGTACCAATGAGGGCACTCAAAAATTGCAGCATGTACCAATGAGGGCACTCAAAATGATAGCATGCAACGAGATCATGCAATAACTAAAACATTAAAAAACTAGAACATTTAACAATGAACACTTCAAGCAAATAAGAGCATTCACCAATGAGATCATTCACCAATAGGAGTATTCACCAATGAGATCATTCAACAAAGGGAACATTTAAAATTTAGTAATTTCAATAATAGAGTGATAAATATTAAAACTGAGCTTTCCGCTGAGGATGGATGTTTTGAGCCATTGGTGCAAATAAAACGGCGACACAACCCATCTCCATTCATTGGACTATATTCATTTAGAAATCTTGTAAGACCATTGGTCTGTTACATGAGAAATCTAGAACAAATATGAGAATGAACACTGGAAGAAGAAGAAAACTGAGCTTAAATATGAAGTAACCGTTTCTACTTGTTTATTGGACTGCCCTCATAAATGTAAATTACCAAATGGTCAGAGGGTATCTGACAAAGTGGAAAGGTGCCGTAGTAAAAAAAGGAACAAAAAGTAATGCAAAATTAGTTAAACAGGTTATTAGGAAAACCTAACTATGAATAAATATAGATGAAAAGGTATATAAAAAATATGCAATAAATCAAATCTTATCATATCCTCATAAATGTACAGGATATGATTTGCAAATAACACATATCTGGATTACTATAACATAACAAGTACTTATATTAAAAAATTACAAGTTGAAGATGTTTTGCATTATCCATAGGTTATTTTCAAGTTTTGCATAAAGTTGTGATAAATTATTGATGAGACAATGAAGGAAATGTGGAATGATGGAAAAAAAGGTTGTACAGACAAATAGCTAGGTAAGGTCAATAAGGAGACAGCAAGCAGTCTTATAAAGTAGAATTCCCCTTAAATAATTCATGGTCCATTCATCGCTTAGAGAATAACATCTCTAGCAGGACAAAAGCAGGTCAAGATTTGATGGTGTAACAAGACAAGAAGATTGGACTAGGTGCTCAGGACGGAAGAAAAAAATGTACTTCAACATGAAAATAAACAGTAATAGAACAGGATCAATACTAAGCTAGAAAATCTATTACAGAGAAACCCAGATTTAACTGGATTGACATGCTACCACAATTAATACTATGGTAGATAGAATGTCCATTACAGGAAAACCCAGATTTAAGTGGATTGGCTCAGGTCACAAACAATATCAGACCTTAGGGCAGATTTCCCCTATTTTCGAAAACAAATATGTGAAACAAAATTGAACACTAAAAAAGCACTATATAAAACGATCATCACACCATCATTATGCTACCAATTTCAAATGTGGACATTAAAAACATAAGTCAAAAGAAAACTTGTTACAACACAGAAATGACTTGTTTACGTGGAATCCTCGGGGTAACATAACAATAGAAGATCAAATCAGAAATAAAAATATCAGAAGACTAGCAAACACAATGCCAATCCTGGATTACATCAGAAGACAACAGATTAAGTGGTTTTCACATGCATCCAGACTACCATCAGACAGTGTCCCTCAAAAATCATTACTTTACAGGGACAATGGATACAAAGCCAGAGGCAGATCATGCAAATGATGGATTACAGAAATAAAGGAGTCAATGAAAACAAACAAATATGAAGCAAACAAAAAAGTCAGCTCAAAAGAACTCTTCTACTCCTAATGCCGCAAAGCACAAAAGGGTATAAAGTGAAAAGAAGAAAGAAAAACAATATAGAAAGTGAGCAGACAGAATCATTTACAGTAACACACACTTTACTAGTCCAGTAGCAAGTATGACACAAATTATTAACATGTGCATGGAAACTGTGAACAGAGACCAGAGGCTGAAAACACTCAAGTGTTAATGGTGATGTTGGCTTCAGCTGCATAGAAAAAAACACCACATTGACATGAATATCACAGAGGACAGAATTATAATCTGTTTCCAACGAACAGGAGGCTTTAACAGAAGCTCCCCAACATTGTGTTGAGAAGCTCAGTTAATTCTACGTCTATCACATCTCACACTGTTCTTCTAAATGATTGTTTTCTCCATGTTGCCCTGGGTCCATCTATTCTATATATTTACCTCCTGGGGTCCAGTTAAGAATGGTGTGTAAATATCGACTTTTATCATTCATAAGATGTGTCCCAACAACCGCATCTTATGTTTTGGTAATTTCATCAATGAATTGTTGATGTTTGTGTATGCTGTGATATTTGTTATCTTCTGTTGTCCTTAGATTCATATAATTTTTCTTAGACATCATCCTTCAAAGTCTTTTATTCTTCTTCATCGTTCATTCTCAAACTCCCACTGAATATCTCTTGTAGCAGGACCATGGTTCTATTAGATTTCCAGAAGGATATAGTTCAGAGAATGGAAATGTACTATGTTGCCATTTTATTTGCACCAATGGCCCGACACATCCATCTGGTGTACTTTTGACAACCGGAATCTAGTTCAGTGTTCAGCCTATCATCTGTGAACAAATCATTGACACAGCATGTCGCTTCTCATTTTCTTACTTTTGCCTTCTGTAAAATGGTCCCCATGGATGATGAAGAAATGCAGGCCAGCAAACATTGCACCTTTGTTCTCGTGTGGCAGACTCCAAGGTGTCACTGAATGTTAGGTGTATAATACAGCTGCTGGCCGAGCGATGGATCGGGCAGACATTTTGAATATCCTATGGGAAAACGCACAAACAAATGACTGTATAAGTGATGATGACTCTTGTACCAAGACTAGAATAAGGGAACTTGGATTGAAATGTGGTATTGCTAGAAAGGAGTGGTTTTGTGGATAAGAAAAAAATGGTCAATCAACGGCGTACTGGGACAGTGAGGCAACGTGTAATGATGGAAACCCTCAATGAGAGATCTTGAGCACCTATGGACTTGTCCGGAGTACAGTGATGATGATCCAACGAGTAACTAACTAAGTAACTAACTAGGTGTTTAAACTCATAAATATAACATTAAATATAATTGTGGATTTTGAAAAGTGTTGTTAAAGAGGGAAATTAGTTATAAATTAATGCACTATAGAGGGATTCCACTGTAATATAATTGCTAAAGAGGGAAATTAGTTATAAATGTATGCACTATAGAGGGATTCCACTGTAATATAATTGCTAAAGAGGGAAATTAGTTATAAATGTATGCACTATAGAGGGATTCCACTGTAATATAATTGCTAAAGAGGGAAATTAGTTATAAATGTATGCACTATAGAGGGATTCCACTGTAATATAATTGTTAAACTGTTCCGTATCTTACCTTAAACGAGCAAATGAGTCAGCGACAATATGTTGTAAAATGTCTCGAGTAAGGTTGCAAGAAGTAACAAGTTCGTGACCTCTAGTCCACCTGATAAGTGTGAAGATATGATAACTAATGTATTATGGATTAAATAGCTGTTATGTTACAAAATTATAAATTTGGGAGCCAGAGGCAGCATATAAGAAACTCTACAGTAGATGATGTGATGACAACAGCCAAAATTAAGTTATTTTACAGTAGATGACATAGTAATGACAACAGACAAAATTGAGTTATTTTACATTAGATGACATAGTTTGTTTGTTTGTTTTTCGTTCGCTCCATTATAACCATCACAGATATCCGTGCGATTTCCGCCGGGAGCGTGATTACATTGTGCCACTGTTATGCGCCTTGTAGGCCTAGCACATCCGATTTCGGCATGCCTTGACAATTCGGGTGGGCTACCCTTAGCCTGTGACAGCCTCTATATCTGTCTCCAGGCATGCGTAGTGGAGCCTCTTCGCCCAGACGACTTTTTGCTCTTGTCTGACTCGAACGAGGTGTTCCACTGTCTATGAACTTGCCTCGTGTAATTGGACATGCTGTGCCTGTGCCCATTGGGTACTGAACCGTTTCTCATCCGTGAGCCTGTTTCCTTAAGGGGAAGAACTCAACAGAGGAGTTGGACCCTGGCTCTTTCGCCCTCTTAGCCGAGGTGTCATTCACCGACATCGTGTACCCCTTGTCCAAGTTCGAGTCTCACACCACGCGTTTGAGAGCAAGGCGTTCTCGAGCTGAACGTCCTTGTCCCAATAGCGCCTGAGCCCATCAGGTACTGAACCCTTTCTCTCTTCAAGTGTATTTCCGGTGTAGGAAAACCTGACAGTAGAGTTGGGCCAGGGCTAAATCGTTGTCCCTTTTGTGCCTGAGCGCATCGAGTACGTAACCCTTTCTCTTCGCGAGCATATTTCCGGTTTAGGAAGGCTCGACATTAGAGTTGAATTAGGTCTTCTTGCTTTACCAAACGCAAATGAATGGGTCTGGGTTTCTGCCTGTAAGGAACACAGGTAACTAGAAGCTCGGCTCGAGCTGACGGAGCTTGTAGTTCCCCTTTCCTAGGAACTTTTCATTTTCTATGTGCAGTTCGCGCTGCCCTCTAGCGCTGTTCTGCCCTTTCATTGTACTCGGTATGAGATATATTTGTCTCTCGCCATGCATCTACCGTTATGTGCATTTTACATTGGCCGCCCCTCTAATGTTCGGACTGGACTGACTAGCTTCACTGTATGTCAACAGTGTCGCTATATGTGGTGCTGCTGGTGGTGTCAGAGATATTGTCTGTCTTTTGTGCAGTCAAATCTCTTTCCATCTGCTACCTCCACATTCTCGGACACGATCCCCAAATGATTTGGCCAGAATCAGCACGAGCTGCTGTATTTCTGTTTCCAGGGTGCACCGCATGGAGGTACATTTGGGATCTTGGTTATCTGCTAACCCTGGGTCCGCCTAGAGCAATGCGTTCCCTTTGCACCCCAGAGGACATAGTAAAGACAACAAGCTTTTTACTGGCTTGGCTGATTAAGGCAACTGTTCTATAATTTGAACAATTTTGCATATTATCACTTTTGGGTACTGATTAGTATGCTGAATATTTCCAGTCCCTTGGCCAAGTTTCTGTTTTCTAGATCTCCAAGTACACAGTTTCCAAAGGTGTTGTGTAAACAGTGTGTTTGTAATGATTAAGTTGTTTTCTAAACACAATTGAGTTAGTGTTTCCCCTTGATTGTTTCTTTCTCCTAAACCAAAACTTCCTTTCACCCTAATCTTGTGTACTAGCCTACTTTCTCCAACTTTGGCGTTAAAATTTCCCATAATTATCAATATGTCATACAGAGTACTTTGTTTTATCAATTGTTGCCTGTAGCTGATCATAAAATTTATCAATTTCTTGAATTTCTATTGTTGAAGTTGGTGTACAAACCTGTATAATTCTAATGTTTCTCTTGCGTAATTGTGTTCTGATACTGATGATGCAAAGATTTATATCTTAAAACGGATATACTTGACGTGTTAGCAATTATAAAGCCTACCCCACTATGATGTACTTTCTCACTGCCTGAGAATATGAACACTTAACTGGTTGTTAGGTTAAGATGAACTTTGCCTAACCATCAATTCTTTGCACTTACACTATTAAGATTAACGAACAGATATTTTGAATGGTTCAAAATAAATAAATAAATATGTAAACGTATTTAAATACTTTTCACACCAGCAAAAAGTTTAGAAACCATTGGTGTAGATTATTCTTCTATTTGTTCTGTAACATGTCTACAGAGCAAGTCCAATTTCCTGAATAAATGCTGCTGTATGTGACACAGTGTTCCTCCCTTAACTGATTTAGTGTAATGCAGACTTGCAGAATATAAGGTCTGTGATACCTGCCCACATGAACACAGATGTGATGGAACCACTCTTAGTCTGTTGTGTCCTCCTGTCCTGATGTGGAAGATGATAACCTTCTCAGCTGTGTCAAGATAGTGTCAATCCTGGTGTAGATGAAGTTCTGATGCTTCCACAAGAGAAAGTCAGTCAGTCAAGCAGTTCCTCTTTGGGCAAATTTGGCACATAGGGCGGTTGTCATAGTTCTCCATGCCTGTTGGTTAGTTGCCACGGATTGCAGGTCTTGTGCATTTATGCCTGTTGATTTTAATATTCCACAAGAGGAAAGTTTCATCATATATGCATGTTATCTGCTTGGTGTTAGAGGAGGTAGGTAGTGACAAATTACATGTACAGAAATGATGGGAATGTGGGTGACTAGAGATCTAATGATCCCATGACCAACACCTACCTGGGATGTTTAGCTCATATGATTATATAGACTGATGAATACATACACTATGTGACCACTTATATATTATAAATACATATTTTGTTGGTAACATTATAAATACACATTTTGTTGGTAACATTATAAATACACATTTTGGTGGTAACATTATAAATACATATTTTGTTGGTAACATTATAAATACACATTTTGTTGGTAACATTATAAATACACATTTTGGTGGTAACATTATAAATACATATTTTGTTGGTAACATTATAAATACATATTTTGTTGGTAACATTATAAATACATATTTTGTTGGTAACATTATAAATACACCTTTTGTTGGTAACATTATAAATACATATTTTGTTGGTAACATTATAAATACACATTTTGTTGGTAACATTATAAATACACATTTTGTTGGTAACATTATAAATACACATTTTGTTGGTAACATTATAAATACACATTTTGTTGGTAACATTATAAATACACATTTTGTTGGTAACATTATAAATACATATTTTGTCAAGCTGTAGATATGATTACCTTAGAGGGTAAGAAGGAGAGTGTTACCTAATTTTGAAGACCTTTTTTGAAAAATCGCTATTGGAAGGTTTTTTTTAATTGACATTTGGTTAAGTTCCTTAAACCCCTCCTTTATCTAAGGACCTGCATGTTGTAGGTCACTACATTATAAATATGCAAGTTGTCTGTAATTATAAATATGTATATTGAATGAGACTTAACTATAAATAAACAAACAAGTTGTAGGTGGATATATTATAAATACATAAGCTGTATATGACTTATCATCATTATCATTTTCTTTCAATCACAGATCTCTTTAATGAAAGAAACAGGGTGCAAAGGATCTTGCCTTGCTCTTGTAAGGACCCAGGGTTAGCTGATAACCAAGATCCTAAAAGTACCTCCTCGTGGTGCATCCTGGAAACAGAAATACAGCTGCTCTTGCTGTATTACTGGCTAACACTTTTAGGCTCATGTCCATGGATGCTGTAGAAGGAATGAGAATTGCCTGCAGAGAGACAGGAAATATCTCAGAAACTTCTAAACCATTACATCCAACATCACTATTAGTACACAGGGATGCAAGGCATTTGTGCATTCCGATTCTGCTGGCTTAAAAGCAGAAAAATTGGAGGGGTGACCAATATCAATGTCCCTAACATATGGTGATCTTATGACACTGAATCTGGAAAAGATTACACATGCTAGAGGGAAGTGTAGTGTGTAAATCAATTCAGTGGCAATGAAGCTACACAAGACCAGCATGTACTGAGTGGCCGAAGTGCTGTTTATGCTTGAGAAAACACAAAAGCCCACATGTCCCATCAAAATTGGAGTCATGACTCAAGTATTAGATACACAAACTTGAAAATGCACTCCTGGATATGGAAAAAAAGCTTTGAATACAGCTCCCCATTGCACACACGACCAGCACTGAACAAATGTCTGATCAAAGCAGTGTTGAGACTCGAACTCTGGACATTGCGGGCAATGTAGAGCAGGGCGCACGTCTCTAATAACACTGCAAACCAAGCTCAACTCAAAAGTCAACCGTTGCCCAATACAACTCATACAGAGAGAATTTGGTTCAGTACCCAAGGGCCCACTGCGAAGCTCCTTGTTCGAGATTCATATTTTACCTACTTCTTTGGGTAATATACATTGCTAAGATTCAAAAATATAGACTGCGCCTGACGATGGATTAGCAGGCCATCTCAAGAGGATGACGCAAGTGTGTGAAAATGCACAGGTCAAATCCCAGACCCCTAACACGTTTGGCAAAGCAGCATTTCATCTAGGAAGGTGTATCAACCCTGAGTCTAATCCATCCCCTCTACCCAACACAGCTCATACAGAAGACATTAGGTCTGGGACCTAAGGACACAAAGGGTGGTAATGGAATGATCTTCCTACATGAGGAACAGCTCACTGGCTACGAAGCGTCTTGTCGGATGAAAAACAAACAAAAGGTGACACAGGCAAACTGCCAGCTCGTCTTGTGACACATACCCCCTCTGAGCAGAAGGCTCCTTCAATAGACAATTCACTAAGCTGAAGTCTCTTGGGTATGAGAGAAAGTTTACATTCCCCACTGCATATAGGAAGTAAGAGCTAATGCTCACAATTCCTGGGGTTCAAGAAAAAGAAGAATTAAAGAAACAAATAATCCATCACTTACCATTCAATCATTAATGGTATTTTTTCCTGTACAGTTTTTGAGTGGTCAAATTCAATGGGCAAGTATGTATCCTTGAGTTTTCTAGCCTTAAAAAACAAATTCAGAAATTTCAAATAATTATTTCTTAGCTGATAACACTGGTGGTAATAAAGTCATATTGTTCACAGATTATAACACTGGTGGTAATAAAGTCATATTGTTCACAGATTATAACACTGGTGGTGATAAAGTCATCTTGTTCACAGATGATAACACTGGCAGTGATAAAGTCATCTTGTTCACAGATGATAACACTGGTTGTGATAAAGTCATCTTGTTCACAGATCATAACACTGGTGGTAATAGTCATCTTGTTCACAGATGACAACACTGGTAGTGATAAAGTCATCTTGTTCACAGATGATAATACTGGTCGTGATAAAGTCATCTTGTTCACAGATGATAACACTGGTGGTAATAAAGTCATCTTGTTTACAGATGAATTTTTCAAGCGAGGTTAGAAACTGGCTGGATTTTTCCAACTCATGCATGTTTAGGAATTAGGGTGATAGCAGTAGGACCTAGTGTGATAAAAGTAGGACTTGGAATAAGTGTGATAGAAGTAGGACATCTGGAAAAAGAAGAACACCAAATGAAAACCTTGTGATAGATGGAAACAGAACAATCACCACAGATCAGAAAAAGGCAGAACACTTTAACCATTTTTTTTGCAAGTGTGAACAGAGTAGGGAACCTGTCAGAGGCTGATAAGAAGCATCTGTACCTACTGAAGCAGCAAGAAAAAGTCCAAACTTCTAGCTCATCCATATCTGAAGATGACTTCAGTATGCAGGAACTCCAACAAGGGCTGAAGACACCAAAGCCAAGAAAGTCTCCTGGACCAGATAAAATTTATAATGAAATGTTAACACATGTGGGCACATCAGGGAAAGAGGTACTCCTTAAACTAATAAATATGACCTGGAGAAACGGAAGACTGCCTAAATCCTGTAGAAATGCTCACATCTTTCCCATCCTGAAAAGTAACAAACCTCCAGATGAACCCCAAAGCTACCACCCCATACCTCTAACATCATTTCTTGGAAAACTAGCAGAAGGAATGGTTAACACATGATGTAATTGGTTCCTTGAGAGCTCAAACATTCTCTGCCATGAACAAGCTAGCTTCAGAAAAGGCAGTTGCACAGAAGATCACCTATTTAAGTTGACACAGGAAATCCATGATGGATTCTAGGAAAACAAACATACTGTAGCCATCTTCTCTGACTTGCAACAGGCTTATGATCGAGTATGGAGAAATGGCCTCTTGATGAAGGATTGAGGTGGAAATTAGTGGAAAGCTATATAACTGGATAAAATACTTCCTCATTGACAGAACAATCCAAAGATAAATGATGCAATTTCATCTAAAGAAGTTGTAGAGGAAGGCTTACCACAAGGTTCTGCTTTGAGCTGCACCCTCTTCCTCATTTACATTAATGACCTTGCCAAACATATCAAAGCTGAAAAAGCCCTCTATGCTGATGATCTAACAATATGGCAGAGCCATGAGAATGTTGAAAGTGCTGCCAAAAGACTAAATGGAGATTTAAGAAGACTACACGAGTACTGTCAAACATGGAAACCAAAAGTAAACTGTGAGAAAACTGTCTATATCATCTTTACCAAAAGTCATAAAGTAGCCAAAGAAAATATCAGTCTATGGTTGAACACACAGAAATTGCCAAGAGACATCCCACATATCTTGGAATCACGCTTGATTGGCAGCTCACCCTCAAGAAGCAAGAAGAAAATATCAAAAATAAAGCACTTAAATGATTGCAACTACTGAAAAGACTCACAGGCACATCATGGGGATTAGACAGGGATACCCTTAGAGGATTATATCTTGGGTACATACGCTCTGCTTTAGAATACAACAGTACACTCTTCACATGTTCCAAGACAAATGTACAATCTCTAGACAGAGAGCAGAACAATGCCCTACGTCTTATTAGTGGAGCAATGAGATCTACACCAGCGACTGCATGTGAAATACATACAAATGTAGAACCCCTTGAGATGCGGAGAGATATGGCTGCAATAGAAGCTTATGAAAGAAGCAAAAAAGAACAAAGACCACCCAAATAAACAACTTGTAGAAAATTGGCAACCAAACTACAGATTAAAACAAAAGTCAGCCCGTAGCCATGTCAATGAAATAAAAGACAGCTATCACTTCCCAGACAAGAGACAAGAATTGTAAAGAGTAGAAAAATATTTACCACCACACACAAGTTTTAAATTACTAGAAATCAAGACACAATTAAGAGATAATGCAACGAAAAGTTCAGACCCAGTAAGTCTTATGAAAGCGAAACAGAAAACAATAGACACCTACCCAGAACAATGGATTCATGTCTATACTGATGGGTCTGCTTTTAAAGCCACCATCAAAGCAGGTTATGGTGTCTATAAAGAATATTCAGACAAAACATCTGATGAGTTGTTTGATGCCTGTGGGGAGACATGTTCTAACTATGAAGCTGAAATAACAGCACTAGAAGTTACATTGTACCACCTGAAGACCATATTTGATGCCCTTCCATCAAAAGACCAAAACATTCTGATTGTTACCAAATCTATGCCAGCTCTTCAAGCACTAGAATATGATGGACATTGTAAACCTGAGCTAGTTTAAATATATCACCACGCAAACCAGCTGCTTACATCTTATGAAGTCTGCATTGTTATGCAGTGGATTCCTGGCCACTCAAACACACCTAGCAATGATAAGGCAGACAGACTAGCAAAGCAGGAATCATAACAAGAACAGTCATATCCACAAACAACTATGCATACAGTTAAAATGAAGTTGAAATTTGTGAACAAAGAAAATTGGATGAACAGATGGGCCATGGGAAACACTGGGAGGGAAATCTATAAATATATGACCAGCCCAAACCCTAAAGACAAGATCAACCTCCTGGGAAGGAAGGACCAGAGTATCATCTTCAGACTGTGCACACAACATGTACAGCTTAATAATCACCTGAACAGAATACAACCACAACACACTCCAGGGTGCCGGCTGTGCACTCATCCCTATGAAACTGTTGACCACCACCTTTTTGAATGCCCAGCGCTGGAGGACATCAGGAAAATGCTTCTCCCTCCAGGGCCAGATAAATGGAACACATCATATGGAACAAAACAACAGCTCACAAACACATGCATATATCACTCAATGGCATTGGGTAAAAGAGCATGAGCCCAGGACAACGGACCAACCAAGTAGGACTTGGAATTAGTGTGATAGAAATAGTACTTGGAATTAGTGTGAAGAGTAGGACTTGCTGCATTGGTTCATCTTTCTGTCAATCATATGTTTAGGATCTTTCTATAGGATCATTCCAAGTACCAATACTTTCTTTCTCATTGCTCATGTCTCACAACCATAATTTGCCACTGCAAAAATATAGCTTCTTAATAGCTGTAGCTTTATTTTTATGTTTGCCCCTTCATATAGATTTTTCATCTGCGATGTTTTTTGCAGGGCGTTGTTAATCTCTTTCTAATCTCTGCTGAGCAATCTCATAAAATGTTGATGGTTGAAAGGGATATTGAAAGTAACTGACATTTTCTAGTTGTTCTTTGTCAATGGCTATTGTAGGTGTGAGGTTATTCCTGTCGATATGCATTATTCTTGTCTTTTTATGCATTGAAGAAATAGTTTTGTGCTTCGTTAGAATGTTTAACTGACATAATCATGTGTTCTAAACCTGTGAGGCTCTTTAGGGAGTTGTCATCTTCATCCCTAATTTCTGAAATCTCATGTCCTCCGATATTAAGGAGTTGAAACTGTTCATAATGTGGGCTTCTTGTACATTTCGCATGATGTTTTCTGCATATATGTTGAACAGGTATATGGTGAGAGGATGTATCACTGTCTGACTCCTTTTTTTTATATCTCAAACCAGTCAGATGTTTCTCCCTTGAGGCGCAGAAATGCCTGTTGCTCCAGATAAAGCATTTTAATGAGTGATATGAGATGGCGTGTAAAGACCATGCCTTCCGTTATGTTCCATAATTTATTGTGTGTTATTCAGTCAAAGTTATTCCTTTGAGTAGTCTATGAAACCTGTATATATCTGCATTGAGCTTGCTGCACTTCTCTATTACATTTCTCATGTTCAAGATGTGATCCCTAGTACCACTGGGTTTTCCTCCTGCTTGTATTAATTCAGCAGCCAATTTGTCGCACCCTCATGACTTGTCAGTTTTTTAGGTTTAACTGTCAAACATACTTCTATGATGGGCTCTGGTTCAAGTTCTGTGTATCTAGTTGTGTTTGAGCCGGTCTTTGTTTGGGATTTTGTACATTTCCCTACAGTATTCCATCCACCCTTAAGGTTTCAGGTTCAATCTATGGTTGGGACAGAAATTTTTTCTTTTGAAGATATAATCAAAATCCTTCATGTACATGTTGCGGCGTCTGCTATGGCAAAGCGGCCTTAATTTCCACAGCCCATAGAAAGCCTCCCTGCACTCCTTCACAGGAAAATATGCAATAATGAAAGTTTTTATTCCATCCACCTGTTCAGAATGTCTTTATTTGGCTGACTTGCCTTCAACTGTTTGAAACATTGCTGTCAGTGTTTTTACTTTTTTTTGTGTGTGCTTAACACTTAATCTGGTTTCCCCTGTCCCTGCTGTTGTTAAATTACTTTATACTTGTTGTCGATGTAGTTTTTCTTGCCCTGTCTAACCTTTCTTTTAAAGAAAAATATAAAAAGGATCAAATAGCAGCTTTATGTTAAACAAAGTTGAAATGTCAATCTTGTGTTTCAAACTGCTATTTACTACTGAAGACGGATGTGTTGGACCAATGACACAAATAAAACGGCAACACAATGCATTTCAATTCTCTGGACTACATTCTGCTGGAAATCTAGTAAGACCATTGTCCTGCTACAAAGAGATCCAGTGGGAGTTTGAGAATGAACACAGAAGATGAAATGCTATTTAACCCTTTATGAATATATATAAAAAATATTAACATGTATATGTAAGGACTATGAACTTACCTCCTCTTTAAAAAATTCTGGCATGTATACACTCTCTTCAAGCACATCTAGTCAAAACAACAAAACAGTGCATTATTCTTGAAGCATTATAAGGTCATCAAACATGGCAAGGTTGAATATGACAGGGAAATGTAAGAGTGTGTCAGCATCCCAGGTTATCACATCCTGACAGGAGCAGAGAACACATATCTGGGCCAATTATCTGATTATTCTTCTGTCAGGTTTGTTAACCCATCTGCAGTGGTGGCATATCTAGCAACCCCCTCCAGCTAGAAATCTGCCAGAAAAGGACAAAGGTGCAATGTCCGCTAGCCTGCATCTGATCATCCATGGGGATTGTTTGATAGACGACAAAAGTAATAAACTGAGACAAGATGTGAGAAGAGTTTGTTCACCACGTGACAGGTTGTGAGACTATCCCCCAACCTTTCTTTGTCACCACCTACAACATGCCTGGAAAGTAGACTGCGGCTCCCCATTTCTTTACATCTTGAACTATATGTGAAGAAGTGAACTAGAAGCATATTGTCACAGGGGACATATGCCCTGATCTTCAGAACATATTAGTTAATAGTTGCCTCAAGGACAATATTAGTTAATAGTTGCCTCAAGGACAATATTAGTTAATAGTTGTCTCAAGGACAATATTAGTTAATAGTTGTCTCAATACCAATATTAGTTAATAGTTGTCTCAAGGACAATATTAGTTAATAGTTGCCTCAATGCCAATATTAGTTATATATGGACAAAATTCATTATGGGCACTAGCAAAGAGACTCTAGAGACACTATCATTTGTGTCTATGTAACCAGACCTTTCCTGTATCACTCTAATAAAGTCACTTTTACTGTGGGGTGCAAAGGGAACGCATTGCTCTAGGCGGACCCAGGGTTAGCAGATAACCAAGATCCCAAATGTACCTCCACGCGGTGCACCCTGGAAACAGAAATACAGCAGCTCGTGTTGATTCTGGCCAAATCATTTGGGGATCGTGTCTGAGAATGTGGAGGTAGCAGATGGAAAGAGATTTGACTGCACAAGAGACAGACAATATCTCCGACACCACCAGTAGCACCACATATAGCGACACTGTCGACATACAGTGAAGCTAGTCAGTCCAGTCCTAACATTGGAGGGTCGGCCAATGTAAAGTGCACGTAAAGGTAGATGCATGGCGAGAGACAAATATATTTCATTCAGAGTACAATGAAATAATGAAAGGGCAGAACAGCGCTAGAGGGCAGCGCGAACTGCAAATAGAAAATGAAAAGTTCCTAGGAAAGGGGAACTACAAGCTCCGTCAGCTCGAGACGAGCTTCTAGTTACCTGTGTTCCTTACAGGCAGAGACCCAGACCCATTCATTGGCGTTTAGTAAAGCAAGAAGACCTAATCCAACTCTAATGTCGAGCCTTCCTAAATCGGAAATATGCTCGCGAAGAGAAAGGGTTCCGTACTCAATGCGCTCAGGCACAAAAGGGACAACGATTTAGCCCTGGCCCAACTCTATTGTCAGGTTATCCTACACCGGAAATACACTTGAAGAGAGAAAGGGTTCAGTACCTGATGGGCTCAGGCGCTATTGGGACAAGGACGCTCAGCTCGAGAACGCCTTGCTCTCAAACGCGTGGTGTGAGACTTGAACTTGGACAAAGGGTACATGATGTCGGTGAATGACACCTCGGCTAAGAGGGCGAAAGAGCCAGGGTCCAACTCCTCTGTTGAGTTCTTCCCCTTAAGGAACCAGGCTCACGGATGAGAAACGGTTCAGTACCCAATGGGCACAGGCACAGCACGTCCAATTACACGAGGCAACTTCATAGACAGTGGAACACCTCGTTCGAGTTAGACGAGAGCAAAAAATCGTCTGGGCGAAGAGTCTCCACTACGCGTGCCTGGAGACAGATATAGAGGCTGTCACAGGCTAAGGGTAGCCCACCCGAATTGTCAAGGCATGCCGAAATCGGATGTGCTAGGCCTACAAGGCGCATAACGGTGGCACAACGTAATCACGCTCCCGGCGGAAATCGCACGGATATCCGTGATGGTTACAATGGAGCGAACGAAAAACAAACAAACAAACTTTTACTGTCTGTGGTGACTTTACATGCAAAAGCTACAATGATATTTTCACTGCAGTCCACTGCCTGTCCAATAACAATATCAAGAATGAGAATGAAGATAGAGGTGGTGACAGCGGTTTTCACTTGGCTGATAATGCAACCAACAGCACACACAGTGAAAATATTTGATTCTCAGAACATGATATGCAAAATAGAAAAGTTAATGAGAAAAAAAAGGAGGGAGTTACTCTTCCCAGGAACATCCACAATAACATATAAATCTACTGTCCTGGCCATGCAGGACTCAGAGGCAACGACAGAGCTGATTGGTAGGCAATGATATAGTGGATTGGTCAGTGATAAGAAGAGTCAGAGCAGATTAATTAGGGCAGTCATGGATGTACTATAAAGTGATGAAGAGGAGGCTGAAACAGACAATGTGCATGTTCAAAGAATGATAGAAATAGTAATAAAGGGAGAGAGAGAAGAAAGTGCCCCCTTGCTGGAAAGATCAGATGAATGTACAACCAAAAACTGATAGATAAATTGAGCTAATACATCCTTAGATGGCTGATGGATTGATAAGCTGAACATTTATGGGAATGTCTCCAGTGCTGTGATGATGTTTCCTTATGAACAATCAAGAATCTATGATATTTACATTTTCAAATGACACAACATAATGTATATAGGTGAAACTGGAAAGCAGCTCAGTGACAGTTTCTGCCAAGATCTGCACATATTGACCATGGTCACTAGCTCCTGTTGTTACAGAATTCAATAGGACATATCGGGGACCATGACATGCAAGTCTCCGCCATTATATCAAGCTCTACAGATTATAGACGTATGCCCTGGGGATCGTTATAAAATGCTGTATGGTGTGCTGAAGCTTTTTAGTCTCAGTATTCTTTTCTGTCACTTTATTTATTTGCTGTCGGGTTATTCTACTTTATCTTCAATCTTCTACATATTTTTAATAATCTTTGTTTTTTCAAAACACACCTTCTGTAGACTTGTGTCACCAATTTTCTTGTGTTTCTTGCATTAATAGTTTCTTTGTTTACTGTTTGTCTTGTGTTAGTTATACTCTTGTTACAGGTGTTGATAAGTCATAACATTAATTCTTTATGTATTTTGTAATCACATTTACAATTGATTCGCATCAAACTTTGTGGTGGCTTGGTACAGAGCATGTCTATATGGCCAAAGTACTGGGTTTTAATCATGTCGCAAGCAATTGTTCACCTTGACCTTCGGAAAGCAATGACAGGCTACTGAATGTATTTATATTCCTTAGAAAATCACTAAAGTCAAAAAATGCTAGGCTGATTACTACATCCTGAATGCTCACATCAACTTTTTTGGAGGATAAATTCATATTTAATCAAAATTATTTCTGTATTTTTTTAAAACATTCATATTAGTAATAATTGCTGCAATTTAACACCCCAACCACCCTGTTAAACAAAATAAAATAAAATAAAAATATTGTAGGTTGAGTTGTCCTGGATCAATAATTAACACAGTATAGACCTAAGCCACATAATAGTCTGTAGAGACAGCATCAATTTATAATATAATATAATATAATATAATATAATATAATATAATATAATATAATATAATATAATATAATATAATATAATATAATATAATATAATATAATATAATAATTAACACAGTATAAACCTAGGCCACATAATAGTCTGTAGAGACAGCATTAACTTAAAAACTATATTCTTTATTAAACAAAATATGACCACCAATTAAGAATTGTAAATACACCTTTAGGCCTACTTGTAAATATACCTTTAGGCCTACTTGTAAATACACCTTTAGGCCTACTTGTAAATACACCTTTAGGCCTACTTGTAAATACACCTTTAGGCCTACTTGTAAATACACCTTTAGGCCTACTTGTAAATACACCTTTAGGCCTACTTGTAAATACACCTTTAGGCCTATTTAGCCTTATGACTAGAACTGATATTGACTAGAACTGATATCCTAGGCCTAATAGATGTAGTACTTTATTTCTCTCTCTTGAATTGGGGACGCACTTAAAAACTAATGAATACTGGAAGTATTAACAAGAGTGTTAATGGCGCATATAAAACTGTATCAATTAAACGGGGTTGAAAAAATACACAGGTTTGACTTTCTTGTACTCAGGTTTCCCCTTATATACTCTGTTTCTCTCAACGAAGCAGCACACCACCTGCCAGGAGTAACACTGACTGCATGTAACTCCTTAGATTCAAGCGATAGTCCTCAGAGAGATTTTAGAAAGAATCCACTATATAAACAAGACATCACAAAATGGATTTAAGTCTGAAACTTCTTGAGCATAAGGCAAATGACATAACTATTACATTATGGACATCTCTCTAAGTATGTCTATTATCCCTTAACTCACTGTGCGTTGTACAGCAAATACGACCATCTTCTGCATATTTAGAAAGAGTTCGGTCAAAGTCTGCAACAACCTGAGACAAGATTTATAAAAATTTACAGTTAATTTCATGAACAAATAAATGGACGCAATAATTAGTTGGTCAAAATTAGAAACATAGTGGTCTAACGAAAAAGAACTAATAATAGAAAAGAAACTACGCAAATACAATAATTTTTGCATATAAAAAAATCAAGTCCACTTAAGTAGAGATCTTACTATAAGGGAATGTTGAAGCATGATGGCATGCTAGAGAAAAACATATACAAGTCTACAAGGGGAATGGAAACAGTAGGGAATGAAAAGGTCATTCTTTTAAATAGTGTTTCTGGGTCAGAAGACAAGGAGTGTTGAAAACATATTACAGTCAATCTTTGATGTGCAGATGCAGCTGATCTGATAGTTATTATGACAAAAAAAACAGCAATGATTTCAATTTTCTGGTTTCTATATGGATCTTCTGCCAAAGATGGATATGTTGGGCCATTGGCACAAATAAAACAGTGACACAATGCATTTCCATTCTTTGGACTACATCCTTCTGGAAATCTAATAGGACCATGATCTTGCTACAAGAGATATCAAGTGAGAGTTTGGGAATGAACGATGAAGAAGAAGATATGGATCTAACATTTTGAACATGCAGATATTCAAGGTAATGAGAATATAGTCATGCCTGTATCACAGGCCCATAGTTGGATGTTGATGAAAGATAAGAGGACATTTGGCAGTTGATAGATTAAGGAAGATATTGTGTAGTTACTAGATAAATGGGACATTATGCAATTAGTAGATAGTAGGAACATTCTGTAACTGGGGACATGATATCTTTACTAGAAAGCAGTGGCATTCTATAACTGGAACAGACATTTACTAGACAGCAGTGACATTCCGTTACTGGAACAGACATTTACTAGACAGCAGTGACATTCCGTTACTGGAACATTATACATTTACTAGACAGACTTGACATTCTGTAACTGCTAGATAAGGAGGATTTTTTGTACTTGCTAGATAATGGGGACATTCTTCATTTTCAAGCTTGTAGATAGTAGGGACATTTTGTAATTGCAAGATTAAAAGGGGGGGGGGCATTCTGTGTATTTGTTGGATAAAAAAATTGAAACATTTAGCAGTTGAAGAATTACGGAAGAAATTCAGTACTTATTAGATAAAAGAGAAATTCTTCAGTTGCTAGATTAAGCAAGAAATTCAGTAGTTCTTAGGTAAAGAGACATTTTGCAGTTTCCAGAAAGGGCGTACATTATGCAGTTGCTAGATAAAGAGATTTTGTAGTTTCCAGAAAAAGGTACTGGAGTAGCTGCTAGATAATGGTGACCTTTGGTAGTTGATCAATTAAAGAAAACATTCTGTAGTTGCTTACTGGTAGTGGTGATTCATAAACAGCAATTCTGTTATTTTTAAAATAAATGCTGCTGTATTTGAAAGCTCATCAGGGCTCCTATACATATTTATATGGATGTCTGTCTTTGTGAGCCAGTATTCTTCCCTCAACTGGTTTAGTGTAATATACTTTTGCAGGATATGTTCTGCAGTCTGTGCTGTCTGCCCACATGGACATAGAAGTTATAGAAAGTCTTAGTCTATGTAAGTGGTTGTTTAGTCTGTTGTGACCTGTCCTGATGCGGAAGATGATAACTTTCTCAGCTCTGTTGAGATAGTGATAATTGTCTTTTGGGTAGTCGACTTTCCAACTAACTTTGATGAGGGTCTTCTTTTCCTGGTATGTCATAGAGGGGGAGGGGAGTGTGTGTACATCCCCCCTCCTATCTATGGCCTTTTTAAACCCTATTATTACATTTTTGTGGGGCACTTTCATCTTGTCTTTGGAAGATTTATGGTTGTTTTTGCAAGTTTACCCGTTATTTGTTGCTCAGTGTAAATATCATGATTTACATTGGGCGCCCCCACCACCCCACTCCCTCCTTATAAAAAAGGGTTTGAATGACATCAAGCCTCACCAACTCCTGTAGCTTAGTTTTTGTTACGAACTATAAAAACATACTCAAAACTTATTTTGGCCGTAAAAGAGAAAAAAAATTGGTTGCATATAAAAAGTAATAACAGCATAGAAAGACTAATAGATGAAGGCAGACTTAACTATCTGGTCTGCTATTTGATCATGTATTCAAGACATTTCCACCAGACAAGAATTTTTTGGCTGCAGTGATTTTCTAGGCAATTATAAATATGTTCCGTAGTTTGCTATTGCTTTTTGAACGACCCGGATGCACAATTGCCTGCGGCAGAGATCGAACTAAGTACCTCAGCCATCACAGACGTGCTCTGTACCACTCTGCCAAAGAGCCAGACCTAATATTGTTATTTAATATAGGATAATATATATTTAATTGGTAGCATATCCTATTCAGGACGTAGCCATCAATCCAGGATTTTTTGGCTGTAGTGATTTTCTAGGCAATATAAATACATTCAATAGTTTGCCATTGCTTTCTGAACAGTTCGGATGCTCAAATGCCTGTGGCGGAGATCGAACTCAGTACCTTGGCCATCACAGACGTGCTCTGTACTATGTCGCCACAGAACCGGATATATTTCATTACAGATCTAATATATAATATTTTAATATGCTGTAAATAAAGCTTGATGCTTTATTACCAGCATCATATGAGAGAACAAACACACAATGATGTATTTGTTCTTCTGTCTTTTTCAGCAGCAGGTTTTCTGTGTCTCTATCAACTCTATGCTATACAAATTAGTATTAAAGTATTGTGCAAAGATAAGCCTAAAGATAGGATTTAAGCCTAAATATTTTATTATTTAAAGAACTGGTTTCTTGTTTAACCTTTAGCACTCTGTGTTTACAATTATGTAATTTCTCTCCTGCCGCTGAATTAATTTTTGGAAATGTTATGTAATAGTTGGTGGCTGTTTTGAAATTGTGATAACTTTTTTTAATTGTTAGAGATATTTAAATAATTTTTGCACATATAAATAAAGAACTGAATTCTGCATATATTGGTGGAGGTTTTGTTTGTGTGTGACATGAGACATGTAAGACAGTCTCAAAGATGATTTTCCCCAAAACCCCAGCAAATTTTGACCTTTACAATGATAATATAATAGTATGAAATTTCCAATATTATTTTGCAAATATTCTGGAGTGGAAACAGTCAACATAGACCGAATCTGGTGCCATTTATGCCTCAAATTGTTGTAATTTCAGGGATTAACGGATTAAACCTACAGGTGTGTCTTAAAATCCTTATATAAACTTAGATCTAGTCCATGAGTGTATCGTTTGAACTTGGTTGATGTTTTAATATCAAATTAGATAAAGCAGCATGGTGTAACTGATTTTTGAGTGTGGAAATAACTTATCTCTCCATAAATACTTATTTGAATCATAATTGATAAAGATTTTACTGAAAATTCCATAAAATAAAAGTCTATAAAACCCAATTCACCGTCATGGCAATGCTTTCGTTTTAAATTGTCAATATATTGTGAAAATATCAATATTTAAATAACATTAAACACATGGTTGCCGCTAAAACTGCAGGAAAAGGTAGTCAATTGAATAAAATACCACATTTATTAAATCTGGTAAAAAATATATAAAAAATTGGGGATTTTTAATTGATTGAAATGTACCTAGCAACGGCGGTCTACGGCGGCAAATATATTTGCCACTCGCTAACAAGAGAAGGGGAAATGTTGGCGAATAAAGTTACTGCACACGTCCTAAACATTAAAAGCAGTACTGCAACTTTGGTCTTCCGCCAAAATGGCAGACTAGAACGAATGTGTTATCTTTACGGTGCTCGATTAACGGGTGTTCCTTCCCAAAAGTAATGGCAACCTACGGGAATATTGTGCCTAGAAATTTCCAATGGATTAATCGAGCGGCAAAGAGGATCAACGCATTCGAGCTGAAATGCTACAGGAAGATACTTAGAATATCATGGAAGGATAAAATCAGAAACTCAGATATTATAAACACACTGAATATTCCAGAGTGTTGGTTACTAAACACAATAACAAAAAGAAGAGAATAACCTGGAAAGAAGAAAAAGGGCAGACCAAGAAGATGATGGACTGACGACATTAAAGATAACATGAATACATCGCTAGAAAATGCAAGCCACATCGCCCAAGACAGAGAGAGGTTCAGAGAGTTCATTGGGAAGACAACGTTCTGGAAGGAATACGTCACATGACAACTGCAACTTAAAAAAATGTTAAAACCCGCAAAAACCGCTGTTGTAAAAAAATTAAATAGAAACCACACCTATCACTTTTGCTACTAAAATATAAAAATACTGTAAAAATCAGTGTTGTGACTAAAATGAATAAAACTTAAAAAAATCAGTGTTGCCATTAAATTGAGTAAAAAACTCCAAAACGTACAGAACTGTAGAAATTCATATTAAAAAACGGAAAATGTATTGTATGGGCGTACAGAGTCAAACCTTGCAAAAAAATCTGTACAAAATATGGCTAATTATGGAAATTTGGCACCTATGACAGCCAGGGGCATGTTTAAATAATCTGAGATGTCTCTTATTCATCGTTATCTTGGGTTGCCCATACCCCAGCTTCCAGGAACCATACCTCCTATTTTTAATTTTTCTATGCTGTTACATTTCTTCATAATCCGGCACAGGACATTGCAATTAAAATATTGTTAGGTGTTGAAGTGCTATTAATAGGATCCAATTGTATTGCCAGTACAATGTGGACAAACGGTTTTCTAACCACAAGCTAATTTGACCAAGTTGGGTTTACTAGGCAAACTCTACCACTTCATAACTGTTTTTTAAATTTTCTTTCTATACCCCTTTATGCATTGCAGCATCAGGGGTAGAATAGTTTTCTGAAGATGACCTTTTTGTGTCTTTCATATCTTTTGTTTTTGTTGACTTTTATTTTTGTAATCCATCTTTTGCATGGTCTTCCCCTGGCTTTGTATCCATTGTTTCTGTATAGTAATGCTTTTTGAGGGGCATTATCTGATGGTAATCTGGAAGCATGTGAAAAACCACTTAATATGTTGTACTCAATCTAAATATTTATCAATACATACAGTTATTTATTCACTGACCTGTAATTTGTGATGCGCATCTTTCATCATGATACGAATAGCTTTTTCAACAAATTGTGGATCCTTCATTCTGACATTACTTTGGCCAAGAGCAGGGACCTGTAACACATAATAAATGAATGCTGTATAACTAGAATGACCAAACATTGTAACCCATCATGCTGATATTTTAAAATAATATGATCAATCGGTTAATGTTAACAATGCTGGAATAGATATTTAACAATAGTAGGAAGACCACCAAAGCAAAATTACATATTAATGTGTTATGTGATATGCAATAAATATGACTTTATATTCTCTCATCATCATGTGATATATTTTTATAGAACATAATCATCGTTGTGGATCTTCTGATCGATCTGCTGTTCTGGGCAAGTTGACTGCTGCAGCCTGAGACATGTTTAAACAATCTGATATATCACTGAACCATCATCATCGTGGGGACCCTCTTCCCCTGTTTCCTGATGTTTATTGATCTTACCCCTTCTTGATTTGTCTTTTTAGCTGTTCATGGTATACGCATAATTCTTCTACAGCATCTCATTTAGAAAGCACAGTTTTCTTTGCAACATTTTTATTTAATGTCCATGCCTTACAAACATATATTGTCACTGGACATATGCATGTTCTGATCATAGTTTGGCTATGCCTGCTGGTACCTTGCCAAATATTTTTCATTTGGGCATGTTTCAATGCTGCTATTGCAATTCTTCTTTTGATTTCTACAACGCAGTCTCCTGAGTTATTTATGTTTGTGCCCAAATACTAAAAATGTATTATATTCTCTAGTTCAGAATTGTCAATTACAATTATCCCTCAGTTATCGCGGTTAATAGGGACCAGAATCGGCTGCGATAAGTGAAAAACCGTGAAGTAGTTTCATCCTCTCATTTTTAACACATGTACATTTTTTGTGTATGTATAATATCAATAAGTGTATATGAAACCATATAAGTTCATATGTTATCATTAGAACATTAAAGAATAGTTTCAAACATGTAAATAAAATATTAATAGTATAAATAAAATACATAAAATAATGTATACCGGTAAATAATATAAATATGATACGTGCGTGTGTAACATATGTAGAAGTAACATACTGTAACTATGTTTTTAGAAATCCGTGATGTACTGAGGCCACGATAAATGAACCGCGAAGTAGCGAGGTATTATCTTTGGTTGCAATTTCATTGTCAAACTTTTTGTTTCCTTCATATTTAAGAACAGGATTACATTCTCTATTTGTAAATAGCAGGTGATGAAGTTCGACCTATGCTCAAGAAAGAGACTAAAAAAGTGAAGGACATAGGATTAGACAGAAAAAAAGATGGTACCATGAAAGAATTGTTTATTGTTCTACCTACTGGGTATATAGAAAAACATATTATACTAGCACAGAAAAAGAGGCTCAGAAGGTGCAGTGAATTTCCTTTATTGTACTCTGGTTTTCTACATTTACTGTGCACTCTCAAAAAAAGAGCGAGCTGCCTGCCGAGAGCATCACTCATAGCAGGATATCTTTGAAAAGTTGATATTATGATAGTATCATCATAGTATGACTATGAGCATGAATCAAATAGGCCTAAATGTATTATATAGGCCTATATTGGGTCTCCATGTCTTACTCTTAGGCCTGTTAGTCATAAGTAGTATAGCTTTAGGGTAGCCCAAGGAAAGATGGTGTACTGGGCAAGATGGTGTAGTGGTTTTTTTTTAATCCTATGGGTTTTTCCGGTAGCACACGTGACTAGGTCAGGTGGCAACATTCCAATCTGTAAAACAATCAAGTTTGATAGGTAAAGGATGAGTAAATTTTCAACAATGTGGAAAAATATTTTTCACTATGTCTGATCTATTTTTATTTAACTTCTGGCACTCTGCCTGCTGTTATCATGATTTAACAATTTTTTTAAACTTAAATATATGTTGTGTTGTTAAGTTCTTACACACATTATCTTGTCAGGCTACTTTATTTTTTCATCAAAATTTATAATAGTTGTTAATAATGAGATTTGGGGTAAGATGGAGCACGTTTATTAGGACAAGATGGCGCATTCAAAATATATGAAAAACATGCTGATGTCATGAGGAAGTTGCAGATGTCGACCTAGAGCTGGGAGAAACCAATATAAATGGTTATAACAAACATCCAACCTTACAAAGACATTATTGGATTAAAAAAATGAACCTACAAACTACTTTTTTAGAATAAAGTTACAAAACTATGTCTATTTATTTTATCTATTCTTAGCATGCATTTACACACTGCCGGTTTGCTAGACCTATTCCAGTGGTGATCTCCCTTAATTTTATAATGGGTTGTATCACCTTTTTGTCCCCTCCATAAACAGGGGCAAGGTATTTTGTTTATATATGTTCAAAAAATCTCCTTCTACTGTCTACATGCAGCTGTATGTTTTCAATACTCTCACTAATGTAAGATTGATGGATAAGCTATACACTGATGGCAGTTTGGTCTTTCATAGTTAAGCCTAGTTGTCAAAATATGCTAAAATGTGAAAAGTGTGCCATCTTGCCCTACTCTACACTACAGTATACTTGAGTATAAGGGCCTAGTCAACTAGAAATATTAGTATACATACTATAAATAAGTAGGGCTTATACTAAAATTATTATATTAGGGTTGATGATGATGTTCCTCCTTCGCAAGCAAAGATGAGCATGACATGAAAAACAATAAATGTGATGAATAAGTAGAAAAAAAACCATTTGTGATTGTCTAATTTTGTTTGTGACTTCGTAGATGCCCGATAAGTCAGATTTATGCCAGGAAAGTTATATTGCGGTGCATACAAGAGTGCTAGGAGTTCGAGGTAGGAGAGTTTTCAGATTTGTCCTTCCACAAATAGAACGATCAAGGGCTGTAGTCTCCCAGGAGCTAGTAGTTGCTGCAGTGCAAGAGTTTTTTTAGGTGATCCTTGAAGCACTTTTTCCTCCACTTGAACATTTACCATCGCATAGCTCCTCATAGAATAATCTCTTTGGAAGGAGCTTGTCTGGCATACAGATGTGGCCAGTCCAGCGGAGTTGGGACCTAGTCAGCAGGGCATGGATGTTCTGCATACTGGACTTTTAAAGGATTCACGTGTCTGGTGCTCGATCCTGTCAATGTATTCCCATTAGGGTCTAGTAATAAATATACTAAATAGTAGGATTATCACATTCACATGTTTCCTATTTTTGTGAGTCTGGCGACTGTACAATTATTATTACTGATGCAGTAACAAAAAAAGAAAAAAATATACTTTTACAACTAGGCTACAAGACAAACTGGTTGCGGTTGGTCAAGTACGGAAAACCTGTTTACTTGTGTTGCAAAGCAATTCTGTGCTGCTAGAACAGACCTGGTTCAATTCCTGTCAATTGTAAGAATTATTTTCATTTATCCTCATGCTTCCTGCTTGAATTTGCTTGTACAAGACAAATTGACAGTTTATTAAATTTATTACTAATAGTTAGTTACTGCCTTACCTTACTAACTTAGTATATAATATAGAATAGGCCTACATGACAAATTAACTTTTATTTATTTATCTGTAGTCCTATAAATAATATGAATGAGGCTGCCGCTATTATTTTAATTTATATCTATTTATAATTTATATGAATGCATGCAGATTTTCAGATGCTACTTCTTCTTCTTAGACTTTGGTTGGGGCCCACTTACCAGCGTCACTAAAGATTCCATTATTATGCAATAACAAAATCACAGTAACTGAAATGAAAATGACTGCAAAATGTATGGCTGGCTTATGGTTAATGACTTTGTTTCATTGTGGGATCTATAATCAGCAGCCGCACTTAGCACATCTACCGGTGACTTGGTTGTTGATAAGCAAAGAATCAACAACAAAATTTACGCCATGACCTTTTATGGACTTTCATAAACGTTAAAGCACAGAAGAGCTTCGGTATATGAGAAGTCACTCGCACGATTTATTTACATTCCATCAGGCATGGTGAACTTCCTGTTACAAAAGTGAGAAAACCGTATGTGAGAACAAAAAGCTTGTGGTATAATGGAGAGTTCTGAAAACGACTACAGCTGTTAAATTTAAAGAAGTAATAACATCAATAAATACAATAGAAGAAGACATGGAACCATACATCTTTACATTCTAAATTGAAGACGCAATTAAACATGCACCAAATAACAAAATAAGCACCATGAATAGACTGAAAGCCGATAGGCCTAAATTAATAAAAATGCTAAGTAACAGTGACAGGTATAAAGTGATTACACAGACTGTTTATGCAATATAGAATACAAAAAAGATACCACCGGAAGGAAATACAGCTGTGATTGTACCCATCTGGAAGTGAAAAAAGCAGTAAGAGGGACTGCACTAAGTAGGCCCCATAAACTTTTTTATTAGGCCTACCACAGCAAAATACTAGAGAGAAGGATGCGCACATATGGAGAACCACAAATCAACAATACACAATTGGGCTTTTATCAGTAAGAGCGACAGAACATAACCAAGACTTAGGCATATATTTAGCTTTCGCAAGACTAAGGCATATATTTAGCTTTCGTGGACCAAGAAAAATCAACAGAGTTGATAGAGCACAGCTATGGACAACACTACAGACATGGATTTCCTCAGCATCTGACAAATCTTAGAACGAGCACATGTACATCAGATAATTTCCAAATTCGCTCGGGAGTGAGGTAGGGATATGTTCTATTTCCCCTATTGTTTATAACATCGGTGGGCAAACTGCGGGCCGCATGCGGCCCGCCATTGGATGTTTTGCAGCCCTCAAACACATTTTTAAATAAACGGACGATCGTCAAAAATGATTTTTTCCCCATTAATATTACACAGAAATCCATTGGAACTTTAATTCGACTTTCTTATATATTATATATACAATGTTTTTTTCCCAATTTGACATCATTTAAATATATATATATATATGCGGCCCTCCAATAGCTTTAAAATTTTCAATGCGGACCTCTGCACAAAAAGTTTGCCCACCCCTGGTTTATAACATACATAGATCATATCTGCAAAGACAAATGAAGAAAATAACTTGAATAACCTAAACGAATTTCTTTTTTTACAGACGACCAAACACTAGTAGCATCATCTGAAGAGCAACTACAAAGACAAATAGAGATATTACATCAAACATGCCAATCCTTTAACATGAAGAAACTTATATAAAAGACCGAAGTAATGAAGATAGGAAGAACATAAATATATAAGAAACTACAGACTTAAACAAGTAAAAGAATTCACTTACCTAGGAAGCAATATAACAACAGACGGCAAATACAGTAAAGAAATACACAATATGTGTAAAGCATATCAAATCCTAGGACAAATTACACCAATCTCTAGAAACAAAAATTTAGAATTAAATACCAAAATAACACTGTTGTAAACGATTTGTGCTGATGAAGATGCCGCGAGATGATATCTCACTCGTCAAGTCTAAAGTGGATTTGTTTCCCTATTCCTGTAGATTATCCCTTGGAGCTACGAAGTTACGTGCTACCCGCGGTGATCTCGGCAGGCGACATTGATAGGGACGAATTACATATAGAGTAATTCGTGTAAACTAAAGTCAATCTTCGATACAGTACAAGTAGACACCATCACAAAGGCGAGTGATTTATTTTTTCTATATTTTTAAATTTCATGTTCATCATTTAATCATTGAAATATGAACTTATTTTAGAGTTTGGATTAGGGTTAGTGTAGCTCTATTTTAGAAAACTAACCCTAACCTCAACCCTAAATAAATAAATATTTCAATTATTAAATGATGAACATGAAATTTACAAACATAGACAAGGGAAATAATGAAACATGTGGTGGCGTCTACATGTACTGTATCCAATCCTCTATGTCTTCTGAGCTTTTGGAGTAGTTTACTCATTGTCCGAAAAAATTTTGACACTTGTTCAGAAGGGGGAGGGGTTGAAAAAAGCTGATTCAAAATGACGGTGTTAAATACACTAACTAAATTGCACTAATTTGAAGAGAGAGAAAAATATACAAAACAGAAAAAAAGTATGTGGTTTCTATAAGCTTTTCTGCTTGGGTTTTTTTATGGGAGGAAAGTGGATAACACTGTTTTTTGAAATAATTAAGCATAATGAGGAGTTGTTTCAGAATTTTTGACACGTTATTGATAGAGGAGAGGAATCAAAAATTTCCATAAATTGGTGATATCACTTATGGACAACCACTAGAAGATCTAGTAAAATGCGAAGGGAACTAAAGGAACTGATTCTTCCTCTTCTTTCGTGCACTTGTAATATGTTTATATCCGAAACTGTCTTTTATAAATTTGGTTGTGCTGTCGTAGTCGTTCAGAGGTCTGTAGATTTTCTTCTAGTGCGGATTCTTTTGGTCAGTGTTTCTGCTCTAGCAATTTTTATTTTCGTGCAATTCTTGAAGTAGATGCCTATATGCGACGCCGTGCTTGTACGCAAGCACACATTAATGTGTTCAAACTTACAATTTTGAAATTTCTATACACGTGGCTGTGAAGTTGTTTGTGTCCAGTTCTGATGCGTAGAATGGCAATTTGTTCTGGGATTGCCATACTTTGGTAGTCATCTTGTGTTGGCTTTCTGACTGGTCATCGGTTTTTTTAAAAAAATGCTAAGTTATTGTCACACCTGATTAATTATTAGCAACACCCTCCTTAGCCAGTCCATCTGCTTTCTTTCTTCCAGGTAACTTGGGGAAACAGCACCGAAAAAGCACAACAGTTGATAGAATATATGCATATTGTGCGCTTCTAAAAAAAAGTTAGACACGTTATACTAGCGCTAAGCACGTTGTGCCTAATTGTGAACATTTGAAACTTCTATTAAAAATGTGAAATTTTTATGAGTAGGCCTATTCTTTGAACACCATCAGATTCCTGGTAGTACTACTGCCGTACGAAAACATAACATTATAATTAATAGCCGTTCATAGCGATTGTAAGCGATGATGACAACGGTTGAAAAAATGTTATGTTGCATCCTTCTGGTGTGTGCGATAGTTAAAAAGTTCAATTCTAGCACAGATTCCTCCGCCATATTTTGGACACATATTGCTACAGTGGATATCTGTGTGTTTATTGTTCTGTCGTGTCGGGCATAATGTCCTATTTGTGCTTCTGAAATGTACTGCTTCACAGTAAATTTTGCTAGTGTTGCTGAACCACATTGTGTGTTGATTCTGAGTGATTGGTTCTCAATAAATGACAAAGATATAGAAGCTCTTTAGAAACACTTCAAAATAATAATAATATTAAATGTCTGACAAGAGGTCTCCGCTTTATTTGGTCTTTCGATTCTGCATTGATTTGCAGTGGTCACTATTTATACACGTGGAATCGCTTTGGCTATTTTTAGCATGCTATTTCAAGTATATAAATAGTGACCAACGAAAACACTGCAATAATAAAAAATGTAATCAATAAAGTCCTAATTAATTCAGTGCAGAGGTCTTCAATACCACAAACGGCCATGGGAGAACGGTCATGCTTCTCCCTTTTAGGAAAACAAAATATGCTTAACTAGAAAACAAGAATATAAAAAGCTGGTACACCTATTCACCCTATGCATCCCATCCCCTGCTCTTGTATTTTCTTGAGATTTTACCAATAACAGAACCTGACATGTTTTGGTTGGTACAACCCCCGTCCACTCCCGTAAAACATCGTAAGGAACATCTTTTAAAAAATGATTTCCCGAAGAGATTGAACAGCTATTTTTAAACTCACCTTTAAAAAAACAACACCAGAAGTTATAGCGCCTATCTGCTATTATTGAGGACAAGGTCTATCTATATACTTTTCGCTAAACCCTTTATTGCCTTTCAGCGTCAGGGGTAGGAGTGTTTTCTGGAGACGAAATTCTTGTGTGCTGAGTATATTGTGGAATGTGTCGCCTGTTTTATTTCAGTGGTCCATCGTTTTCGTTGTCGACCCCTAGGTTTATCTGTCTCCGAAAAAACCCTCCCCTGTCGCAGTGTTGTATCAGGAAAACCTCACTTGGCTACGCTGTGATCTCTAATTAATACATACATTAATGAGACCACCTATTCCAGATAAAGAATCAGGAAACACCGAACTACAATTCCATTTGTGACGACTAAGAATCAACACAACCGTCGTCTCGCGTCATTTTACCGGAATGTATCACAAAGTAATAATCACAACAGGCAAGATTGAAGGCACCAGAGACAGAGGGCGACAACGTGAGAAAATATTAGACAGTTTGACAACCTGGCACGGCAAGGAAATAACGACTTTGATACATAATACTGTGGACAGAGAGCTGTGGAGAGCCATGACCGCCTACGCCACCCGACATGGCAAATGATGATGATAACAAAGTAAAACTGTGCATGACAAGATCATGCGTATTACCTGTGGCAATATACGACTGTTAGTATTGGACTCTAAATAAAACAATGGCAAAGCTAATTGCCGCTTTAGAATTGGGATGCTACAGAAAATATTTGCATATACGATGGACAGCACAAAAAGACAAACAAATAAATATTACAATCCTTAAGCGCGAAGAGGACTGGCTTTTAAATAACAAAAAAGAAAGCTGAACTTTTTTGGTTATCAAAAGAGACATGACAGCATGGAAAGAATAATAGCCGAATGCAGAGTAAACGGCAGCAGATGAAGAGGCCACCCAAGACGACGATGGACAAACGATATATCTGACTGTTTAAACATGTCCTAGGAGGATGCAGGTCAACTTGTCCAAGATCTTGAGGTGTTCAGAAGATCAATAAAGAAGACTACGTTCTGGAAAGAACATGTCACACGATGATGATGATTGTATGCAATTATACATTAATGTCGAGAATGTATTGATAAGGCATATCCATTGTGATTATTTGAGACCCATTGATCCGCGAAATCTCGCGGTGAACCTCATAAATAACATTACCTGCTATTATTACACAAACATTTAAAATCACAATATTGTTCCGTTGTCAAGAGCCTCTAAAACGCGTGTTACCCATAAGTATGCCCCTACTCGACCTATTGGGTAATCCGGTGCAGTGCACAATTTATTTACACAATTTGTTATAGCTATTTGCACGACTGATTTTACTAACAAATTAAATGTTTGCATTGTGTGTCTAAAAGACATTAAACTGATAGCACTGAGGAATTTGAATACAGCCATTGTACTGTAAACTAGCTACTCCTCATAGATTATTCTTGTATTCGAGAACAGACACATTCAAGCAGAAAATTAACGTTACGAACAGTTCAATATTTGAAACATCAGAAGATATACTTGTATATCAATATACTCATAACTTAATGGCATTCTGATTTTAGTACGCTACAGGAAATATTTAATTCAGTGTTAGTAAGACTAGCTGGTAGAGTGTTTACTTCCATACTGTTCAGTTTAATGTGCAAGTAAGATTTCTACCTTACATGAGTCAACATTAAACAGTTTCGGCTGAAAGTAAGATGTTTACTTTATATGTGTCAGTGCTGAACAGTTTCGACTGAAAGTAATATTTATACTTTATATGTGTTAAAATGAAATAATTTCGACTGAAAGTAAAATTTATACCTTATATGTGTCAAAATTAAATAGCTTCGACTGAAAGTAAGATTTGTACTGTATATGTGTCAGTGCTGAACAGTTTCGACTAAAAGGAAAAGTTATACGTTGTAGGTGTCAAAATTAAACAGATTCAACTGAAAGTAAGATTTGTACCTTTCATGAGTCAACAATAAACCGTTTCGACTGAAAGGAAGATTTGTACCAACATCAAACAGTGTCGACTTAAAAGAATTTTGCGTACATGTGTCAACAGTAAATAGTTTCAACTGTAAGTTAGCTTTCTACCTTAAATATTAGTCAGTCAGTTCCTCTTTTGCCAAGTTTGGCACATAGGGCGGATGTCATAGTTTTCCATGCCTGTCGGTCAGTTGTTAGGGATTGCAGGTCTTGTGTGCGATTTTTTGCTTGGTGATTTTAATTTATTCATAAATGTTCGTCTGAGCGTTGTTTTTGGTTTTCCCTGTTTTCTGTTCCCGTCTGGTGTCCACATAAGGCTTGTTGTGGAATTCTGTCTTCCTTCATTCTAAGTATGTGGCCGATGTATGTCCAGCGGCGTTTTCCTATGATATTGGTCACGTATTATTGTTTTGTCTCCTCCCCTATTATGTCGTTTGATTTGAAATCTTTCCAATTAGTATTTGTGATTTTTCTGACGCATCTATTATCGAAGGCAGCTAACTACTTATCCATTATTGCGGTAGATTTCCAACGATCACATCCATATGTCAACGATGCATTGAAAAGTCGCAGTTTGATATGTTTACTTGCGATCTTCGATCTTCAGATGTTTGAGAGTTTGTTAAAGGCGTTGGAGGCGAGAGCAATTCGATTCTTGATCTCTGAGTTGGTATCACCGTCTGCTGTTATCTTGCTTCCCAAATATACGAAATTGGAAACGTTGTTTAGTATATTATCATCTAGTTTAATTAATTCTGTTAGGCAGGTAAAGTTCATGATTTTCGTTCTATGTGTGTTTATTTGAAGGCAAATCTGTTGTGCAAAACATTTGAGTCTTTCTGTTTTTTCTTGAAGTTATGGTGGGTTGAACTCAGGAGAGCAATATCATCTGCGAAGGTTAGATCTTCCAGGGTCTTGTTATTTACCCATTTGATTCCTACCTTTAATATGCCAAAACTAAATGTTTAGTTTCGACAGCAAGTAAGCTTTTTACTTTATGTATTTAATATACACATGAACTAAAGTATGCAATGGATTTTTAGAACTAAAACACTGGATATTGGTTGCTGATCCAGCGGTCCATGGGCTCATGCCCTTTTACCCCATGTCATTAAATGGCATTATATTGCTGGGAAAACACTGGATATCAACAACCTTAAGGGAAAAGACCATATATGTTACTTAGAAGCAACACAAATATAGGATCAAACATTTAGCCTCAAAAAATAAAAATGAATCACTAAAAAAAAAAAAAATTAAACGAAAATATAGAACCAGTACATGATATATGTATTTGAAATTTGCTGGAAATCTTTTGCAAATCTGTATATTGTTCAATAATCAGAAAAAACATCTGATTACAGTCAATCTACTTTCATTATGAGCTATGAACATCAAATGGCAGGACAAGATTCCGGATACAATAGTCCTTGACAGATCTGGCATTTCTAGCATTGACATTATTCTTATGTAGACACAGATTTGTTGGGTAGGTCATTGGTACGTATGCCAGATAATCGCCTGCCAAAGAGACTTCTCTATGATGAGCTGGAGAAGGGTACACGATCTCAAGGTGGCCAAAAGAAGCGCTAGAAGGAGTCAATGAAGACCTCACTGAAAACCTTTGAAATATACCAAGCTCCATGAGAAGAACTTGCCAAAAAATAGATCTACATGGAGCTGTACGGTCAAAAAGGGGCGCATCATCTTTTGAAAAGAGGAGAAATGAATCAGTCCAACAGCGGAGAGTAGCTAGATATTCACGGATACATAAATAATCGTCTACAGTGGCCATTCCAAGCCTGAGCTGTTCAAGGACATATACGGCTCGAATAGGGATAATTAGCAATCTACAAACTCATATGCAAGAACATAATTCTAACTGAATTTTAAAAGTGGATGTAACAAATCGTCATGGACGAATAACAATACTTTCAGATGCAAATTGTATAGAGGTGGGGAATTACTGAAGCAGGCCGCTTCCTTTATACGTGTCATCAATGTCGACATCAGAAAAACGAGGGCAGATGAATAAGAATTGTAGGTATACACTTTTGAGATGTGCTAGCTCAGAGAAATTCAACTGCCCGTCCTCATTGAACTACACCTATTAGGATATAACTCACTTCATTAATTTGACAAATGCCTACATCATCATAGCCTTTAAATTAATTACAAATAGTTATACTTGGAAAAACTGTTATTTATACAAGGTGTCTATAAAGGTACCGTGCATTATATTTGAAATATATGAGCTAAATATGACGTTGTTAACATTTGTGTGCATTTTTTCATTGTGCACTTTACAGCGTACCCTAAAATATTGGTGCAGAGTTAACCAAGTTAACTGCTGACCACGAAATATCTTTGCCACTGTGCTTAACACGCGATTGACATGTGCAGTACAAACAGTTGATTCCATTTGTCATAAATGTTGTACATGATATACATCTGCATTAAACATCCATAATTCATGTAACGTAGTGCCACCAACAATATAAATAATTGCACAGCGACTATATAGACACCTTGTGTATATACATTATCGATACGAAATAAAGATTATGTTTGATAAATTTAGAATCAATTCCATGAAACATCTAAAAACGGGGTCGATGAATGAATCTTGATTTAGCTTTCACCTGCTTTAATGTATTTCGTGGCAATGTTATAATTACTGATCAGTTAATATAAGAGCTCTCAATATGATAAGATCTGTCAATATTAGTGTCTGTTATGTATTGTTCTGCAAGAAATACCAGTTACATTCTTTGCAGAACGTACACTAGTCTTCATCTCGAGTACTCAACTGAGCATCTGACGATTCTGGGAGAATTGATTAGTAACTTGCAAAATAAAATTAATACAATGAACACACAGAAAAATTTAAAAAAAAATGTAATCCCAAAAATGTGACATAGAGGATTATGCAAGTCATCATCATTCTCTGTCGTACACGTGGACTTTGATGATTAATCATCATCACAAATAATTATCCAGAATTTCAATACTACTGATGCGATTTAATTTCCAAAACAACTTTACTCCGCAACAGATCTGTCCCATATGCCTCATCAGCCGTTACATTTCGCTTTTTATTTTATTTTTAGAAGGAACAGAAGAATTAAATCAAAATATTCCATTTATTTAGATTAATTTAGTAGCAGCGATCATTTTCTGGTTTTTTTCTTCTTTTGTGCTAGCATTCAATTTTCTTGGATACTCATGTTAATATTTATACAATTTTCACATATAAAATCCTCTGGTTCCGAAGAAAATAATCATCCTCAAAAATATTTCTTCCTGGCATCATTTTTGTGGTTCCCCCATTATCTACGCCCTTGGATACTTTGTATTCCATTCTTCCTACTATACCATGCCAATTGGTATGAGTTGGAAGAAGAGAATCAATGAAGCGTCATTGGTTCTCTTCTATTACATGTTGATAGCTGGAAATAAACACTAATCAACGTTTCGAACAAACAGCTTTTAATCAATAACACAACGTAATACTCGACGAGTACATAACGACACTGTCCACGATCACTTGACATAACAAATAATTGAGATACAAGCTTTTCCAACTTTAGCGGACAAAATACAGACATAGGCGGAATCTGGTTCAACAAAGCATTTTCTTCTGGCCTGCGGATTGTTCTAAAATACTATGCGAAGTCACCCCGTATATAAAACATTGCTGGAAACGCTAAGACTAAAAATAAAATAAAAAAGTCATTGTCACCATATTACACAAGGACGATACAATCCTGTCTGCAGTCGCACAATAAGATTGCCAACTTTTGGTTTTGGCCATTAGTACATGGATGCCTCCCTTCAGCAGAGAGATCTAGCATATATATAATATATATATATATATATAATATATATATATATACACACACACACACACATACACTTTAGATTATATTACAACTCGACAAAAAGGTTTACACTCTTCAGGAAATGAAACATTCAAACACTTGTCAGACAATAAATTAGTTCAATAATCGTAAAAGTAAAACAAGTTACCGTTTGTCCGATCAATAAAATCGTTACTGATAGCGGTAGGTCCCTATCTGACATGTGCCATAAATTTATTATTATGGTCAACGTTTCTTTGCCTAAATTTGTCATTATCACCCTTGCAAATCCTCATAAACATAAGATATCGCGTCTCTCTGATGGTATGTGTAGACATTTTTGATCTCAACGTATCTCAACAAATATGTAACGCGTTTAATTGAAATAACAGATCTGCCTTCAAATAAACACCCATAAAACGAAAATCATGAACTTTATCTGCCTAACAGAATTAATTAAACTAGATGATAATATACTAGAAAACGTTTCCATTTCTATCACTTCGACCAACTTACTACATGTGAACGCAAGTTGTGTCGTCCCTACTTGACGTTTTTGATTTATATGTCTTTGTGATCCTTGATAAGGCCTGTCGGTCGAAACGTCGATTTGTGTGTGCCTATGTGTGTTTCGTACATTTAGCATAACTTCATTACCTTGTTTGAAGCTTCACTTATTGAATTTCAGTTTTGATCAGTGAGTAAATATTTTTAATTGAAATTATGTGTGTGAAATGAAATGGTATAGACCAGGGGTGGGCAAACTTTTTGTGCAGAGGGCCGCATTGAAAATTGTGAAGCTATTGAAGGGCCGCATATAATATTATGTATGTTTTTGTTTAAAATTCTCGGTAAGTAATCAATTAAATATTTTTATTGTAAAGAAAGGTAGTTTTACATAATGTAGATAATTTCTGAAATAAATTACATTTCTTACACTATAACAGACTTACACTATAACAGTATATTTTCTGATATGGATAAAAGGTTTTGCAAATATTTTAACAATGTTCGTGTATTTAAAAATGTGTTTTAAAAAATCACACACAAGACCTGCAATCCCTAGCAACTGACCGACAGGCATGGAGAACTATGACATCTGCCCTATGTGCCAAACTTGGCAAAAGAGGAAGTGACTGAAAATAGTTTGCCCACCCTTGGTATAGACCCTAAGAAAATCTGTTTTCGTTAAATTTCATTCGTTAGTTTCAATATTCGCTTATTTGCGATATAGTTTAAAAATCTACTTTTCACCACACATCTCACATACAAAAAAATAAGGTGTTTACAATCAATTATATTAGGTCATTTACACATGATTTATTTATCATACATTTGGTATTATTTTAGCGTGAGGTGTCAAAATGTTGTTCTCTGGAACACAAGACAGGTGGAATTTAAGGTTGTATCCAGTATAAACAGCGCAGGATTTAGACTTGATAAGCCCTAAGCTTTCCGGACGTGCGGCATTGGGACAAATAATGCTGCAATATATTTAAGTATATGTGATAATTGCTCAGGAAAGTGTGGGCCCTAAGCTATAGCTTGTGTAGCTTATACGTAAATCCTGCACTAAGTATTATGTTTGAAGTGGTAACACTTCTTTTCTAGAGACACAATAAGTAGTATGCCGTAAGATCAAAGGATTTCATTCGTTCTTTAAAAACTGTAAAAAATAACATCATATGCACCCCAGTTCTCGTAATAGGTCTGTTATGATTAACATATTGTATTCTAATTGTTTGTCTTGCATATTATATTTCAGTATTCTGGAAGACATAAGTATGGACTTGAATAAATCAAAGAAAACACCCCATTTGGAAAGGGTAAGTAAACATATATATGGTCTTGGAATAACTGGCTATTTTACAAATTTGACATATTTCGACTTATTTTGAATAATATCATGTACGTCCTTCTATTATTAAGGTAAAGCATTTGTAGTTTATTGTTTATGAACCGTGCGATTGATAAGGTACCTAAAATGCAATATGGATGGAATTAGAAATGATTGGTTCATAGACTTCTTTACAAGGTAGTACAGGATCGATCTCAATTGATTGTGACTTTCATTTGGTCCACAAATAATTCTGTTGTGAACCAGACCTTATAATATGTGTACCAGAAAACATATTTGAGATAAGGGCTGCAGGATTGATGCAGACTACATAATTTCCAGTTTGTCCTTGGTGTATGAGTATACGATAGACATAGGCCTACACCGCAATGAATTATTTCAATACATGTACAGGATGTTCGTTGTTGTTGTAATAGTCCTTTTCTCGATTGGTCCGTTCTCAGTGACTTGAGTGCAAAATTTTAATGGTCTTGACAAAATCGCATCTTTTATTGGAGATGCGGTTAGTCAAGGACGGAAAATCTCGTATACGGAAGTTGCTAAGCGATTTGGTACTGTTGAACGGGCTGGTTCAATTCCTGTTAGACTCAAGAATTTTTACATAGCATCATGTACCTCTGTTTGACGCAGCATCCTCCCATGTATCATGGTTTATGTCAAAGGCTTTCAGTGAGATCTTTAATGGGTCATTGTAACGCTTCTTTTGTCCAACGTGAGAAAGTATGCCATTCTTTGTGTCACCAAATAGAAGTATTATTTGTAGACAGTGATCGGGCGTACCTACTACATAACCTGCCAAACGAATATGTGTATGCATCAGAATAGTATCACTGCTAGGGATACCAGGATTTCAAGGATAGTGGTATCTGGAATCTTATGACATTTTATTTTCATCATCTTTCTGAGACAAATTGTGTGGAAGTATTCTTCTTCTTCTGCGTTCGTTCTCAAACTTCTGAAGATTAGCAGGATGTAGTCCGGAGAACAGAATGTGTTGTTTCATGGTTTACATCATTGCTGCGATATCTGCGCCTTTCGGCCTGACACATCCGACTTCAGCATGGCTTTGGGTCACTGACCATATATCGGATGGGGCAGCCAACTCCATCCCATGACCTCCTTAGTCGCTTTTTACGACATGCATGGACGGTAAACAGTGTTGCTATTCTTTGCTCCCTTTCGGGCCCCGGCATCACACGGGCGTGTGTGGAAGTGATTGTTCTTTCTTACACGATGCCTATATATGTCCATGATTCACCAACATACAACAGCACTGGAAGTACCACTGATCTGTAAATCTTTATCTTATTATGTAGGCTATTGTCATTCAGTCGACAAAGAGAAAAGTTACTAGATGGGCTTGTATCGTGGCACGGTAGAAGCTCACCAACCGAGCTTATTGACAACACAAGAGACAGAGAGTCGTGGAGAAACATGATCGCCTACGCCAGTCGGCATGGCACTTGATTGATTGATTGTCATTCATATGCCATACGTTTGCCGAAAGTGATACTTGCCTTGGAGACCCTAATATATACCTTGTTATCAATGGTGGAATACTGTAATAGTGTACTGCCAAGGTATGTGCATGTGTAAACCACTTTCAATTCTACACCATCTACCTATATGTAAAGTTCATGATATATTTTGTCAGGTGCTGGTTGAAATGTAGTTTCTTTTTTTCTTTGTGTTAATAGTAAGTCTAAAGTTGGTAGATTATTTGAAGAATTTGTCGATGATTGTATGATGATTTGTAGATCCGCAGTTAGCATTTAGAGCATACTCATCGGCAAGTAAGAGATTTAGAATGACGTGCAATTTGTCATTGGTTTTTGTTCAAAGCAGCAGAAGGCTGAACATTTTATCGTCAATGCGATACTCGATGTCTTGAAACTGAACTTCGCCGAAGACAGATGTGTCGAACCATTACCGCAAATAAAACGACGACATAACGCATTTCCATTCTCAGGTCACAACAAAAACGAAAATTCCGTACAAGTCTTGAAATATCTTCAGTAACACAAACATGTAACATACGCATTCGTACTACAAGGGCCAATAGGTCTTCCTGTAAACATAAATAACATAGAGACAGTACAATGTTGCTTCAAACAATAGATTATACAAGTGATGTTGTTCGTCCATCACAAGTGATGATGATCATTTGTTACATCCACTTTTGAACATTCAATTTTAGTTATGTCCTTGATTATTAGTTCGTAGATGGCTAATGAACCCTATTCGAGCTGTAAATGTCCTTGGACAGTTTGGACATGGAATAACGACTGTAGACGGATCTTTGTCTATCCGTGACTTTATAGCTGCTCTCCGCTGTTGAGCTGCTGCATTTCTCTTCTTTTCACGAGATGATGCGCTTTTTTATTTTAGAACGCCATGTAGATCTATTTTGTGCAAGTTCTTCCCATGTATCGTGGTCTATTTCAAAGGCTTTCAGTGAGTTCTTTAACGAGTCCTTGTAGCGCTTCCTTTGGCCACCTTGAGATCGTATACCCTTCTCTAGCTCACCATAGAGAAGTATCTTTTGCAGACGATGGTCTGGCATACGCACCAAATGACCTGCCCAACGAATCTGTGTCTGCATCAGGATCGTGTCAATGCTTGGGATACCAGCTCTATCAAGAACAGTGGCATATTATACAAGTAAATCCAAGAAGGAAGCAAGATGTTCGTTGTTGTTGTTATTGTAATAGTCCTTGTCTCGATTGGTCCGGTCTCAGTGACTTGTGTACATAATTTGAATGTCTTGACAAAATCGCATCGTTTTTTTGGAGATGCGGTTAGTCAAGTACGGAAAACCCCTTTTACTCGAGTTGTAAGGCGTTCGGTGGCAATTTCCGTTAGTCTAAATAATTTTTAATTTATCCTCTTGCTTCTTGTTTGAATTTACTTGAAATATTTTGGAACAGTTTCACACTTCTATAGATGTTTCAAAATCATATGAGTTTTCTCATTTAGCATTGTACAACCGTACTTATAGATTTCGATAAATGCTGTACATTAACAATGTTAATGACATCTAAACTATACAAAAAAACCACAAAAAACAATAACAATAAACACAATAGCATGGACTGAGATTTTGATTATTTATATATATCGATTGGTATTGGGTTTGAGCCAGGTGCTATTCCACTGGAAAACCGGTGAGCTGCTTTTCTAGGTTTCTCCAAGGCAGAAATGTCACTCACCACTTTAATTAAATGAACCTGAACCTGTGTTAGACGATTGATGGCCTCTTCAGTTATTTATGATGAATTATTCAAACTGTTCTCGAAGTGAACAGCAGTGAAAATTTTTTATCTTTCTCTGTGATTGTGTAATGATTGGCAACGAATTATATCTTTTTTCTGTGATTGTGTTCTACCCAGCGGTAAATAATTTGATCTTTATCTGTGATTGTATTCTATCTGCATTTCGTTACTGCATGTTTGCCAGTGAATGCTCGATTTTCTTTCTATGGGCTGTGGAAATAAAGGCCGCTTTGCAATAGCAGACGCCGCGACATGTACATGAAGGATTTTGATTGTACCTCCGAAAGATAAAATCCTGTCCCAATTGTGGATTGAACCCGGGACCTCATTGCATTAATTAAGAAGGGAAAATAATCCTGACGAGATTGACAAAAAAAAACACGCTTTAAGCGCACCATAGAAGTTTCTCAGAGAAGCTGATGTCTGCAGATATGTGTATCTCGTCTGCTTGTTATATAATGGTCATTTTATGACGGAAGTATGTTCTAACATTGAGCAATTAAAACTAACAACACATAATTTTCAACACCAGATGCAGAAGATTTAATACCTTTAGGTCTATCAGGAATGTTGTAAGGTCGTCAAATAACTAAGTCTAATTATTTAATGCACTTGTTTTATGAGAAATCAGCCTAAACAGACTCGTAATAGGCTGTCCTTATGTCCTGCTCGTAAACATCTGATATATTATATTTGCAGGTGTGTTTAGGCCAGTCTTTGAAACGATTTACCATTGAAACATTTCTTGACAAAGGTGAATCTTATAGACGAAACATGGGTAGGAAACAAACCAGAAAATTCTCATCTCCGTTGTCGACAATGAACATATTGACAACAGAGGAGTTATTTAAAAAAATAAAATTAAAGCAACAACAAGAACAATCAAGAATTGTATCACTTGAAAGAAAGCAAACGGTGGTTCCAAATATAAGAATATCGGAAAATAAGTTGTGTGACTTTGATGAGAGTTTGATTGAAAGTGACAGATACCTCCATGATGTGAGAGATAACTCTTCCCTGCTGATTCTTTCAAAGGTTTGTTTTATTGATTTTTTCATTAATAACTAAGAGTATGTAGATCATAATAATTGCCGTATTCGTATGAAATATTGCCTGTAATTAATGGATTAAAGTGCCAAGAGTACTGGTAGCTCACCTGTTATCGAAGCCGTAGATGCGGGGTATTGAAGGACTCAAACCTCTACCAATATCATAAAAATATAATTATAATAATTTTCTCCTTAAGTCAAAAAGAAGTATGGAAATGACCGAACGACCCTCTACCCTCCTTTACTTACTCTACCCTCCCCAGTTAAGAGAGTACTAGTATTTCCAATCCAGGAATAGATACTTTAAAAAAAACGTATCGATTACTCTTGAATACAATTTTGTTTATTATGACCCCTACCTCGCACGGCTGCTAAATAGTAGGATCTCTACTCCGACGGATGCTATGTATTAGGATCCCTACCCCGTCCGACTGTTAAGTATTATGACCGCTACCCCATCCGGCTGCTAACGTTGTATCTGCAGCAATCCTTGTATGTTCTTATAAAGTTCATAGAGTTCCAGAGGCGTAGAGAAGTCACATCTATGTACTTGAGATACCGCACGTACCTCGTCTCTCAACGAAGCAAAACGTCGTCTGACGAAGGTACCACTCATAGCAAGTGTCTCCGCAGCTTCAATCAATAATCCCCAGCCAGGTATGTCCTAATACTCCCGCAGTTTCATGCAATAATCCCCAGGTATGTCCTAATACCTCCGCAGCTTCAAGCAATAATCCCCAGGTATGTCCTAATACCTCCGCAGCTTCAAGCAATAATCCCCAGATATGTCCTAATACCTCCGCAGCTTCAAGCGATAATCGCCAGGTATGTCCTAATACCTCCGCAGCTTCTAGCAATAATCCCCAGGTATGTCCTAATACTCCCGCAGTTTCATGCAATAATCCCCAGGTATGTCCTAATACCTCCGCAGCTTCAAGCAATAATCCCCAGGTATGTCCTAATACCTCCGCAGCTTCAAGCAATAATCCCCAGGTATGTCCTAATACCTCCGCAGCTTCAAGCAATAATCCCCAGGTATGTCCTAATACCTCCGCAGCTTCTTTCTACAATATGATCTAAAACTATTTCCCAACATGGGGTTCACGCCCCACAGGGGGGGGGGTTTGCAATGTTATTGTTCAGGGGGGGAGGGACTCGAACAAATTGTAATTAGACTTCATTAAGGGAATAATTGAATTTTTTAATAAAAAAATATGTATATGTTATATAGAGGTGCATCAAAATTTTAGAAAGAATTATGTAGGACATCGTAAAAAAAAAAGTTGGAAAACACTGAACTAGAACATCGATGGGGAACCTGATTTGTACATACCACCATTTTAAAATTGATAACATTATATGCGGACTATACACAATTATCAACTCAAAAACTATCCTGCAATATTTACTCAAACATTAAAATAACTCATCGCTAATTATGATGACTTTAACTGCTTCTCTTTAGTGATAAAATATACCCACTGCACAAAACTGAAATACAACAGGAAAGCTTAAAATGTGGTAATGAAGTTTTGCTAATAACTAGACACACATAATGATTTTTTTTGGATGTTTCTATGTAACCTTGATACAGGCTGTTTGGTCGAAACTTCGATTTGTGTGTGTGATTATGTGTGTGTGTGTGTGTAGTTATTGGCAAAATATGATTACCCCGTTTCAAGCTTTTCTCTTTAGTGAGACCTATATGTATATTATTATTATGATTCACTTAATGTAAAATTATACTGCTATGGAACATAAAAAGATGTATTGAATTTCTAGTCCCGCTCGGTTGACTTCACCGGGTGAAACAAATGATCTCCGGGACCATAAATGGTTCTCTTCCCATAATAAAAGAACAGGGTCCATGTCTTGTAAGTTGGTAGTATATCCTATTCAGGACGTAGCCATCTACCCAGCATGTATTGGCTTTAGTGATTTTCTGGGCAATATAAATCCATTCCGTGGTTTGCCTTTGATTTCTTGTCGGCCCAGGTGCATAATTGCCTGCGGCGGGAATTAAACCCCGTACCCTGGCTATAACAAACGCGCACTGTACCACACCACCACAGAGGCGGACAAATGGTCTTATGTGATCAAAATACTCGACGTTTCTTTGTTCTTATATTTTCTTCTTAAGCTCAAACTTTCTGTTATCTTCTTCTTCTGCGTTCGCTCTCAAACTTCTGCAGATTAGCAGGATGTAGTACGTAGAACGGAATGAGTTGTGTCATGGTTTACATCATTGCTGCGATATCTGCGCCTTTCGGTCCGACACATCAGACTTCAGCATGACTTTGGGTCACTGACCCTATATGGGATGGGACAGCCATCTCCATCCCATAACCTCCTTAGTCGCCTTTTACGACATGCAAGAAAGGTAAACAGTGTTGCTTTTCTTTGCTCCCCTTTCGGGCGCCGGCAACACACGGGCGATTTTCTGTTATCATTCTATATATATATATATATGTGTGTGTTTATGTCTAATGAATGTTTCATATTCTTCTTCTTCTGCATTCGTTCTCAAACTCCTGCTGGCCAGCAGAATGTTATCTAGTAAAAGGAGTCTGTTTTACCGATGTTAAACGTTTCACGACGATATCTGCGCCTTTTTTGTCTGACACATACAACTTCAGGATGTAGTCGGAATACTTTGACTTTCTATTGGATATGACAGTTAGCTCCACTCCCTAAATCAAACTTAGCTGTCTCTAACAACACGCATGACAATTAACAATGTCTACATTATTTTCTACCTTGTGGGCGCTAGCAACATAGAGTCGAAAGTAAGTAAGTAGTATTTTTAAAACTTGTAAGTTACACTAGCTGTTCTTTGAACCTCTTGGTCGCTCTGTATTAACCATCGTTTATGAGTTATTTTGGTAGCGATTTGTTTGCACACTATTTCTTTCAACGTTTTTCCTAACATAAGATAGCGGAAGTGTTTAGCTGTTTATTAACCTATGCCAGAGGTAGGCACTGTCATATCTGTGCATCTGAGGCTATCTGGATAGATACACAGAGCGATAAAAACATTAAGCAAGGTTGACCGTGGTTTGAGGTTATTGAACAGCGTGCAGCACTGTTGGACTTCTAGTCACATGACTATAGGCGTCCATCTTTCAGTGAAAGTGGTAAAATATAAAATACTGAACGTATTAGTTACCACCACTGAAGTCGAATATGTCGGGTAATTGGCACAAATAAGTAGTAGTAGCAGTAGCAGCATCAGTAATAGCAGCGGAAACAGCAGGATTAGAATTAGCAGTAGTCTTCGTCGTAGTAGTAGTAGTTGTAGTAGTAGTAGTAGTAGTATTTGTAGTAGTAATAACGATAGTAGTAGTAGTAGTAGTAGTTGTTTTTTCTGTTTATGTAACAGTATAAATATAAATATTAGTAGTAGTATTAGTAGTAGCAGTAATATTCGTAGTAGTAGTGGTGGTGGTAGTAGTAATAGTAGCAGTAGTATTCGTAGTAGTAGTGATAATGGTAGTGGAAGCAGTGTTAGTAGAATCCTTGTATTTTTCGTTCATCAAAAGGTGATGATGACTATTTGTAGTATGATCTTTATGAAATTCAGTTATCGCTATGTCCTTGACTAAGAGTTCGTAGATGGCTAATAAACCTTATTCTGGCTGCAAAGATTATTAACTAAAAAGGTCATAGTATGACCATTATATAGCTTTTTATTTGCCCATGTTTTTCTAACAAGTCCCCTTTGTTGAGCTGCAGCATGTCTTCGTATTTCACAAAATGCTGCACTTTTTTTTTGCTATAGTGCTATAGAGTGTGATGTAGCTCTGTTTCTTGCAGGTTCTTCCCATAGGCATAAGCCCACGGACCGCTTGATCAGCAACCTTCCCAATGTATCATGGTTTATGTCAAAGGTTTATGTTTGCGTTCTCATAACTTATTTTGCCCGTGTGTTACCGGGGCCCGAAAGGGGAGCAAAGAATAGCAACACTGTTTACCTTCCATGCATTTCGTAAACGGCGACTAAGGAGGTTATGGGATGGAGTTGACTGTCCCATCCCATATAGGGTCAGTGACCCAAAGCCACGATGAAGTCGGATGTGTCAGGCCGAAAGGCGCAGATATCGCAGCAATGCTGTAAACCATGACACAACGCATTCCGTTCTCCGGACTACATCCTGCTAAACTGCAGAAGTTTGAGAACGAACGCAGAAGAAGAAGAAGAAGAAGAAGAACTTATTTAAACCACCTTGAGAGAATATGCAATTCTATAACCGTAGAGGAATATATTTGGTAGGCGATGATCTGGTACGTGCACCACGTAACCTGCTCAAATTCTTCTTCTTCTGCTACGATCAGGAATTTTTCTGTCTCGCTAAATCTTCATGTCATTCGCCAGGACGAAGCTCCCAGTCTTCTCGAGGTCAGAGCGGCTGCCCCAAAGTTTTTGTCTCAGGTATGTATATTGTGGCCATGTCTTGCCTCGCAGTTCTTTGTATTCTGGAAGTCTTGGAGTATGTGTTCAGGGGTTTGTATGCCTGTTCTGTTCCACTTGGACATTCATTTGTGTGGGCCACACTGATCCGGTACAGTGATTCTGTAACCTGCAGTGACCAGTTCTAAGTTGAAAGATGATGGTCTGTTGTTGCCTATGATTTTGGTGTATGGGGTCTTATTTCGAGTCAATATGCATATCTTTCTTCCACTATGAAGTGTAAAGGTTGCGAATTAGTGTTGTGGCCTCACTGTTTGGCAGAAGATGTCTGAATTGTTCCATTTTAACTCCTGCTTTCGCATCTGCAGAGCACCAGATAGCAAACACCCCCTACAGAACTTTCCCAACTTCCTTGTTCATAGAACGACAATCTCTTCCAAGGTGAGTTTCTCTGCAGACCAAGCTGTGGGTAACCTACAATGGCTTAAAACAAAAAGCTCTGTACATAATCAACAATGGATGTAGCTTCAATTACGCATAGTAAGTGATCCCCGTAGAGGTAGTGATAGTGATGTTAGTAATAGTAGTAATAGTATCTGCAATAATATCATCAACAGTAGTAGTAATATTAATAGTAGTAGTAGTAGTAGCATTGGTAGTAGTGGTCAAAGTAGTGGTTGTAATCATGAAAAATACAATACACATTAAATAAGAGAATGCATATACTATTCACAGGTTGAAGAAATCATCCGAAGAGATCGATTGCTGTTTAAAACAATGTCAAAGGGATTCCCAAATATTGGCGATGCACTGGGCAGGCCTAAAAGAAGTTTATCTTGGAAGCATAACAAGAGTACATCGTCTGAAATTTCTTGGCATAATTGCAGAACAAAAGCTGGACTATTACTTCCAAGTAATAAAGTAATTAAAGTCTGCCCACAGTTATATGTCTCTGGAAATAAAAATACTAACTACCACAACCACCATCAACCAAATATGCATGTCAGTGAACATCAAATTACTAACTCAAAAACTCGGCGTTTGAGCCCACAGACCGATTCGTTTCTTAAGAAAAGCATGGAGAATTATACCTCTCATAGTTCTCTTGTTTTCTGCAATGAATTTAAGAATAATGAACATTACGTGTCTCACTTAGACAAGGAGGCTTTCTACAGAGAAGAATCAAAATTATACAGTTCTCAGCTACTTAAGAAAAATAACAATAAACACAGGTTACTCTTAAGTGAAATTATTCCTAAAGACTGTGATACTCTAGGCAGAAGAACACAATCAGCAGTAGAAGATTTTGATAGAAATTACTGCACGTTGATGCATGACATTAATGACAACATCACGAAGAAGCATGCCACTGTCCGCTATAACAGCAGAAAACTTTCATCTGAGCTAGAAGTACCTATGAAAGAATCATTCTTAAAATGCAATGAACACAGTAGCACAGTAGGCGAATCTTGTAGCCACAACAGGGATGTATTGTTAACACAAACTCCAACACTTTTTCAAACTCAGATCTTTAAGAATGCATTCAATAATTATAGTGAAGGTGTTGACAAAACACGTAGCCATTCTAGACTGTCAATATCAGATCCAATTTTCAAAGGCGTCGCCTGTGAAAATAAGATAAATCAGTCAGTAGAAATGGAAAAGTCAGAGAAATGGAACGCTGAGTGTGTAGGCTATCATGGAAATGGGTCACTAGTCAATGGGCGCACTAAGTTGTGCATTGTCATAGAAATGCCAGACTTGACTCAGAGAGCGCCCTGTTCTCATGTGAACATCTCTTTTGTGGATGATATTGAATGTTGAGATGAAGCTGTTAATTTTATACACAGATATAAAGTAAAAAGGGAGGGTTGAAAAGTCGTGAGGACTGATTTTATTGTACTCGTATTTTCAATATGTACTCGGTCCCTCTTTACGAAGAAGACACGCCTCCCAGAATACCATACATAGCACGTAACTCCGTAGCTTCAAGCGATAATCCCAAGGGGAGCTTCGATAAACTCCCTGTTGTAAACAAGATGTCATGAGCTGGATTTGAACCCACGACCTCTTGAACATAATGTGGTCGACTTTAACCACTACGCCATTTAGACACTGCGCTTTTTAGATCTTGGGACGTAATAGAACATAACTCATATACTAGATTTTACGAGATCCAACGACAACATAGAAATTCAAAATGTTCCATTATTAAAAGTCAACAATTTTACATATTTAGGCACCAATCTAGCATTGGATGGAGATTCATCAAAAGAAATTTTACACCGTATTGCCCCTGCAGCGGGTGCTTTCAATAAACTACGCAACATCTGGACGTCAAACACACTAAGAAACACCACAAAACTCAAGTTGTTTAACTCCAACATCATCCCTATTCTATCATATGTATGCGAAAGTTGGAAAGCCACAGATAAAAGACTCGACTCCTTTGAAAACAAATGCCTACGTACCATTCTGAACGTTAAGTGGAGTGACTTTAAATCTAACAATACTATAAGAGAGGAAAGCAAACAAACCTATATATCTTCCTTCATTAGACAAAGGCGTTGGACTTACATCGGCCATGTTCTCAGAATGAACAGCCTAAGAATTCCCCAGCAATCACTATATTGGGTGCCACCTGGAGTAAGAAAAAGAGGGAGACCTAGAGAAACTCTACGAAGAACCATTAATAGAGAAGGCATGTCAATGAACCTAAACAACACGCAACAATTGAAAGACCTGGCAACACAAAGACAGAAATGGAAGGCTATGGTTTCTGCCCTATGCGCCGCCTATGGCCCTGGAGGAACATAACATAACATAACAATAGAACATTGTTGGAACAGTAAATAAACAAGCATAGACTAAATTTAACTGATGGATCTTGTTCCATTAATATAATAGGCTGCCGTACGAGTATTGGCGAACCAAGAAAGGAGAACAAAGAATAGCAACAATGTTTACTTTCCATGCCTGTCGTAAGGCGGGAATAAGGGGCGGAGGTTTTGGGTTGGAGTTGGCTGTCCCATCCCATACAGGTCAAAGAAGCTATGCTGAAGTTGAGTGTGTCAGGTCGAAAGGCGCATATATTGCTTCTAAGCTTTAAACTATGACACATCGCATACAGTTCTTCAGACTACATCCTGCTAGTCTTCAGGAATTTCAGACTGAACGCAGACGACGATACCTATACCGCTGACAGAGCCTAGATCTGAAACATCCACGTTTCAATTTATGCGTTATTTATGTTCGTCACATCACAACAGTGTACCTATTGGTCCGAGCAGCACTAACATCTAATTGGTGTGTATTCGATTAAATGTTTATGATCTACGGTGAATTTAGATACCCTTGAAATTCTTTGGTGTTATCATTTTCTCGATCCGTATCCATCGGCATAAATAAGACATGTTGGCTAATTTGAAAACAGCCTTATAATATAGCTTTTTAAATTCCGGTCATTTTTATTGGCGGATGATACACAGTAGAAGCATAGAGACCAATGAAAAATCACGGGAAATGTGACATGCAAATCAGAAGAGATACTTTACATGTATCGCTGCCATTTGTTACTGATGCACAGAAAGGATGCAAAACATAGTAACACCATGATCTGCCACTAATGTCGTATGAGGAGAATAAATATATCGTGTAGCCTGTTCATCCCATAAAAGGTTAAAATGGCTCAAAAGACGCGCTGAAGTTGGACTTTGCATACAAAACTTGTAGATATCATATTTAAGTTGTAAACATTGACAACATATTCCGTTCCATGGAACAAATCATGTAAACAATCAGGAATTTTAGTGTGAACGAAGAAGAAGAAGAAGAAGAAGAAAAGTGGAGAATATGACAGGCTTGAATACAATCGGTCATATCTTTGAAAACTTACGTAAGGACATACATTTTCAGGTACATACATTCAAGGACATACATTACTACACACAAATCAGCATTACACACATGCATGCAAACATATTCATATGAAGTCTGTGTGCTCTATCATACAAGTAAGAACATTTACTCATACAAGAACAGTGAGAGAGAGGTTATGTTGGCTTGCACTGCTGATATGTCTGGCGGTATAGTAATGGATCGTGCGAGCATTTTGAACTCTCTATGAGAAACAACGCCGGAAAATGAATTCGATGAGGGTGATTATTCCTTTTACATGTCCAGAATAAAGGAACTTGGCTTGAAGTGCGGCGTTCCCACATACGAACTTTGAACTTCTTATCTTGTTTTGAAAAATAAATAACATCCGAGAGTTTTTACATACTATAGGCTTAGAATGATGCTTGTTAACCAACGTAGAACTGAAACTGTCAGCCATATTATAATGGTGGATGCACTCAAGTAGAGATAAGAGCACATATGTAGGTGTCCGAAGTGCAGTGATGATGATCATATCGCTACTTAATTACCTCATACTCGTCAAACAAATATTCGAATATACTAATATTTATAGAAAATATATGTATATTTGTCTGCAATTATAATTCTTGTGAGCTGTTCAAGCCATTACTTTTCATATCATTTTCTGCATGATTAGTTTATCTCATTTCCAGTGTGGACGTTGTCACGACGATGGAGAAGTCGCTGAATTTATGGCTTAATATTCATAACACAGCTACATTGTATCCAGCAATATAACTATTTAATAAAGAGATGTGTAGACATTTTGTTAATCAACATGCCACTCTTTACTGACATTATTTGGTCAGTATTTATTATGCGTACTATTATTTCTACTGAAACATTCCCCCTCATCGGATGTTAATTGCTTTTGAATAAATACATTTCTCATGTGCCACGTTAAATTAAAACTACACTTATGTTAGTATTTTTTTGGGTACTTCTCCTCAATCCACCCGCAAATCATGATATTTAAATATAATTTCCCTTTTATTCTCCGAATGTTGAATGTTTCATACCAAGGTATTGTCATGTTTCATATATAACAACACGTGGATTTTATAGATGAAGGTGTTGTAAGCTACTATAGAGATATCATAGTGGCAGATCTGGCGTAGAAGATTTAACGGAATCCAGTTTAGGATGCTAGAATGCAATAATAATTACATTTCATGTATTAGCGGAGGTGTGCGATGAAGTATTTTATTTTGTTTAAATATGTCAGTGACATTTATGTGAATGCACTGATTGTAGTCTTAAGAACCTGTGTGTGATGGTGTAAAGATCGTAGAGGTGGGGGGGAGGGGTGTTAAGACCCACTGGCTTACCTAGCCCACATCACTTGCTGAGTAACGATGGCCCAATTTCTTGACCTAACAAGAGTATAAGCCCTGGTAATAACTCTCGGATGTTATTTTTATTTAAAACCAAGAATAAGAAGAATACGACACCCGTGTCTGCTGGTCGGCTGTCAAGTGACTAAATTCTACACTACCGGGACTCCCAGTGATAACAACGGAAAAACAGAACATTTGATTAAATTAGCGAACCCTATGTGGTGTTCAACCCCACCCCTCATTGTTGCTATTCTCAGTATCCCTTTCGGGTCCCACAAACACACGGGAGAGAAATATATAAATATAAATGAGAACAAAAAAGTCAAAGTCATGTGCGGAAAGTGAAAGCAACGTTTTACTTCAGATGAACTATTGCTTTATGATAGCAGATAAAGCAAACACTAGGCCATTGACTTTCTCACGCGCGATAATATGTGTTATCGATTTAGTCCGCTTTTGTTAAGTGTTCCAGTTATGTGCGTCCGAGTTTTGATTGCCACATGTCATGTATGCACGCGAGTTGAGAATTGATCAGCGACCGTCTTGAGTTCGTACAAATGTATGACACCTTTCTGTTTGACAAATAAAGTCTTGCATAGAACTATGACATTTAATGTTATTTTAGGGTTCAGGTAAGAACTTATTGTCTGTTCTTGACACTAAGAACATGACAAGATAGGTGAAGTGAATGATGAAATAATCCCTTTAGCTGTGAGTAGGTAGTTAATTCTTAGCTCATAGCTTTTCTGACAAAAACTATGAGATAGTGGTTTGATGTCTTTTTGTTGACGAGCTCGGAAAGATGAACGCAGAATAGTAACATATGTCCTATACTGCTTGTTGTAAGAGGAGATAAAAGAGGTTGGGATCGGGTTGACTTTACCATTCCTTGGGACAGAATGACACTGAAGACTTGCTGAAGTAGAATGTGTTTAGAACAAAAATAGCTTACATCTGTAAACTATTGCATAACGTACTCCAGATTACATCCTGCTATTCAGCAGGAGTTTGAGACAATGAAAAAGAGGATGCATTTGTGATTAGCCGTAGATTTAACTGTTTGAAGAAACAAAAAGGATTAATCAGATTGAAATGATTTGGAAATCTGTTAATGAATGTTATGTACACTTAGTTAGGTTCACCCACGGCGCACTGAAGAGAAGGAGAGACAACTGCATAATAAAAATCCTTTTACGGGACGCCTATATTGACATATCCACAGATAACCGCCATTACATTGCCGCATTATACGTCACTAAAAGTTGCTACTTGGTACTGTTTACCCCTATCTACTTGACTTGGCTTTACAGTAGACAAGAATGAATGTGTTTTACATGCATATGCAAGGATAAAGAAGTAGGCCCCTATGCCTGAATTCTTCAAGTGCTGCACTGTAATTAACAAATGTGATGATAGATCTTACAAGAATTCCTAGAGTGATACACCACGTCAAAGTCAATTACGATGATTGTGGAACCGTGACAAGTATACTGAATGCAGGATGGGGTGCCTCCAAAGGATTTTCGTGTTAGATAAGTTCACGTTAGTGGACCGTCCATAAATAACGTCAACAATGTTTTTTTTAAATGATTACCCTCCCCCATAGTCAACAGTAATCAAGAACTCAGGACCCTCCCCCCCCCCCCGATTAATTGTAACAAATATCCCCCCCCACAATTTTTTTCGTAGAAAGAGTACAATAATATACATATTTTTACTCAGATAAAATATTAAAAAATGCTTCGAATAAAAAGAACAATTAAATTGGTGTATGAACAGAAACAGTATTGTTGACGTCAACTTTGTCAGCCTTATCTACTATTAATTTTTTTCAGACTACCTCCCCTCTAATTTTTGACGTAATGTATTTTGCCTTCTAGCAACAGAACCACAGGGGAAGCTTTTGTTCATTATAAAGACGACTCCGAACGTCATATGAAGACATTATAAATATATATATCAGAAGCTCTTCGTAAAGAAATATTCAGCTGAAAGTAGATTAATAAAACTGAAAATTAGAGAAATTAGAAAGTGGCAGAGTAATGACACTGGACAGGAAAAAAGAAGTAGAATACATTCTGATCATGTTTCTAGATAGACGATAAATGCACGTTTTTTTTGTGTGTGTAACCAATGGAGTTTCAATATACGTCGAATACGTCGGATCTTCATCCAAAGATCAAGATGGAAATTAAAAAACAAATAATATCTGCAATTTTTATACCGTCACTATGCTACCAATGTCAAACATGGTCTTTAACAGCTTCGCAGCAAAGAAAAATCATCACATATGAAATGAAGTGTCTGAGGAAAGCTGCAATGGTTACCAAACGAGATAAAAAATAAGACATGAAGAAATGAGGAAAAGAGTTGGTATAATATCATGTATTGAACATATTGAGAGACAGCAAGTAAAATTGTTCGGTCACCTTATGAGAATGAAGCCAAACCAAATACCAATACGAGCATATAATACAAGAATATCCGGGCGTAAAGCCAAAGGTAGACAAAGAAAACAGTAGACAGCTTAAGATACCAACCCTACGCTTAACGGCAAGTGTGAATGCAATCAACAATAATTCACCTGGGAATAGACAATAGACAATATACGTCGAAAAAATATCAATGTTAACTAAAGCCAAGGGAGACAAATAAATAAATACTTATTGTGTGTAGGCATGACCTACTGTGTATACATGCCCGTGTTCTGCCTCGCTACCTTAGGCCATTCCGACTGTTGCATGCTTTTTATTGGTATTTTATGTATACTTTGCTTTTTTATACTTTAGCCAGCCACTGAAAACACAACAGTAATCAAATTGACCGTATCAGTAACTTAAAGTTGGCAGGTCTGTATAAAAGTTTCAGTTATAATACTTTAGGGGTCTTTGCTACCTATACAACTTTTTGGTTGTGCCTCCTGATATAGTCTACTTGAACATTGTCCGCTGGTTTAAAAAACGCCTCACCGAAGTAGGACTAAACTCATCACCTGCCTACCTACTTACCGACAACATAGAGTAGTTACTTTCCAAGATAAACTATAAGAAGCAACTCCACAATACGATTAAATTACATAACAATAATAAACTGTACTCATCCCAAATCATGAAGTCACACTAATGAAAAATCAACACTCCCTGACATACACACAGGGTACTAGGTCAAAGGTTGAAAGGGTTGTGTCTCGGCATAAAATTATTTTAATCCAATATAAAACCAGCAAGCGCTATTACATTACTGCATTGTTAACGGAGTCTGGATAACTTAATAACAACAGCCAGCAATAATGCCATAATAAGATCAGATAATGAAAGATGGAACAAAACCTGGAAGCTGGTATAGTCCAAGGCATGGCCGTATATGCGTCTTTGGTTAGAAGGGAAGGGATTGTCTACAAATGAAATCATTTCTACTATTTCGTGGATATTTAAAATCGTATTTTGGGGAAATAATTTTTTTAAGGGCGGAAGGGGGTGGGGGGGGGGGGGATAGAAAGGGAGATATAAATCCGTTTTGTTGACGCGCTTTCATGTGCTAAATTGGCATGTTTTGATTTCTTCGGTCAGTGGTTTGAACACCCTCCCCCCTCAACCTCTCTAATAGTTTGGTTGTTCGTCCATCACAGATTATACATTATTATCTGGTGACACAATATTTAAGCGATAAGTCAGTAGGTACAAATACGATCTATGAACCCTGCGAGGATCTGTAATGTTCCGTGAGGATCTGTAAAGTTCAATGAGGATCTGTAATGTTCCGTGAGGATCTGTAAAGTTCAATGAGGATCTGTAATATTCTGTAATGTTCTGTGAGATCTATAACGTTCTGTGAGGTTCAGAAGAGTGTGGCATGGAAATCTAGGCCAGATATTTTTATTTTATTTTTTTCGCGTGTGTTCTCAAATTACTGCAATTAACTGGATGTAGTCTGGACACAGAATATGTTGTATCGCGGTTTCAAGTTTGATATATCTGCGACGTTTGGTATGACACATTAAACTTTCGTTTGTAAATAACCAAATGGTCAGAGGGTGTCCGACAAATTGGATGGTGCCGCAGTAACCTAATGAACAAATAGTAACGCAAAATGAGGTAAACAGGTTACTAAAACACTTACCTGGCCTATTAATAAAAATATATTTTAAAAAGTATATATAAAACATACAATAAAACTAAACAGGACAATTCTCCACGTATCGGCTCAAATTGAACCTTTTTCAAGAGACAAACAACAGAAAACGACAAAATAAAAAACAAAATAGATGTCTATATTTCATCAAGTCCCGTCTCCATAGCGCAGGGTTGGCAACGCATTTCTTTTACTAGATGCGTTGCCAACCCTGCGCTATGGAGACGGGACTTGATGAAATATAGACATCTATTTTGTTTTTTATTTTGTCGTTTTCTGTTGTTTGTCTCTTGAAAAAGGTTCAATTTGAGCCGATACGTGGAGAATTGTCCTGTTTAGTTTTATTGTATGTTTTTTAATTATACTTTTTAAAATATATTTTTATTAATAGGCCAGGTAAGTGTTTTAGTAAACTTTCGTTTGATAGTTTCAGGATATTTTGAACTTTATGTTAATTGTGTAATCAGCTCCAAACACAATTCTTTTCAACATTTTATTATGAAATTCTTATCAGGTTGTAGGGTTAGTCTTCCTTGCTTCTAACGCGTGTGTTCTACTTTATTGACGACCTCCCACCTCGACGTACACTATAGTGATTTGTTTGTCAAGCAGGTATTGTGCAGTAGCTTCCCTTGTGACAGGAGTTACGTTAAAGCTTTCCTTGAAATCTTTAAAGCTTTAAGAAGATCGATTGACCACAACAGAAGAGTTTATATTTTTGTATGACAATGTCTAGATTGTGCGAAAATAAAGCAATGATTGTAGAGCATACATTAATGATTGTAATAGTCCTGAGATTAAACAGATACACCATTAATGTTTCTTGACTACTTCGTACTTCAACATATATGACTCAATTTCGTAAGGCTAACCAGTTATAACAGTAAGTAATGTTCATTGACTACTGTTTCTTTTAAAAATCATATGACTTTGTGGTATAGAGGTTAGTGCAAAGCACAACTCAGTAAAACTTGCACGTGATTCGTATTTCAATCGTTCACGTTGTAATTTCGACGCATTTCAATATATTAGAAGCGCTTCAAAATACAATACTAGTTTAATGGCAGTATCTTAATTAAAGGCAGACTGATGACATTAAAAATAACATGAATACGTCGTTGGAAAATGCAAGGCGCATGGCCCAAGACAGAGTAGGGTTCGGGGAGTTCATTTGGAAGACAACGTTTTGGAGAGAATACGTCACATGACACACACTTAGTGTTAGATGATTAACTCAACATTATTACTAGCTGTAAGATCTGGTGTTTCCCGGGTGGAAATATACATTGTATGTTTTATTGTGCCTGTCTGCAACCGTGAATGTCACAAATAGTAGACCTGATGACTAATGAAGAACTGACGGTGTAGATAGCCAGACTGAATCGTTCGATGTAGGGCCTATACTCATAAAATCAGTAAGAAAATAGACAGGAGTAGCAATCTGGACTCCAAACATATTATGGGCCGAGCATTAGCATTCATAAATAACAACAATATACATGAAAATACCGAACAGAATACATTTTTTCGATAGAAAATGACGCATCCAAAAGTTCGTTCTGCTAAAATAATAGTTAAAATTAAATGGCAACGCTGCGTAATGACTATGATCAAAAACCACTGGAGATTTTCCTTAACCAATCTGTTGTAAATGCTAAGTAACTCATTTTTGTTGTTGCCAGGGATAGAATGATTTAAGGCAAACGTGAATGTCATCGGCTTCAGCCATTCTGGGTTTTAAAGTCAGAGTCCGGCGAAAAGTTCCTGATGAGACAACAGTACCAATTTCTATAATGCAAGAGTTGTTTCAAAAATATTGTAATGTTTATAATGCTCTCTTATGCACCATTGCACTCTCATCACATACAGAAAGTACACGTTTAAAAAGGCTTGCCAGATTATAGGATAAATTTGCAAAAAAAATCATTGGTAGCAGACACATAAATTTGACAATTTAATATAAAATAAGCTGTTAGAACAATAAGTAGCAATGACGAATGTTTCGGACCATTAGCGCAATTAAAACGTCGATACAACGAACATTCCATTATTGGAACTACATCCTACTGGAAATCTAATGGTATCATTGACCTACTACAAGAAAGATTCGGTAGCATGTTAAGAATGAAGGCTGAAAAAGAAGAAGCTATTCTAGAACAGGCTGTAGCAGAAGAAGAATAAGCTAAGTGAGGGGAAGTAAGTAGGGGATCTCCCTGGCGTAGTGGTTAAACAGTTCGCCTTGTGCTCAAGAGGTCACGAGTTCTAATCCAGCTCGTGTCGTCTTGTTTATAAAGTGGATTCTTTTATGGAGATCCCTGCGGATTATCACTTGACGCTACGGAGTGCTATGAGTGGTACTCTCGGCAGGCGGCGTGCCGCTTCGTTGAGAGGGACGGAGTACATATGGGAAACCGAGTACAGTGCAGTCAATCTTCTACGGCTTTTAAACCCTTTTTTGAATAAGCTATTCTAGAACAGACTGTAGCAGAAGAAGAAGAAGTTATTCTAGAACAGGCTGTAGCAGAAGAAGAAGAAGCTATTCTAGAACAGACTGTAGCAGAAGAAGAAGAAGCTATTCTAGAACAGACTGTAGCACAAGAAGAAGAAGCTATTCTAGAACAGACTGTAGCACAAGAAGAAGAAGCTATTCTAGAACAGAATGTAGCAGAAGAAGAAGCTATTCTAGAACAGACTGTAGCAGAAGAAGAAGCTATTCTAGAACAGACTGTAGCAGAAGAAGAAGAAGCTATTCTAGAACAGACTGTAGCAGACGAAGAAGAAGCTATTCTAGAACAGGATGTACATGAAAAAGAAGAATCTATTATACAACAGATAATAGGAAAGTCTAGTCTAGAAAAAAAAATGTTTTATTGCCACGCCAATGACCCGACACATTTGACTTTAGATGTTGCAATGTAGTAAAATTAGCAGCAATGTTTCTCGAAAACTTATACTTATCCTTCTACATCGTTATTATCCTTATTTACGTATAATACAAGAGTATTCTTTTAGTGAATCCCAACCTACTCCTGACAACAGCATACGAGAGTCTGGCTTTAGAGCGAAAGCTAGCCCAAGATGTGGATGGATTGATGACAAAATCAGATATTTTAATGAGGCACATTCTAAACTCTAGACAAGACAAGATTCTTTGAGTTCTACAGATGTTCGATCACGTAGCGAGTTACGAGTTATATAATTGTGTGAGAAAAACAATGATGAATTTTACGCAACTATCTTGACAGAATCTGATACATAATTCGCCTGTGTGTTGCCGGGGCGTGAAAGGGAGCATTGAATAGCAAAACTGTTTACCTTCCAAGCATGTCGTAAATGGCGACTAAGGAGGTTATGGGATGGAGTTGGCTGTCCCATCCCATATAGGGTCAGTGACCAAAAGATATGCTGAAGTCGGATGTGTCAGGCCGAGAGGCGCAGATATCGCAGCAATGCTATAAACCATGACACAACGAATTCCGTTCTCCGGACTATATCCTGATAATCTGCAGGAGTTTGTGAACGAACGCAGAAGAAGAAGAAGAAGATACAAAATTAAATCAGCTAATTGTTTTTAAAAGGTTGAAAATGTGCAGAGGATTGACTTCATTGTACTTGATTTACCCCACATGTACTTCCTCCATCTCAACGAATCGGCAAATTTTAACCTGAGTACCACATATATCACGTAACGGCATAACAGGTAAAAATAATGGCAAATGACAAAAACGAAATCAAGGTCCAAAATTAATATTGAGAACTGCAATTTAGAAGAAGTCACACATTTTGATTATTTAGGAACTAATATAAACAATGCGAGTGACTGCGCAGTTGAGATTAAGATAAGAACAGAAATGACACTTTCAAAATTAAAACAGCTAAAGAAACTATGGCAGAGTACTAACATAAGAACCAAGTTGTGTTTGCTACGAACATGTGTGTTTCCTGTGGCGACATACGGATAAGAAGCATGGACACTACATAAAACATTGGCCAAGAGAATAACATCATTTAAATTAAAGTGCTATAGAGGTGCTATGAGATTACCATGGACAGCAAAGAATACAAACCAAGACGTGTTAAGAACAATTAACGTCCAGGAAGGCTGGCTTCTGAACACCATATTAAAGAAAAAGCTAATTTTTGTGTCGGTCACACAAAGACGGCATCGTGATAATGTTACGGAAGGGGATAATAGAATGCAACAGGGGCAAAGGCCGCCCAAGACGCCGTTGGACAAAAGACGTACAAGAATACCTGCGCAATTCATTAACAGAGGCAGGGCAAGACCGCGGAGAATTCCAAAGATCCATAGGGAACACTACGTTCTGGAAAGAAGATGTCACCAGATGATTATTTGCGTTTCGGTTGTATTATGAAATGAAATCGATCGGGCGTTGAATTCTCCAAGTAGCGATTGTAATGTAAAAACACTGCAGCGTTTATATATAAAATATCAATTTCACGACCTATATCGTCTCTCTCGGTTAGCTCAGTATATAACAGTGCTAGTCTGACGTGTACTATTTTTCTTTTCGAAGCTGGATCCCAGAGTCTGACGCTGGTTTCAATTTTTAAAAAAAAATCAATTTTTAGAGCCATAGGCCTACATAGAAGAAAGGAAATGACGCTTTTGAATAATAATTCCCGTATATTATTTTTGTTAATTTTAAACGTATTCCTTAAAATCACATAGGCATACTGTATGAAAGAGCGTATCTGGATGAAACTTTTCTATTCTTGTCTTAACCTATCATGGTGAAAAAGCATGTACAATCCAACTTTTGTTTCATTTTTCTCGTCCAAGCACAGTTGGGTATTTCTTCTAGTATATATATGTGTGTGTGTCATGTGACGTATTCCTTCCAGAACGTTGTCTTTCCAATGAACTCTCTGAACCTCTCTCTGTCTTCGGCGACGTGGCTTGCATTTTCTAGCGATGTATTCATGTTATCTTTAATGTCGTCAGTCATTCGTCTTCTTGGTCTGCCCTTTTTCCTCTTTCCAGGTACTCTTCCCTCCATTATTTGTCTTTCCAAACAGTTGTATCTCTATATATGACCAAACAGGCGTAGTTTTCTTTTTGTTATTGTGTTTAGTGACCTACACTATGTGGAATCTTCAATGTGTTTATAATATCTGAGTATCTGATATTTTCCTTCCATGATATTCTAAGTATCTTTCTGCAGCATTTCAGCTCGAATGCGTTGATCTTATTTGCCGCTGTTTTACTTAGGGTCCATGTTTCACAGCCGTATGTTGCAACCGGAAAAAAAAAATTCGTAACATTAGCACTTTTGTTTCTATTTTGTTTTTTTTCCATATGTTTGCCAACCGTGTTATTTTGCAATTTGCCTTTGCCAATCTCTTCCTTATTTCTGCCATGCAGTCTCTTGCACCGTTGATGTGTGCTCCTAAGTATTCAAATTTATCCACACATTCTATCTAGGTATTGTCTATATATATTTATATCCCCAATTATCCGAATCTAATTTGGGAAAAAATAATTTTAGAGCGAGAGTTTCAGTGGACATGGTAGAGAGGTCCGGGACATTGCGCACGTGCCGTTATTATGTAGTTTATTTGCAATTCAAGATGCTTACATATTACTGTACATTTATCAATAAAATTCCGTTAATTTCAATGTATGATTGTGTGAATGTACAGTTTTGCTTCATTCCTGAACTATATCCAGTTTTCCGAATTTTCGATTTATCCGAATCGGCCGATCCCAAAATAATTCGGATAATCGAATTTCTACACTACACATATATATATATATATATATATATATATATATATATATATATATATATATATATATATATATATATATATATATATATATATATATATATATATATAGATGGATAGATATTTAGATAAATAATGAATAAGTTCAAATTATGAATGAAATATAATATAAAATGTGAAAACAAAGTAACAACGAAGTACTGTTTATTATAAAACCTTAATGTCAGGCGTTCAACGCGTGATCTGTGGGCGATGGGCGTTGTCTGCTCAGACTGAAACTCTTCATCAAGACTTGACTTGAGAGAAATTTCACCAATAGATTTCTGCAACGGATAGATTATTGACAAATGTCGCTCGCATGCGTTGTCTCATCTACAGATACCTGATACAGGTCTAGCAGTTTTAAGATCGGTGTCGCAAGCTCACTGTGCTAGAATAATTTTACAGAAAAGTATTGAAAAGAAGGTAATTATATTTTACGTTTATTTAATAATTTACACATAACATAAGACTTTGCGTGTTACTGATATTTCTTTTCAATATTGATATATTTGCAAGTTTCCTATTGTTATATTTGATGAAGTGTTGTGCGGTTGTTTCTGTGTATACTACAGATCGTCAGATCATCATTGTGAAACACGTTTCTCATGTTTTCTTGAGCGCATTATGAATCATGTAGATGTTACTCTACATACCATTGTCTATTTATTTTATATATATATTGTGTATTATGTAGTAGTAGTAGTAATAGTTATTAGTAACCATTATAGTAATTAATAACCATTATAGTAACCATAATAGTAATAGTAACAATTATCCTGGGTGATTTCAATGCCCGAGTTGGCAAAGACTACCAGACATGGCAAGGTGTTCTTGGACGTCATGGGATCGGTAAATGTAACAGCAATGGTTCCCTTCTTTTAAAGCTATGTTCTGTGCACGAACTCACTATCACCAACACTATTTTTCGCTTGCCAACGCGCAAAAAGACCTCTTGGATGCATCCACGCTCCAAGTAGTGGCATCTTATAGACTATAACATAACTAGAAAAAGGGACATCAAAGATGTTCGTGTCACAAAAGCAATGTGTGGAGCTGAATGCTGGACTGATCACCGGCTTATAGTATCCAAACTAAATTTCACCATTGCAAGAAAAAGACGTCCACAGGGACAAAAGATAAAAAAACGCATAAACACTGATCGGTTGAGTAACCACGATATACAAAATAATCTTTCCAAGGATCTCGACATACCTTGGGAGACTTAGATCTTGTTAATGTCACATCTGAAGATAGCTGGGCTTCGTTTAAAGGAATTATTTACGCCAAAGCAAAGGAACATTTGGGTGTGAAGGTACAAGACTGGTTTGATGATAATAACTTTGAGCTAACATCCTTGTTAGAAGAAAAACACAAGGCTTTCAAGAAACTACAAGGGGCAGCATCTTCACCGTCCAAGAAAGTAGCCTATATCAAGATCCGTAACATTTGTCAAAAGAAGCTCAGAGAGATAAAGGATAAATGGCTAAGTCGAAAAGCTGAAGAAATTCAAATGTTTGCAGACAGAAAGGACTATAAACGATTCTATGAGGCTTTAAGAACTATCTATGGCCCACACTCATCGGGATCACCACCTCTATTAAATGCCGATTCGTCGAAGCTTCTCACTGATAAAAATGACATCTTAAATCGTTGGGCTGAACATTTTGAAGAAATCCTAAACAAACCATCAGTAATAAATGAAGAAGTCATAAACAGAAGGCCACAACTTAGGATAAGAGAAGAACTCGATATACCTCCAAGCAGTCAAGAGGTTATGATAGCGATTAAACAAATGTCAAATGATAAAGCTCCAGGTTTGTATGCCTTACCTGCTGAAATGTATAAAAATGGCGGACCACTGCTGATTAAAAAACTAACTGACATTTTTGGTATTTTCTGGAACAGGTACATTGCCTCAAAATCTAAAAGATTCTTCTATAGTGCACCTATATAAAGGCAAATGTACCAAACATTCTTGCGATAATCACAGGGGCATATCACTTTTGTCTATAGCTGGTAAAATTCTTGCTCGTGTCATACTCAACAGACTAAATAATTCATTATTAAACGAGCTACTCCCAGAGAGTCAGTGCGGTTTTCGTGCAGGTCGTGGTACAGTTGATATGATATTCTCTGCACGACAAATTCAGGAAAAGTCACAAGAGCAACATAATGAACTCTTAGCAACATTTGTGGACTTAACTAAAGCATTCGATACCGTTAACAGAGAAGGACTGTGGAAGGTGCTTACAAAGTTCGGATGCCCCCCAAAACTTGTCACTGTGATACGACAATTTCATGACGGTATGATGGCTAGTGTTATCTGCGACGGAGGAGTATCTCCTGCATTCCCTGTCACAAATAGTGTAAAGCAGGGATGTGTGCTGGCCCCTACTCTTTTCAGCCTGTTATTTACGGCCATGCTAACGGAAACGCACCATAGTAATTAAACAGCTGGCATAATGATCAATTACAGAATAGATGGTGGTCTTTTCAATTTACGTCGTCTAAAAGCAAACACGAAAACTAAATCTAGTACTGTTAGAGAATTACTTTATGCTGACGACTGTGCATTGTATGCTGACTCTGTCGTAAACATGCAGAGCACCATAGACCGCTTCTCACAGGCCTGCAACAACTTTGGTCTCACACCAACAAAACAGAAGTCATGCACCAAGCAACATCAAATAGCCAACATACTGCTACTACCATCATCGTCAATCATGAAAAACTGCAGGTAGTCGACAATTTTACTTACCTTGGAAGCACTCTCTCTCGCGATGTCAACATTGATGTGGAAATTAACAATAGACTGGCAAAAGCTAGTGCTGTATTTGGCAGATTACGCAACAATGTATGGGACAGAAGAGGTATAAGAACAACCACCAAACTACAAGTATATCATGCTGCTGTTATACCAACCCTACTATACGCCTGCGAAACGTGAACAGTGTATACTAGACATGCAAGAAAATTAAATCATTTCCATCTTACCTGCCTACGTAAATTACTAAACATCCATTGGTGGGACAAAGTACGTACCAGACTACGAGGTCTTGGAAAAATCAATCTCAATAAGCATCCACACAATACTTATGAAGGCGCAAGCACGCTGGGCAGGCCATCTTGTGCGTATGGAGAACTCGCGTTTGCCAAAACAAATATGTTATGGAACACTCAAGGCAGGATGTCGAAAAGCTGGTGGACAGAAAAAGCGCTTCAAAGACACGATCAAGACATCCTTGAAACATCTTAACATTTACGTAGACGCTTGGGAGAACCTCGCTCAGGATAGAACATCATGGCGTTGTAAGACGGACGGACATCATCAATCACGACGGACGGACATCATCATCAGTAATAGTAATATTCAATGTAGAAGTTGTAATAATAGTAGTAATAGTATCACTGCTAGTATTAGTATTATCATCATCAGTAGTAGTAGTAGTAGTAGTAGTAATAGTAGTAGTAGTAGTAGTAGTAGTAGTAGTAGTAGTAAAAACTATGAGTAACAGTGTCAGTAGTAATAGTTGCTGTAATGCAATAGTAGTAATATTAGTAATATATTAATTATAGAAATCATTAATAGAAGACTATATATTTCTTCTAAACGTTCTGATTATAAGAATAGTTTCGCTCATGTAGCTAGTCCTGTAAAGAATAGTTTCGCTCATGTAGCTAGTCCTGTAAAGAATAGTTTCGCTCATGTAGCTAGTCCTGTAAAGAATAGTTTCGCTCATGTAGCTAGTCCTGTAAAGAATAGTTTCGCTCATGTAGCTAGTCCTGTAAAGAACTGAAGAACGTTGTACTCACTACCACTATAATCATCTCAGTTAAGTGAAAGCTATCATGTTTCTCCTGTATCATCAAATCCTGTATCATCAAATCCTGCATCATCAAATCCTGTATCATCAAATCCTGTATCATCAACGCTATCATGCTTCTCCTGTATCATGCTTCTCCTGTATCATGCTTCTCCTGTATCATCAATCCTGTATCATCAAATCCTGTATCATCAACGCTATCATGCTTCTCCTGTATCATGCTTCTCCTGTATTATGCTTCTCCTGTATCATCAAATCCTGTATCATCAAATCCTGTATCATCAAATCCTGTAGCATCAAATCCTGTATCATCAAATCCTGTATCATCAAATCCTGTATCATCAAATCCTGTATCATCAACGCTATCATGCTTCTCCTGTATCATCAAATCCTGTATCAATCAAATCCTGTATCATCAAATCCTGTATCATCAAATCTGTATCATCAAATCCTGTATCATCAACGCTATCATGCTTCTCCTGTATCATCAAATCCTGTATCATCAAATCTGTATCATCAAATCCTGTGTCATCAAATCCGGTATCATCAAATCATGTATCATCAAATCATGTATCATCAACGCTATCTGCTTCTCCTGTATCATCAAATCCTGTATCATCAAATCCTGTATCATCAAATCCTGTATCATCAATCCTGTATCATCAACGCTATCATGCTTCTCCTGTATCATCAAATCCTGTATCATCAAATCCTGTATCATCAAATCCTGTGTCATCAAATCCGGTATCATCAAATCATGTATCATCAAATCATTGTATCATCAACGCTATCATGCTTCTCCTGTATCATCAAATCCTGTATCATCAAATCCTGTATCATCAAATCCTGTATCATCAAATCCTGTATCATCAACGCTATCATGCTTCTCCTGTATCATCAAATCCTCAATCTCTTGGATACAGCGATGTCATTTAACGTGTTCTCTTTCGTTTTTCCTAGAACAGAAGAATAAATAATTATCTAGCTTAACTAAATAAAAATGAAACACATTGTAACCAACTTGTACATGTTATTAATTTGTTACAAAGTCTGTGCGTGTCAGCGTTTTGTTTCATTCACATTCAGGAAATATCGCGCAAACATTTGAAAGAAATTTTTATCAGTACACCTCAAACAGTATTGGAATACTGAAATCTTACATTTATTGCTGCTTACTTTCGATTTGATTCAACTGATTATTTAACACCATGAAACCAGACTCTCCAATCAATGGCCATGTAAGTCAAAGTTAAGATGAATAATTACAAAATATAAAGTTTATATTACCGGTATATAGTAATATCTAATTCATAAATCTCAATTTTCCATACCAAAAATATGTGTTATCGATGTCAGCCATGGGCACTAATAAAAGAGCAGGAGAGAAAACTTACTACGTGTGAAATGAGATGTCTAAGAAAAACAGTAAACAAAACAAGAAGAGATAATCTTAAGATTGAGAGATAACAAGAACTGTTGGAACAATATCGGTGGTCAATATATTGAAAAAAAAACAAAAACTGAAGTGGTTCGGAAACTTAATGAGAATGAACCCTTATTGATCAGCGGCAAGATTATACAGAACAATAATGGAAACAGCAAGATAAGAAGGAGAACAAGAAGATGGTAGATAGAAGGAGTTACAAACACTCTGAGACGTCATAATATTACTGCTTATTAAGTGACCAAAAGTGCCATGGCCCGAAAACAGATCCTGATTTAATCCTTACAGCGAAAGTTGAACAACTACAATAGATAGATATTATATTGTGAGAAATGTTAATTTTAAACAAGAACGTGAGATCAATTTGAATATATTAGAACGTATGACAATCAGTTATAATAAAAATCAGATTAACATAATTCTGCCACCACGAGCTCCCGAGCTATAACTATTAAGAACACGAATGCAGAAGGTCTGAAGTTCTCATTATTGGGTGTATGAAACCTACCATTACGCAACATTAGACATCTCATTAGATGGTAAGTCAATATGTGATGGTGGCTTCTCTTGCGGAAGAACCACAACATTCTATCTGTATAATTATGTTTTAATTATAATTACGAATCGCAGGATTAGCATAATGTTACTGAGAAGAGAAGCCCACTTATTAGCACAATGTTACTGAGAAGAGAAGCCACTTATTAGCATAATGTTACTGAGAAGAGAAGCCACTTATTAGCATAATGTTACTGAGAAGAGAAGCCACTTATTAGCATAATGTTACTGAGAAGAAAAGGCACTTATTAACATAATGTTACTGAGAAGAGAAGGCACGTATTCGTGTTTAGTGATTATGAATCAGCATATTCGCATACCAGACACTTCCATAAGTACTCCACTCTTCTTTCCAGAAGCCATCAAAGAGTTTGCATACTCAAAGTTCTAGTTAAATGTTTATTGTGTATTCATTTGATCCTTCTACAGAGGACACACTTTCTCACCTAACCCCTGTTCAACGAAACATTTCTGATAATTCTTTGTATTTGCACTTTATCACCTCCAGTTTTTCTCTTCTTCACTTTGTGATAAATCAATGACTGATTTTATTGGTTGGGCCCTATATTTTCGATGAATCTATTCAGATGTCAGTGTTAAGTATATTTTTATAATGGTGTGAAAGATGGAAACTCAATGCAGACAAAAAGAATACTTCAGGATTTGAGTACAAGTGCTACAGACGTCTGTAAGAATTGGCTATATAGAACACAAGAGAAATATTTATATTACTTATTTATATAGAATATGTCCAGCAGCAAATAACTAAACTTGCAGGTTATCAAGAGCCACTTTTGGAAGTGGTGAAACGGCGTAAACTTGTTTGGTTTGGATATGTAACGAGACACGAATCCTCTCTTCTCCAAAAATTATTTTGCTAGAACAGACGAGGGTTGAAGGAGGAGAGGTGTAGGAGAAAATCATGAATAGATAACATCAAGGAATGGTCTATGCGTGATTTTTCTGAACTTTTCCAAATGACTGAGAACAGAACTTTTCGGAGGGCATTTTGTGCTGATGAATCCATTATGGCAGCCCTTGCGACCCTGACCGGTTTATGACCCCGACCATGGGTATCATTATTATTTTTGTTATTATTATTATTATTACTATATATCCTTTCAATGCTGTGGTACCAATCACAATATTACTTCCAGTGATTCTGCTCTTTTGTTACCTTAACCTCTATATATTAGCCATTTATTGACTACAGACATTATTAGAAAAATACGTTTAGCATCACATTAAAGTAAACCTCATTTAGATACACTGTGGATGGTATATATATATATATATATATTAATATGATAACAAATTTCATATTGCAGTCAAATTCAGAGGAAGAAGGTAACACTTCCAGTGCTATGAAGGCTTTAGCTTCAGTAGTCGATATTTCTGGAGATATGGACAGGTAAATAATTTTATATACGATATGTTTATTTGATAACATGGAATTATACCGCTGCAAGAAGTAAACCACTCGCTGCGTATATGAAAACATGGAGCTATATTACGAGAAGGTAAACAGTACTGTTTATATGAAAATATGGAACTATACTGCGTGAAATAAACCATTGATGTTTATACGAAAACATTGAAATTATACTGAGTGATGCAAACGAGTATTGTTTTATACAAAAACATGGAGCTACGAGCTTGTATAGTGGTCGTATATTGTTTGGTCGTATACATTCGTGTATTGAACATTGGGTTTGTATACTGCGAGAAGTAAACCAGTACATGTATCTTGGTCGCATATTAATACTTGACAGTAGATGTGAAACAAGAAGGTAAAAGAGGAGTGATGATGAAATAAAAATAATCTATTTAACTGTAACCAGTTTTTCTTGACAGATTATAGCCTTTCTAACTAAAGCACATGTTCTTACCAGTTATGTACTGTGCCAACACTCGGTGTAACACGGCAACACAAGATATTTCCATTTTCCTGGACTGCATCCTACTGGAAATCTAGTAGGACCGATATCCTGCAACAAGAGAGATCCAGCGGGAGTTTGAGAATACATTTTGAGAGAAGAATAATTTCGGTTAATATGGTTACTCAAGTAGCGAGGCACATTGGTATCAGCTTAGCTGGTCTAGATTCAAATCTCATATGCTACAATCATAGTTCTTCAATAAATTCTTCCAGGCTTCATATTAATATTATTTCAGCTACGACAGAAGGTGACAGAGCGTACATCCATGAGAAGTTACATCAACCACACAGAAAATTCTTCTATAAATAATAGCAACAGCCATATCTCCCGAATGAGCTGTGCAGGCATCATATTAACGAAAGAAAATGCATGAGATATATGATTGTTATTATTAGTTGTAGACGCTATGTCTTGCTTCAGCTTATTTGATTATGTGCTTGTTTCAGTGAATATGACATTATGGATGACGAGATAATGAATTTCATGCACTCTCATATTCACAAGTAAGTTCCACCACATTTGTAATTTTCTTAGAATTTAATCTTCAGAAGTATTTCTATTTTAAAAAAAACAACTAACAACGCAGATAGCGGATAAATACGATATTTGAAGTGCTAATATATATATATAATATATATATATATATATATATATTATATATATATATATAATATATATATATATATATATATATATATCGAAACCATCAAGATCTGATGGACTGTTTTTTGTTTTCTGTAGTACATTCTCAATCTCACCCGCAGTTATACACCCCTCAACTTGCATGATCAGTGTCCGAAATATTTATTAAACACCTGTTTTCG
>CM067305.1:51604449-51645206 GCA_034231615.1 Meghimatium bilineatum
AGCTGTGTTTCTTGATCTCCCCGAGTTTCTCTCTCAGTTTCTATAGAGTTACTTGAAGGAGTTCAACAATGCTGGTAGTATCATACAATTTGAAACCATCTCCGCCGAAGACGAATGTGTCTGGCCAATGGCGCAAATAAAACGGCGACATAACAAGATTTCCATTATCTGGACTACATACTGCTGGAAATCTAATAGGGCCATGCTACAAGAGAGATCCAGCAGTAGTTTGAGAATGAAAGCTGAAGAAAAAGAAGAAGAAACCGTCTATTCTTCGTAGGCATCCATTTATGGATGTTATGCTTGATGTTATATTTTAAAAATAATGTGTGCTTGGTGACGATTATGTATGTTATGATTAAGTTTTTTACATAATATTTGCAAGTGATTCTATACGTTCTATATATTTATATATAATGTATATGGTTGCTACGTTCAGACAATTAATAAAGTTCACAAACAAGGAAGAATGCAATAACAAGCAAGGCATGATGGATGGTGACACCAAGGCCTATTTTGACGAAGTGATCAGAGGCTCAGCACTCTTCGGTCTCTTACCCTGACAGAGAAGGAGATTTGATGAGGATGTCAGAGGAAACGAGGAGGCTTTCTTTAGGTATCAGTGAAAGCACCTATATCACTTGGCACTGTTTCCAACCGTCTTGCACCCGTTTTGAGTTAGTCATGTGACTATAAAACAAGGTCATAGCTAGAAGCACATCATTTTTATTTATTGATGTTCAATACTGTTCTGTAGGACACGTAGTTATTGATGATGTAACAATCACTGTAGTTGTAAATAGCACAATTGTCACTAGTCCATATTTATTAGCACTGTGAATGGTTTGTCACCACCAAAAAAGTAATTGTCATTTGTATTTAGTGCACTTTGGTATATATATATATATATAATATATATAATATATATATATATATATATATATATACATATAATGTGTGATCCGGTTTTTATATTCAACGTACATGTATTTATACGGTAATATTCTACATCATATATCAATATATATCGTATGAAGTTGTTGTGCACTGAATGTGACATTTTTTTAAATGTGCTTGATAAGAAGTAAATGAAAGTTGTGTAGTTGCATAGTGCAATATATAGAATTACTCAGCAGTTTGCTGTTAGCTAATTAATTTAATAATTAAATTATGTTCGCTCGGGGTAGAAGGTATATCAATTATAATCGGGGTAGAAGGTTTAGGTAAACCTACTAACAGGCGATATAAGGCGCCCCCTTCCTTCCTTCCACTAGCCTGCTGGTCACCTCAAGGGCAGAGATGGAGTACCGACTTAGTCCCTCGATTAAGGTTACGTGGTGCATATATAGGTATCCATAGGACCTTTCAATAGAATTGATTCGTAGCGTTCTTGAGTAGTGCTTTTTTCGGTTGGTCACTATTTACAAACTTAGAATCACATAACAAAAATAGCCAAGGTGACTCCAAGTATATAAATAATCACCAACAGAAAGTCAAACAATAAGCAAAACATCACGAATGGGATCCTAATTAATTCTGCTGGAGTCTTCTAGATCGCCAACGGTCTCGTGTGAAGTCGCGGCAGACAGGTGAAAATAACAGCATTATGATATGAAAATTACAAAATTCTATCATTCTATACTTTATTCTTACAGACAAAATTACTTGAGTTAAAAACAAATCTTCTTCTTCTTCAGCGTTCATTCTCAAACTCCGCTGGATCCCCCTTGTAGCAGGTCGATTGTCCTACTATATTTAACAGCAGGATGTAGTCCAGAGAATGGAATTGCGGTGTGTCGCAGTTTTATTTGCGCCAATGGCCCGAAACATCCGACATCGACGTGTAAAAAGCAAATGATCACATACAAAAAAAATTATCAGTATCACTTGGCAGTGTACTAAATAGGATTGGGTGGAGTATGAAGACGGTTTATATCTGGTTGTTGGATAAACTGTGGAGTTTTGATAATTATATATATCAAATATAATTTATATATATATATAACATATATATATATATATATATATATATATATATATAATATATATATATATATAATATATATATATATATAATATATATATATATATATATATATATATATTATATATATATATATATATATATATATATATATATATATATATATATATATATATATATATATATATATATATACGAGTATAATATATATCATGTATATATAATCTACAACAGTAGCTATGTAAAACGTTTGGTCCTGATCAGTGGGAGGGGTCTAGGATTCTGTTGCGAGCAGAAACAGACAGCAGATACGAACTATTTTATATAGATATGAATGTTATGGCTGTGTGTGTCTTCTGCGATATAATTAACATGTAAATATTGGTATTTATGTTAATATATGTGTTTATGTGCGTGTTCTTCTTCTTCTTCTTCTGGATGTAGTCCGGAGAACGGAATGAGTTGCGTCATGGTTTACAGCATAACTGTGATATCTGCGCCTTTTAGCCTGACACATCCGATTTCAGCATGGCTTTGGGTCACTGACCCTATATGGAATGTGACAGGCAACTCCATCACATAACTTCCTTAGTCGCCTTTTACGACTTTCGTGGAAGGTAAACAGTGTTGCTATTCTTTGCTCCCATTTCGGGCCTCGGCAAAACATGGGTCTATGTGCGTGTATGTGAGTGTGTGTCTGCTGATTTTATTAACTTGTAGGTATTGGTATTTGATATAAATATACGAGTATGTGTTTATGTGGTTTCCCTATCATGTAGCTTCTTCTTCAGCGCTCATTCTCAAACTCCCGCTGGATCTCTCTAGTAGCATGAGCATGGTCCTATTAGGTTTCCAGCAGGATGTAGTCCAGAAAATGGAAATGCGTTGTGTCGCCGTTTTATTTGCGCCAATGTCCCGACACATCCGTCTTCTGTGGAAATATAGCTGATTTTAAAATGCTTAAATTCTGTTAAATTCTTGGAATAGTTTAGATTTTTGTGTGTTGTTTGCTAGTTTCATACATTTTTCTGAGATATATATTTTTGTTACATATCATTATCATCAAGTGCCGTCTCCGCAACGGCGGTTGGCTGCAACAGACCTCCAACATCCCCGATCTCGTGTTTTGGTGGTGCACTCTGCTAGACTGCAAACTGTCCATCTTGTGATGTTACTCTCCTACTTGTATCTCTGCGCTGTCTACCTCTTGCTCACCTTCCCCTTGACTTTACCCTCAAGTACGATCTTCAATAAGGTGTCATGTCTTTTAATGTGTTCAAAATATTTTATTTGCCTGATCTTTATTAGTAATTCGCTTGATCTCTTAGTAATTCTTTCTTTATATTAAGTGTTTTTAGAATGTCTGTGTTTGTTGTCTTCTCTTTCCAATGGTGTCCTCCCTATTCTTCCATATACCCACATCTCAAAGGCATCATTTATGTCTTCTAATTGTTTGGTTAATATCCATGTTTCTGAGTTATACATTAATATAGAATATATGTAGCATTTTATAATTCTCATCTTTAACTTGTTTGTAATTTGTTTAGATATTACTATTCTGCTCACGAAGATACTTTTAGCCATTCATATTTTCCTTTTAACTTCTGTTTCACATCTGCCGTCATTTGTGACTACGTGTCCAAGATATTGATAATGTTTTAATAGTTGTACTTTCCATGTATGCTGATGTTTAGGTTTGTTACACAAGTAACACTAAATATAATTCCAGAAAATGTGGCACCCTATTTCTTTGTTCAGAATAAAAACAAAACATAAACAAAAACTAAGACCTCGGAACAGAAAGTTGTGCAGAGATGTATCCGAGACAGTACTCCGTACTATGAAAACATGTTTAAATTGTCAGCTGTCAGAACTTTTTTATCTGAAATAATGTAGTCGTAAAAATTATATTGTTATTCGCTGTACAAATCTCAAAATAATTGTATACACTGTAAAATAATATTGAGTAGACAATTTATCTTTTTGGTATAAAAACTATTTCGTAAATGCAGCCATGATCTATAAACTGTATTTAATGTTCTAGTTTCAGGTTTAGACTATATTTCCTGTATGAAATTATTACTTGCAGGTCTTATCCCTCACTCCCATTCCCCCCATTATCTTTAAAACAAATATAGACAGACGTGCATACCGCATCTATATTTAACACACACAACCAATCGCAGTAAAGAAGACCTGTTCGCTAAAATTGTCACGTGACCGGACACAGTCTATCATTTTTTTTAAATAAACAATGTATACGGCCCCTGTTAGATTAAACTTAGTAGATTAAACATAATTAGTTATGGTATCTTTAAGAAATTATATTTAATTTCCTATAAATTATCATAATAATATATATCACAATAATATTATACGAGAAAACCATCAGATATGCCTTTGAAGTGTTGTATCCCTAGATGCAGTTATAACTACCTCGTAAGTTGTAACTCTTAAGTTATTACTATCTCTTAAGTTGTAACAACCAACGTTCATATGAACTGATTGTAGACTATTTAAATTTCCCTCGGATATTCAACTTAGAAAAAGGTGGATTAAATGTATCCGAGGAAAGGACTTGACAACCAACTGAACCAAGTGTGGTATGCAGCAAGAATTTTTCTATCAACTGAACATATTGAGATATATTCACAGACAAACATGGTGTTGAACATGTAATTCTACGACTGAACCTGTTTTTCAAAAGAATGCATATCCAACTGTCTTTCCTGGTGCACCATCCTAACTTTCAATAACAAAAACAACAACCCAGAGTTTTGCAGAGATCGTCAACAATTTCAGCACAAGCTATTAGTCTTCATGATCATAAAGTTCATGAAAGGTTGCCTTTAGATGTTATTAAAGATTTTCAAGATCTACATGCACAGAAAGTAGATAAGTTGAAAGAACAGTTTAAAAAATGGGGCTATACTGCCGTTGATAGAACCTTAGCAAGCGTAGTGGTGTATATAATTGATATAAAACCAGACTGCACCATCCATAGAGGTGAGTGTAAAAGTAAAGCCTGATTGCAACATTTTATTCAGAATGAAAAAGTTAAAAGATAAACATGGTAACTGGATTATGGATAACAAGCTAAAGAGATGCTCGCAGATTGAAACTCGTTTAAATACTCTACAATGATTATGAGTCCATTAAAACTAAACACAGAAAAAACTTAAATATTTTAATTGGAAAAGTCCAAAGTTATTTACAAAGTGTTGCAAAAGAACAAATGTTTTCTAATGGGACAGATGTGGAAATAACTGAGACATAAGTCAGATTTGTTGAAGAGCAATTAAATTTGCTAATTACTGCAAAATACAGCATGACTGATGCTGTGAAGTCTGATGCAAGTAAAATTTTCTTTCACACCATTTTTCGTGATCGTGAAGTGCTTGCTTCAAAAGGTATGTAAGAGTTTTATATATATATATATATCTTGCTGGATTTGTTTCCAATAAATTTCACAGTAACATTCAGTGCACTGCTTGTAAGGATTTAATGCACAGACAAAACATTGATATGTGATGTTGATACAGATGTATTTTTTTTTCTTCTTCTTCTTCTTTCTGTCCTCATGTACCTTTCGGTGTTGAGGGGAGAGTGAGTGTACGGTCTTTTGCCCTTCTATTTGCCTCCTCTGCAGTTATATTTCCGAATGTCTCTAATACACTATCTATCCACCATTTACGAGGGCGTACAAAGGACAGATGTATTGTCAACATATTATTTACAAATTCTGGACCCTGGAGGTTTCAAGTATCCTTCCAAGTTTATGATTTCATTGACATTTCTAACATATTGTAATATGCAGTTATGCAGAAGCTGGTACCAGTAGAACTGGAAACATATTTTCTATCCTCTAAACATCACAAACAGTTGCTTATTCATATTTTATCTTGCCCTGTGCCACAGTGGGGCAATGGATCGCGCTGACATTTTGAACTCTTTAAGAGATATAACACGCGAGAGTGAGACTGATGTGGATGATGATTCCTTTTCAATGTCTAGGATTAAAGATGAGAAATTGAAATGCGGTGGTGATAGAAGTGAACATTATGGAGGGAACAGAAGAATGATGGTCAACCAGAATAGCACTGGTAATGTCAGCAGAAGTGTAATGGCGGATACACTCAAGGAGATATCGAAGCAACTATGGACGTGTCCAGTTTGCAGTGATGATGATCCGACGACTAACTAACTATTTTATCATGCAGTGTTCAAGAATATTGTAAAAATGAGTTATGCACTGTCTGTTCTGATGGTTGCTCCAAAGGAAATATTGTGTGCAAGGCATTGTCTACATTAGCGAATATTGTCCTTAATAACTATAGATACGTACAAAATGAAAAGATGCATTATTGATAATGTAAGACAAAGACAGTCAATATTTATTGGGCACGTAATGAGAAGAGGAGTCACTGATAATATAGTGACAGCAGGAAAGATAGAAAGGAAAAGATCAAGGAGAAGACCCAGAGAAAAGATATTGGACAGTTTGACTAAATGGCTTCGATTGACGACACTAACAGAGATGATGACATATATGAGAGATCGATGTACATGGAGAAATATTATCACCAACGCCATTCGGCACGGAACTTGATGATGATATAAAAAAAGGAAGTTAGCCAAATTCAATCCACCAAAATTTCAATAAGTTTTCACTCACTCAACGTACATTGCATGGACGTATGTTAAGACGTACATTGCATGGACGTATGTTAAAACGTACATTGCATGGACGTATGTTAAAACGTACATTGCATGGACGTATGATTATATACATATATTTGTGAATACATCATTTTGACTTATAAAAAAGGGATCGATTTACATGCGTAAGACAGCACAGGCCAAATCAGATATCAAAAGATGTTACACATTCTATGCAATTGAGCAGTATCAGTGTATAAGCAAATTTGAGTGCTAGGATGTTATATTGAACCAATTCTTCTTTATAGATGTGAAGCATGGATGGTAAACAAAAGATCTCAAGATGAGCTGGAGGCAACTGAGATGTGTTTTTTAGAAGAATTATGAAAATTCCATGGGCAATTAAAAACTAATATAGAAGTTTCAAGAGATGCTGGAGTAAAACAAATACAATATAGCAAAAATTAGAAGATAAGTGATAAGAAAAGCAAAACTTGAATATTTAGTAACCACCAGAAAGATCAAGGGGAGAAGAGACAGAGAAAGACAAAGAGAGACATTTCGGTAGCACAAACAATGTCACTACCTGTATTTTTAAACAATACAAGAGACAGACTTGTGGAGAAACATAATCGCCTACGCCACTCGGTATGACACTTGATTTTTTGATATTTATAGGTAGGTCTAAGTAGTTTTACAATTTATATGCGTTCGTTGAGACTATAGTTTCGGACTATATATAAATATATTCGTTTATGAATACTTCATTTATTGCTTATAATAAAGACACAGTTACACGTAATGACATAGTAGTTTTCACACTGTGTAACGAGCATTGAAAATATAGTTTCTGATTATAGATAGCCTATATATTTGGGAATTAATTTGTTGATGGTTTATATTAACCAATAATTTTACGCCCGTTGATGGAGGGTGTTTCTCTAATCATGTCTGAGTCACTCCGTCGATCGTTGGATTAATCAACTAATATCGTAAAGTCCAGACCGATTTGTGTAACAGAAGTCAATTCATTCCAATTCTTTTTCATTGAATTATTTTGTGACAAACTGTGTATTACAACATCGGATATTCAAGATATCATATGTGATTTCTCTTCATCATCATCATGAGATTGTCGTACAGTCAGATCTAGGTAACAACAACACATTATAACCAAACTTACTTCTAAAGAAATTCCTTATTCAGAAAAGAAATTACTGAGTTTCGAGAACAAATGTCTTCGTAGGATAACTAACACCCATTGAGAGAATTCAAATCGAATGATAAAATAGGGGTAGACCAAAATAAACACTCAGAAGAACAATACTTAGAGAAAGTAAAACAACCAATATTCATACTATTCAAGAACTGCACAGAATATCTTTGAACAGACATGATTGGAGAGATCTGACCTCTGCCCTATGCGCTAACTTCAGCGCAAAAAAGAAAATGAAAGAATGAATAAATGAATGAATTATAGAGGACACAGTTAGGTGTAAGTACTTTCTACACTGTTACTGTTTTCTATTATTTTGCTGTAATGAATTATTATTGCAACAACCCCTTTTAGTCATACACGCGAATTCGCATTTACTCTATAGCCTTCTTTCGTGACGTCACTTACCTGAAACACACCCTGCACACAGGTCTTTATATGAATGGTCACGCTTGGCACAGATATATCCCATAGATCAATAGTTTGTAGTTACGTATGATTATTTATATTTAGAACTTCTTGAACACATTTGTATGAGTGACGTAATAAGTTCCTATTGTTACCATAGAAACGGCTTGATATCGAAGCGAAATTTTGCACCAAATATAGAAAATGGCATTTACTTTAATTCAAAACAATAAATAGATAATACTTACATGTTGATTAGATGGAAACTTAGATTTTTACTAATAAAATAAGGCAAAATTTATCTTCATTAGGAAACTGAATTTGGATATTGTTTTCGTGTTTATTTTATAATTATATGTTCTGTGTTCAGGTGTATACCTTCTTATAACAATGATAATCAAAATTCTCCCTTCAAATAGTTATTTCTTATGCCATATTGTATTTTGGTTTGTATATGTTATCTAGACGGATGCATTTGGTTTATTCAGATTATGTAGTAAATGTTATATAACCTGCTTTTTCCTAATGCGACTTGACCTTTACAGAGTCTTCACCGCCACTCTATAATCATATTGATTATGTAAAAACTGCTATGCATCATCAAGCGTTATTTTCATAAAGTTTTAAGTATCTAATGCCAACGTCATGCCTCAAACATGCATATAACCGTCTGGAAAACATGATTTTTCTTTTAAATGAAAAAAATGGGGATATCCGGGAAATTGTATTAAAAAACAGATTTCTTCCAAAGCAGAACAATTCAAACAATCGATAACTAGAGCTTATCAAAACAAAGTACTCAGGAAGAAGGACTGCCTCAGAGATCAGCATTAAGTTGTAGATTGTTCCTCATATACATAAATGATCTACCAGACGTCATCACATGTCAAAAAACACTTTTTGCTGATGTCCTGGCTATCTGGATAAAAGCAATATACCAGTAGTATGTGCTCAGAAAGATCCGTCATGACGCCACAACACATAAAATATAATAACACCAAACATTTTTGGCGTTAATAGGGAACAAAGAACACAAAACTAGGAACGAAAAAAGTATATTTCGCGTTAATAGGCCCAAAGAACAAACAAAATTCAGGAACGCCAACACGTCGATTAGACGTTAATAGGGGCCAGAGAGCATAAGGGAACGCCAAAAAGGACGATTTGTTGTTAATATGTCTCAAATAGGAGCGCCAAAATGACAATTTGTTGTTAGTATGTCTCAAATAGGAACGCGAAATAGACGATTTGTTGTTAATATGTCTCAAATAGAAACGCCAAAAAAGGACGATTTGTTGTTAATATGACTCAAATAGGAACGTCAAAAAGGACGATATGGCGTCAATATGACCTAAGAGGAACACCAAATATGTGGTTTGACGTTCGTAGATCATATGTACAGGAACATAGGATCGACCCGTGGTGGTGTCATTCGAGGGATCTTAATCACGCTCAGCAGGGTGTGTCGTCGAATAGACCGGGTGTATCCACTAGACGGGTCATCGCTCTCCAAGGGTACCGGTTCTTGTAGGATTGTAGGACTCTCCGATGGAGCCCAAAAGTGTAGTGAGTCCCTCGGACCGGTGGAGTTCCCATCTCCTTCGGACCGTTCCCCGCGATCGTTAATAGGAGTAGTACGAGAGGAGTGGCTATATAGCTATCTTATACTCGTGGCAAAACCAGGCAAAGATTATGCAAACATAAAGGTTATCGCTTCATCACACTGCAGAATGTGTACTGTAAGATTCTGAAAAGAATTGACGCTAGATGTATAACCAGGGAACTAGAGATAAAAGGCGTTCTGCCAAGCAACCTATGTGCATAGAGACCCAGAAGAGACACAGTCACAAATGCAGCAGTTCTTGCATATGAAATCTATAAAGGTTTTCAGAATAAAGATTATAGCTTGGCAAGAAACACGTCATAGGGAAGAAAAAGATCGAAGATAGAAGGTTCTAGCAAAGTAGAAGAAGACATGCATGAGAAGAAGTGATGGACGAGATAGTGATGATGTAGGCGATAAAATGCGTTGATCTTTTTCTTCCCTATGACATCTATCTTACCGCGCTTTAATCTCTTTCTCCTATCATGCTCATATGTGCTTTCCCACGTCTAGTATATTGATTATTATTTTTGTTCTCATTCGTTCTGATGAAGGTTTTTATTCGAAACGTCGCCTGTCACTGTGCCTCATTGCTTAGCGTGTCTTATTGACTAATTGTGGTAGCACTTGTACCTATTTTTTCATTTTGATATTTGCCGTGTGTTACCCCAGCCCCTCCCCGCTATATTTCCAGTTTCGGGTTATTTCCTGATACTGGAGTTGTAATTCTTCATAATATTCATGGTAGCAGCATTCGTAGATGTCATTGTTTTGTTATTGAAAAATTACGAAATATTTACACGCGCTGTTCTCAAAAGTGATTATCTAAAAAAGTATGATTTTGTCATACATAAGCATACATTTGTGTGCCCGTTTAAAAGGAAAGTGCCGAATATCCAAGCAAGTGTAAATGTGACATAGATTAACAGACTGAGGTCAATATTTTATGTCATCGTGTTCAACAGAGAGCAACCTATATTGCAAGTCACCAACTAGAGTGCCATAGCGCTGAGAGAATTCAACTCTTATATATTTTGTAATATTGGTCCAATCTCGGATCAGATGCCTACCCCGTTTAATTATTTCCTTTGGCTATGTTGATAAGTTTATATTTATAATTTATTAATTTACATATTAATTTATTTAAGAGTAGGGTTAGTTATGTAAAACACAATTCTCCTAACCCTACCACTAACCCTATATAACCTAGTATTTAAATTAATTATTGATTAATTGTTGATATAATATTCATATCAATTATTTCTAAAATAATCAGATAGGCATCTGATCTGGGATTGGTACTACTATTGTGATTGTTTTCTGATAGTGCGCGGGGCAAGGGAAGGCAACCTATTTCTTAGAACAGTGAGGTACTATGAATGTGGAACAAACACAAACTTGTCAGTTATATCTAGTTAGTAGGTATACGGGGTAGACACGTCAGCATTCTTTTTTAAAATATCATCGTATCTGATTACTAAAATGTATACCTGGTCATTCATACACACCTGTCAATGAGAAGGTAGAAAGACTAACAATGATGAGAGCAAGACAGGAACAGCCACAATGACAACAATGCACATTTAAACAGATGTTGGAAATGTGAACAAATAGAGATGGCTGAATAGATGACCAAAGGGAAATAATATGAAAGAAATTTACAAATATAGGATCATCCCAAATCCTAAAAACAACATCCTTCTGGGAAATTAAGACAAGTTTATCATCTTCAAACTTCGCACTCAGCATGTACAACCTAACAATACCTGAGCAGAAAGCAATCACAAAAGAACTAGTGTTCCGACTGTGCACTCATCAACACAAAACTGTTGTAATCGTCCAGTGTTTGATATATTAGGAATGTCTTTCCCTTATAGGCCAGATAAATAGTGCACAATATATGCAAAAAAGTTTACAATCAAATACATTTATCACATAATATCATTGGATCAAAGGACATGAGCCTATGTAACACTTGATAAGCAATTAACCAACCAACCATCAAACCAACCAATCATTTCTCATTCTGTAATGAATGTCTGCTTTGGGTGATATGATATTTTTCCATGACATCGGCAGACTTGAATCTGATATTTTTCCATGACATCGGCAGACTTGAATCTGGTATTGGTACAGTGAATTATTAATTACCAAGAGAAGTTATTATTGATTTATCCATTGCGGGAAATGAAATTCCTTTTTAATTGTGTTGCCACCATCAGTTATGATATCTCGATCAAAAAATTTCAATGCGCATAAAGTGTGTGTATTTTACTAAGTTTTTTTCATGAAAGCATGGTCCACAAAGATAATTTAACTTCGACATGATTCAGAGCTTGAACTATGGCGCGTTTCATTAGCTTTGCCCTCAAACAAATGGTATTATCGGAGTAACCCATCTAATGGTGTGTTTTCCAACATTGTTTGCACCATACACCACCTACGTCTTTCTAACCCCCCCCCCCCCGCTATGTAACATATACACTTTTTATATTTAAAAAAATGAGTTATTCCCTAAATAAAAGCTAATTACAAGTTTTAATTCCCCCCCCCCCCCTGAACAATCAAATTATCCCTACTGCGGGGCGTTGTCCCCACGTTCGAAACCACTGGTCTATCGTATTGATGCCATTTTTTCCAAACGATGTTATTTTTTGTTAGACCCAACCAATTTATATTTTATATTTGTGCGTCATGTCCAATTTTTATAATCGAATGAAATTCTTTTATATTTTTCGGCATACTAATTAGTGTGTCTCTAGGAAATAAATTGTACCACTTCATGCATTCGACCAGATCAGTATTGCCACGTAGTTCTGGCAAAATTCGAGATTCAAAATTCAAAATTCGGTCGTCCAAACCCACGGAACTGCCTTTAAAAAATTATTAAGCTGTTGTTCAATGAATACTCGTAAACTTCTTTGTTGAATTATGTTGAATGTATATTCATTTCTTCTTCGTGTTCGTTCTCTAACTCCTGAAGATTAGCAAGATGTAGTCAGGAGAACGGAATGAGGTGTGTCATGGTTTTCAACATTGATGCGATATCTGCGCATTTCGGCCTGACAGATCCGACTTCAGCATGGCTTTGGGTCACTGACCCTCTATGGAATGGGACAGCCAACTCCATCCCTTAACCTCCTTAGTCGCCTCTTACGAATTGCATGGAAGGTAAACAGTGTTGCTATTCTTTGCTCCTTTTTCGGGCCCCGGCAAAACACGAGCGATGTCTATTCATTATGACTTACAAATTATATACCTCTGTATATTGTACAATCTATTTTCTTACTTTATTTCTTCCAAGGCATTATTACAGAATTTTCCCAGTCTTCTAGTAGTTTGTGTGTATTCCATATTATATTAACAACATATGTAACAATTTTATTCCCATAACTTCTGCTGCCTTGATTAATTCGACTTGCATATTATCATGTCCTAGGGATGTGTTTGATGGATCTGTTTGTATGGCATATTCTATTTCTGCTATCAATATGTTTTGTTATAATTCTTTGGGGAAGAATACATTAAGGAACTTTAAAAAAAACTTTACAAAGTATACAAAACAGTATAACAACGAAGGATCCTGTATATTAACTGCAGCAGTGGAAGAAGCTATACAGCACTTGAAATACAATAATTCTCCTTGACCAGATAATATTACAAGGGAAGAATTACACGTTCTGGGGAATATGGCATAGAAATAATCACCAAAATGCTAAACGACATCAATAACAGTACGATATTCCATATGATTTATTGCAATCAATATTCATAGCCTTACCGAAGAAACCTGGTGCATTAGACTGTGAAGAACACCGAACAATCAGCATTATGAGCCAGATGACAATGATCTTTCTTCATATAATCATAAGTCGAATAAGAGGAAAATTAAAACCAGAAATTGGAGAAGAGCAACGTGGATTTATTGAAGGAAAAGGAAGGCACAAGAAATACTATATATCTAATACGAACCCTAATGAAGAGGGACAACTGTATAAACTACTGAGATTTGGTTTTTAAGAAGAATGATGAAAATTTCGTGGACATCCAAGAAAACTAATGTAGAAGCTCTCAGAGATGCTGGTGTAAAGGACAAATTATAGAAAAAATTAGAAGCAATAAAGAATTTTGGGGCATGTGATGAGGAAAGTAAAACTTAAACATTTAGTACGCAGCGGAAAGATCACGAGGAGAAGAGACAGCGAGAGAGCAAGACAACGAGAGAAATTTCTGGATAGGTTGTCATTGTTGCACAAAAAAAAGACACTGACAGAATTTATTAACAACACAATAGACAGAGAGTTGAGGAGGAGCATGATCGCCTACGCCAATCGACGAGGAAATTTATTGATTGATTGGTAATTATTTTGAAAATAAGGACATTCTATAACTGTCAATAACTGTACGGTCATATTTAAAGAACTTAATCGCGGCTGAATAAATAACAAACCATCATTCTTCTATATCTTATACCACATGGATCTCACATTTCTTCCAATATTACCTGATTATATTAGAGATAGCGACATTTGTAAGTATTTCAACAAATTTTACTTTGAACGTGTTATTTTCTGTTGATATATATTCCGTAATTTTAGCCTAGATGAATTCTATTGGGTTTAGGTGAGAATGGTATTTTAGTAGTCTTAAACATCTGTGGCCATGTTCCTGGATTGCATTGTCTATATTAGAAATCTTTGTATGTTGTGGTTTTTTTTTTACAATTTCAAGTAATTAAAATTACTTATTAAAATCATTACTTCAGAGACATTACTTTGAATGAAATGTTGCTTTCGGTAAGATACAACTTTATTACATCTTCAGTACATGATGCATTTTGAACTATATCTTCTGCTGCCACAGCATAGTGATTTGAAGCATTGTCCATTATCAGATACAATGGTCTATCCAATGAAGGAAGTACATGATTCACAATCTAGTTCTGAAATAGCTTGATATTTATCTCTTAATGATAATCCCTATTATTTGTGGGTTTTGAAACAATTATACTTTTAGTATTATTTAGAATACCCTGATTACTGCTTCCTGCATAAGCAATTATTAGGCGTGTCCCTTTGCTGCATGGCACTATTCTCTTATTTCTCCATCAGACGATTGCCGTTCTTTTTCACTATTGTGGTATGCATTGATTCAAGCTTCGTCTAACTTCACTATAACATAACAATCTTTTCTCATTTCTCTGACCTCGCGTAAATATTAGCTCTTCATTGCAACTATATGCGGTTCTCAAAAATAAGGTTTCTACCACCAACATATTTTCTAAAAGGGAAACATAAACTCAAACAGTCACCATAACGTAGATTTGGAAATATCAATGTTATTATTCTTTCATAAAAACGTTTAAATTTCCTTAAAGTTTCTGTCTCATTATTTAAAATATAGCAAATAATTTCACTTGGGAATAATTCTCTGTCAAAATTATCCATCAATCTTGATCTAATTTTCATAAGTAAATGACTTAAATTCGAAATTTCAGACTTTGCTTTTCCATGGTTCAATGTTCGTTTATGTATCCCTAAGTCATCTAGTTGTCTCTTTTCTGGGTTCGAAATTTAAATTTAAGAATGATATAATTTTCCTCGAGTGTCTTCATTGCATAAATACTTTAAAATCTTGTTTGTGATCTGCTCTAATGTCATAATCTTTATATTTTCCCTCATTATTCCCACTAACAACAAACTTTATGTTAAAACACTTCTGATGGAGAATCTGAGTTTCATCGGATACAACCTTAAACATAGTCTGTCCTGTGTTTAAGAGTACAAAATAGTGTAATTTCAGACTTAAATCATGTCAATAGTATGATTAACCAATCATGTGCACTCGATGTCTTATAAATGACTATAGAAGTCTTACAATGTGTGAGGAGAAATGTGTTGACAAGTAGATGTTTGTTCTATATCGCAAAAAGCGAACATTGAAACTAATGGCTGCATTTTAATGCATATGATCTATGTGATTTTAAATCATACGTAACATTTATGGTACTCCATAAAGGAAAAAAACATTCAGTATAGAAGATTGAAGTCGTTTGTATAACTTCAAAACTAATACCATCATGTCTTCTGCAACCAATCCACGTGCTGTGTGTCTCATAGTTTCTTTCATTGCCTACTTTCTCTCTTAAACTTTACTGTCTGCTGTAATTTCGTCTCCACCATTATACGAGGTAATTGGTAACTAATATTCACTCAGGTTCGGTACGGCACTTGATGATGATTCACTCAGGCTAATTGCACGGTTCTACTTCAGAAACTCCAGACACAAACAATTAATTAATTTCTGACCTAATCCCAATCCTAATCCCAATCCTATTCCCAGACAAATTTATAAAGAAATCTAGAATTAAAGTCCTCCAGCTACAACCCAATTTAAATTTGCCTGCGGGAAAATGAACACTGATTTCGTCGAGCGCAAATGAACAGTAATTAATAAAATAGTAATAATTTCTAGGAATTATTCCTTCCGAATTCAGAACATTTTTACGTTATGTTAAACTGTTAAGAACTGTTTTCTTCTCCTTCTTCTTCAGCGTTCATTCTCAAACTCCCACTGGATCTCTCTTGTAGCAGGACAATGGTTCAACTAGATTTCGAGCAGGATGTAGTCCAGAAAATGTAAATGCGTTGTGCCGTTGTTTTATTTGCGCCAATAGCCCGACACATCCGTTTTCGGCGGATAAGAACTGTTAAATATTGCATGTTACTGTAAGGGAGTTCAGGGAGGGATTTTGTAGCTGTGTGCTTTTGCTGTTGCCATGTCATGTACAGGGTGAGTTATTTTAAAATTTACTCTTCGCAGGAAATACCCATTCCTTATCGGAGATCTCACTCTGGACGTCACGGGTTTGATATTAAAGCACTGATCTCTCGGCCATGTGCCACACTTCGTTTTGTTAATAGCACAAAATTAAGTGGATATTATTAAAATTCTGCCCAAGAAACCGCAATCAGTGGCAAGCATAACATTTTTCTACAACTAGTCAAAGCTGGCGGGAAAACAGTAGAGCTAGCACTCTACACCGGAAGTAACTATAAACACAGTCTGTCTTGTGTTCAGGAGTGCAAAATAACGCAATTTTAGGTTTAAATCATGCAAATTGTGTGCAATCAAATCATGTATAAATGACGTCCTATGTTTGACTGTAAAACACTTCAGAAATGTGTTTGCGATGTGTGTTGATAAGTAGACTATTGATCAATATTGCAACTAAGCAAAAAGTGAAACAAATGAATATATTTTAATGGAAAAGAATATTTTATAGGGTCTATAAAAAAGAAATTTGTAGCATATCCTTTTCAGGACGTAGCTATCAACCCATCATTTGTTTGCTGTTGTGATTTTCTGGACGATATAAATACGTACAGTAGTTTTCCATTGCTTTTTGAACTTTCCGTATGCCGCATTGCCTGTGGCGGGGATCGAAAGCGGTTCCCTAGCCGTCAAAGACACACCCTCTACCACTTCGCCACAGAGCCTGAAATAGGGTCTATACCATTTTTAAATTTACACACAAAATTTCAATTTCAATCATGTTGAAGTTGGGCACAGCTAGTGATTCTTGACTCTTGATTAGGAACAAGCGTCACAGCAATGGGGGCATTCCCATATATGCTCTGCTTGCCGTTCCGTCAGCTATCTAAAAGTGTATAAGCTCAATGTCCCAGTCAGTTGCTCATTACGCGTTCTTCTGATATTTCCGGTGAGGAAGCACTTTCTCCCATCATCTCTAGTCACTCCCATTTCTACCATTCACTGAATATGTACATTGTCAGGTTCGACTTCCTCCTCGTCTTCACATAGGGTATCTATGATTGCTCTAATCAATTCAATCTTGTCTCTTCTTATCTCGGTGCCATTCACCAAAGCTTTACCAGCCAACACATAGGCTTTTTCGTTTCCCCTGACTCCAGAATGACCAGGACAGTAAATCAACGTAATGCTCTGCGCATTGTTGAGAAGAGTGAACCATTCAGTTCTGATCATACACTTTTCAAGCTTCTGCAGCATACTTTGAGAGTCCTATAGAATCACTGAGTCTGTTGGTGGTTGCGTCGCCAGTCAAGAGCCAAGTGAGAGCTGCTGTCACCGCTGATATTTTCTTTCTCATACTCGATCTTGTAGTGGGGTACGCAGCTGATTTCTCAGCTAATTTCTTGCCATTTTGGTAGGCCACGAAACCCCAACCACATCTGTTTGTTTCTTGCGTTATTGAGCCGTCTGTGTGAATTATTGTATCGTGTGGCTTCGAGTGCTGCAGTATGAGTTCTTGGATCATTTCCTCTGTTGGCAGCCCAGTCGCGGCACTCTCTTTCCATCTGTATCACCACTGTTGTCAATAATTTTCTCTTTGCCAAATGTCACCCATTCACAGCCTCTTCCCATTTCCTCCAGCTCACAAACTCTGAGTAGAGTATCTTCTGCTTCTGCCATCCAGGACTTTCCTCTCTTGATGCGCCTTCTCTTTTGTGCTGTCTAGAGATTGGTGTAAGAGGCGATGATCATTATTGGCGACCTTGAAGTATTCTTTAACCTGGGCTATTTTATGTCTTGATTTGATGATAAGTAGGTCTAGGAGAAACCTCATGGTCACAATATGTGTATCTCATGTGCATCCTAGGACATCTCTCATGGACTCATTTTGAACTCTCTCCCATCTATCCACCTGTGTTTGCGACAGTGTCAGTAAAACTAAACCATAGTCCAACACAAATAATACCACTGTGTGCATCATCTGAAAAAGTGTCCGCTGCGATATCTCTGCAGATGCCATGATTTTGACTGCACTGACACCCTTCCCAGCTTTCTGAATGATATCGTCCACATGTTTCGCGAAAGATAGAATTCTACCAAAAGTGATGCCTAGATATTTCATAATCTTCTCCGTCAAAGTTGATGTCCATGCAGGAGACTGCTGGTAATGTGTCTGTGACTATTTTGTTGTTCAGTGAGAACGAGACGATGTTTGCCTTGGTGGGATTGATGACTGCCTTGTAGTTAGTACACCAGAGCGACAAATTTTCAGCGTGTAACGTGCTCTAGCAGTAATTGTAGTAATAGTAGTAGTAGTAGTAGTAGTAGTAGTAATAGAAGTAGTAGTAGTAGTAGTAGTAATAGTAGCAGTAATAGTGGTAATAGTAGTAGTTGTAGTAATATTAGTAGTAGTAGTAATAGAGGTAGTAGTAGTAGTAGTAGTATTAATAGTAGTAATAACAATAGTAATAATAATATTAATAGTGATATTAGTAGTCAGAATATCTCAGAAACCGTTAGAATCGTATAGTGTTTCGGATTAAGCATCGATATATGCATCTTCGTTTTCTGTTCTTCTGTCTGCAGTGTAAATGAGTATATAGCAAACAACTACTTTATTTGTTGAGTGTCAGCACATAATTTTCTCTCTCTCCAACCGTTTCTTCCTCCCTCTTCTGATTCTCGCAAGTGTTTTAAACTGGGAATCGTGGCGAGTGACATGCCAGAACCATATCGACATTCCTATTTGAATTATTGATGTACGTGAAACTACATAAATCTTTATCACAAAATAAGCACCACCAGTGGACCTGGAGTACAGTAATGTTAACACATAAATATATGTAAAAACTCATTATATTTGCTAACATTATAGTAAAAAACTAACAACTTTGAATTCCTGGGTCTCCTTCCAATCCATATTAACCTCAAAGTACAGTGTGTTTTATCACTATTTTTAATTTTAAATTACTAGTATCTAACCTAACGGTTCACTACTATATTAAATCCGAACATCAATTTTGGAAAAGAAGAAATTGTGTTTCAAAGTTCAAAATCGTGATTATTTTTTCGATTTAAAACACCGGTTGCTGGATTTTATTTCATTATTAGTCAATTCTTCCTTCTGTAGTTACAGCAGTTCTATAGGAGCAACAGCTGGATAGAATTCGACTTCTTTAATTCACCTTCCTTGAATTTGTTCTTAACTTACTTTGAATTTTCTAAGATCGATTTATTTTATGTGAAACTTTTTTTGGTACTTACTTGGAACTTGATAACATAATGGTTAGTGCGTTGGATTATTAGCTCTGAGGTTTAGGGTAGCGGTACTCAAACTTGTGCCTTGATCAGATTTTGGAACATATTTTCTTCCATGTTTTCCTGAAATCATAGAAACTTGTCAACTTAATTCAGGGCTAATTATTGTCATAATTATCATATAACCAATTACACTTCAAGGTTGTTGAGGTGTCACTGAAGAAACATCAGTAACAAATAAATCCCATCTTGTCTTTGTATTAGTGCTGTGTTGAGTGTCGATAAATAAATCCTGTTAATACTTTGATATATATTATCGATCTATATTTTCCTTTGTTTTCCTCTTTTTCTCCTACTCTTAACTGTCTGATGCATGACAGTATTCGTAAGAGAATTTGTGTTTATTAGGTATTTATTATAAACTCATTAGGTGCCCAGCCACGAACGTTTGTCACGATTCGTCATTGTCACATATTTAAATATTTAATTATATACGAAATGACGTCATAGCACTCCGGGCAGCAATGCCTCTTTTAGAAGATGGTGAAGAGTATGTATGCTTATCGTTCCGGTTATGCGCTGATTTGCATGTGCCTATTTCGATCTCTCTCTCAACCTTCATTTCTTTCCCACTCTTGCTCGAAAATTTCATTTAGTCTATGTAAGACTCTTTCCTCCAGAGACTTTTCATTCTCCGATAGCCGATCCAGCATTCATATCAAAATCTCACCTTCATCCATATTCAAAGTGCCCACTAAATGTACTCGTGTAGCCAGGATGTCGGCTCGATTCGTTCCGAAAACTCCAGCATGACATCTACAGTAATTCCATACGAGTTCCTGAAAGACATATGTATCTATATATGTTGTCCATTCATTATGTTCTTATTTACCTGCAAGAGAATTTCTTTTGTTTCTTACATTTTACTAATCATTACACATCCTGTTTAATACCAACAGAATAATTTCTTGTCTCTGTCCCCTTTGCATATTTACAACCTGTTCTTCGTGATCCCCCAGTAATACTTCAAAGCTCTTGGAGGGATGGTCGGCGTCATATGACAGCTTTAAGGAGCGATAGTAATCAATTTGAAAATTAAAAAAAATGTTTACAGAGTGGCACCACTGCGAAACCGAAGAAACACAAATTCAATCTATTTTATAATCCTAGCTTTACAATATTATTTCAAACCAATTCAATCTCTCTTATTTTCATCGCTTCGTGACATTTCAAACCAGTTCAATCGTTGTTATTTTTGTTGCTTGTTAAAATTATTTCAAACCAGTTTAACATTTATAAACATACACATTTCGTTTTGACATTTTTATTGATACAGTTTATCATTTTATTTTTTAGTATGAGAACACGTCTGTGACTATTGAGAAACAGTGTGAGATCTCTATTTTATATCCGTTCTTTTAAATTCCATACATTTTTAGTGCAATATAACGTGTTGCTCTTCTTTTGGTATATCTGTATGCCGCTCAATATGCTTTCTGCTATATATATATATATATATATATATATATATATATATATATATATATATATATATATATATATATATATATATATATATATATATATGTACGATTCCTTGCCGAGTACTTCTTCCTGCCGATAAAGGAATTTCGAAAAGGAATTTCGGAGAGGAAATGGACGCAACCGAGTAAAATTCCGCCTATTAATATAGAGTACCTTGATTGTGTTGTTCGTATATTTGTGTGGTAATGTCTTCAATATGACACAGCTACGGCCCCCATGAGTTATGCGGTTATTATTTATTATATTTGATTCGTCTGTTTAATCTAGTTTTGCTTAAAACCCCTTGCTCGTATTGTTCGTTTTTCTCTCTGCATGTTTATCTCTAATTGCTACTGTGTATTGTATGTGATTGTGTTTATGAGTAAAAACCATCCTCGCTCTATATCAGTAAGAATCAAATTGGGACCTGGTTTATCTGTGATACAGGAAGCTGAAGTCAGGTGTGTTTGGTCGAATGACGCATATATCGTGTCATAACTGTAAACAAAGACTGAAGCCATTCTGTTCTCTGGAGCACTCTGTTGATCAGTAGGAGTTTGTCAACGAACACAGAAGAAGGGAAACATAATTTCTTCTAAAAATAAGTTCACTGTAAAGTATAATTCCTTATTTATAACACATACACATACACACGCACAACATATACCTACATATATATATATATATATATATATATATATATATATATATATATGTATATATAATGTATAAACGTATTCGGATATATACTAATCGTTAATAGACGATCACAGAAATCATGCAGTTTTGAAACCCCATTCTCCGCTCATACACTTGTTAAAATGACATGATTACTGTACCTTCAATCACTGGTACATTTTTATAGTTTACATCCTTTCACTGATGACACACAAACAAAACCAACGAATATGTCTATATCTGTAATTCTGTCTCCTGATTAAGACTATCTTTTGTAGCTCACACAGTGGCCCATATAACTTTGATTCCAGTGTTGATTCCTCTGGCCAATATCTCTGTCTCAGCATTTCATAATCAGAACACGGAGTACACAAGAGTGATAGGGACTAGGGACATATAGCTAGTACATGTGCATCAGGGTCAGCGAAACAGGACTGGCCAAGACCCCAGGACACTTCCACGCAGTGGATCTGAAAACAGTAGTACAGTAATGTATTCTGACGTACATGTTTCATTTATGAGTCCCGCATTTAATAACAAGTTTGAGATATATTTTGTGTATGTGTTACAACCGTTCGATTGATACGCCTGACTTGTCTGTTACTTTAATGCCCAACGTTCGATTGATACGGTTACTATGTTCGTTACTTTAACGTTTGACGTTCTGTTTATTAGGGATTTATCCATACGTTTAGGGAGGGTGGGTCTGAAAAAGTTTTAAAGCTATTGACAGAGAGAGAGAAATAAAAGGAGTGGGGGGGGGGGGGGGTTGACGTCAAGAATATTTTTAAAATACACTAATTAAATTGTTTCAAATTAAAGAAAAAATTGTCAGCAAAATTTTGAAATATCTGTAGCATTTTTTCGTATTTTTATAGCTGAAACATTTTTCTGCATAGTTAAACTGGAGGGAGGGTGGGGGGGGGGGGAGTGAATTCTTGATAAGGTGGAAAAGCTTGAAAAATTGACCCACACATTTTTTGACGTAATTAATGAATAGCCCCCCCCCCCCCCACCTATTCCCAATAACCTAATTCTTATCTAGGGAATGTCAATCTGGTTTACATAGATCAAGGTGTCTTGTAGTGCCAGGTCTATGATTATCTTTATGATTGCTTCACGTGACACTGACGTTAATAATACAGTTTACTCTTTCTGGATGTCTTCTATTTTATATTGATTTGTGCTTGTATTTCATATCTATTACCATTCCACATGACATTGACATCAATAGAAGAGTTTAACAAAAAAAGTACGGGGCACCAAAGGGAAAACATAGTATCAATATCGGGACTTGTGATATATGTCTTTGAAGACGACTAAGGAGGTTTGCAAGTAGATCTGGCTTTCAATCCCATAGTTCACAGTGACATACACTCCATGTTGTTTACGGCATAGTTGCGAAAGCTGTGATTTCTTATTTTGTGAGCTGCAGGTGCAGTAAATGTATTCAGTTTAAATAAGCTAGGCCAGGAAAAACTTGAAGGGCTGGATTTAATCTTCGGGTGGTGTGTTGTTCACCCGGTGAAAGACTCTGTGGAATGAAATAGTAAGTCATTTTCTTCACAATGTGTACTGCTATTCGCGGTAGCCTATTGACAGTGAGCTTGCTCACAGTGTGTCAGGTTCGAAACCAATCTGGAGTAACGAAAATCTCAATAGTGTTTATTCACCTGACACGAACGCTTCTCTAGCCGACCCAGCTGTAAATGGGTACCTGACGCACGGAATCGGGGAGGTAAAGTCACCAAGAAAGGGAACTGCTATCCCACCGAATAGCTGTTAATGCCTACTACATCGGGAGTTATCGTCATCCCCGAGGGCAGGTTCTGCCCCTGGATCTACCTACCTACTACAATACTTATAAATTGCAATCTAAATTATGACAAAAAGAAAATTGTAGCCTGGGTATATCCTAGTTTATTAAGAACACCTGCAAAAATCAATTCTACTAAACTTGATACCAAAATGTATTAACAGATTTTTAAATGCATTTTACGATGCATTTAAACAGCCAAATATTATATATTTCACTCTTTATTTACGTGTATTTACAAGAAGTACTTCTTTCTTTATGATTAGTCATAATATATGGGTTCTTGTTTTTGGATCTATGACGGAATATAGTCAAATATGCTTCTAGTCACGTCAGGACAAAAGCATTACAAAACACTAGATATATGGTGAGCTCCTCATAAGAAAACTACTGGCTGATTGACAGAAAATACTCTTCAAGGACTCTCCAAAAAACTTCAACATAGATGCCACATTCTGGGAGACTGTAGCACATATTCGCCCAGTGAGGAGCAGAAATACCAGCAAAGGTGCTTGTATCATCGAGAATAATCACATCTCAGAGGCACAGAGAGATCGTGCTGTCTCAAGATACAGAACAACAAACACACATACACTAGAATTCTAATCATACTTGTGGAATTGTGACAGGGGATTTTATGCCATGATTAGACGTTTTAGTTATATCCGTACACACCAAAGTTATGCATTAACACAAGTGTGAAACTGTTGTCATCATCTCCGCACACAATCAGGGATCTACTGGTCCGGAGTCACCTCCAGCCTGACGTTCCTAATCAAATGCTACACCTGTGCCTATGTCACCCAGATCCGGTCTGTCACATTCCCTAAATCCACCTTCACCATTGAGGAGAGCTTCACATGTGTGTCCCGCAACGTCATCTACGCCATTATATGCAAGCGTTGCGCCATGACATATAAAGGTGAAACTGGAAGGAGGCTGGCATAGTGATTCTGCGAACATCTGTACAGCATAAAAAACCATTCGGGTTTGCCTGTTGACGTCCATTTTAATGGCACGGGCCTTCGGGGTGCCCAGGACATTCAGGTTACTGCCATTAAGTCGTGCTTCTCTGATGACCGGGCTCGTCTGGCGCTTGAGAACCGCTACATTTATCAATATGGCACTCTGAAAACGGACGGCATTAATTAGTGTCTGTCTCTTGTATGACTTTCGTCTTTCCATAGTTTCAGTTTGTTTTGTGCCACATGTTTGTTGATGAATTTCGTCTTTCCATAGTTTATGTTTGTTTCGTGCTACATGTTTGTTTAAATTTAGTCTATCCATAGTTTTTGTTTGTTTCGTGTCACATGTTTGTTGTCATTTTTGTATTTTCCTTGTCCGGTGTCATTTCACCTCTTCCGGTCAATCCAGACTACCCATACCTATGTGACGGTCGACATTATTACTGTTCGCTTTCTATTATATGTTTTAAGTTTATTGTCTATCTTGACAAAGGCCTTTTGGTCAAAACGTTGACTTGTGTGTGTTATCTAGTGTTAGCAAAACTAAGTTACATTTTCCCTGGATCTCCGCACACACCAAAGTTATGCATTAGCACAAGTCTGAAACTGTTATCATCGCCTGCAATGGACGGTTATTGTTACTAAATATTCTATTGGTTCTATGTGTGACTATAGTCAAGTATGCTTCTAATTACCTCAGTAATAAATATGTTAGTGAAAGTGTGGCAGATTATAATAAAGCTCTATTTTTGACACTAAAACAATGATTATCATAATAACACTTCGAGGATTTATGAGAACTTATATTTCTCGTCACTTCTTAAATGTATCACTGGTTATGATATAAAATTAGTATGATATTGTCACTTCTTAGATGTGTTACTGGTTATGATATTAAATTAATATGATATTGTCACTTCTTAGATGCATTACGTCGTATAATATAAAACTAGTATGATTCTCGTCACTTATTAGATGCGTCACTGGTTATGATATACACTAGTATGACTCTCGTCACTTCAATAATATATATTCTACTAAATATATAACACGTAGATACAGTGTAATGTTAAATTTCCTTTCTTTTTACGGTCGTTACTCACCGTATAATATTGCGTGTCTTATATATGTTCGTTTGTATTTGTTATTCGCTCTGATGGCAGCTTTTTATTCAATACGTCGTCAGTCCCTGTATTTCATTGCTAGTATGCTGTTTTTGCTATCGGTAATATTATTATGTTAGATTAGATAATGCTCTCTCACAAAACTACTCATCGAAGTTGTACGTGGATTATGGCAGATCGACCAGATTGTACTTGCTTAAAGATTGGTTCTATTAGTAACTGTCAACTGCCAAATACTCCATTTTTCCCGCTAATGAGTTGCAGGGTGGGATTTCTAGGCTCAGTTTGTTCTGCATAATATTGAACATTGTTCAATATCTACGTCCTATTCATTGTATGCTTTAATTACAATTTTTATAAATATTATTATTATTATAATATTTAATTTACCTAGTTCAGTTCATATCACCATTTTCTATGTGTCACCGCAGCACCAATTCATTTCCAAACTGCTATTCCTGAAACTGAATAATGATTTTTACTTGAAATGTTAAACACACCTATTTTTCTGTCTTGTCTTCAGTGGAACAATGATGGGAGATGAAGATATTGAAAGGTAAGAAGTAACAATTATGGGAGATGACGGCATTCAAAGGTAAGAAGTAATAATTATGGGATATGCCGATTCTAAGAAGGGAAGAACTAACAATGATGTTAAATTAGCAGTAGCAGCACAGAATAAACAATAATGAGAGATTAAATTGAAACGTAATTTATAATGCAATGTTGAAAGAATCATTTTACATATTCATGAAATTAATCGCGTAAATGACAGAACCAAACTATATTCTTTGTAGTTTTCTCACTGGGTTGCATTAGGCAATTAAAAAAATACGTAACACATTCTATTCATTAAAATATGCATACACTATATTTTATATTTTAATTTCTGTTATATCTTTATATATTGAGTATGTTTGCTAGTTTATGGTCTGGGTAGAATATGTATATTTGTCTTTCTCTCTCTCTCTCTTTCTCTGTCTCTTTCATTCACCCGTGTGGTAATATGGATCTGAATTTATATAGTACGTTTAATTAGCTTTGCCCAACGTAAAAATGACGTATCTCAGCAAATATATAGCACATATAATTGAAATTATGTGTGTGAATTTGAAATGGTATAAACCATATGATTTAATTTGTTTAATCCAAATGCTATCATTAGTTTCAATTTTCATTTATTTGCAATATATATCAAAAATCTACTTTTCAGCATCTATCTCACACACATTTTTAAGATGTTTACAGTCATGTATAAAACATCATCCCTCCATTTACACTAAGTTGGTTTATCATACAATTAGCATGATTTAAGCGTGAAATTGCACTAGGTTTTACTCTTGAACACAAGACAGACTGTGTTTAAAGATGTATTCGGTGTAATGTCTGAAGTGGTATAATTTCTTATCTCGAATTACAATAATTAGTATGCTGAAAAAGATCGAAGGAATTAATTCGTTTATAAAAACTGAACATAATGTGCAAATATAAAGTATATATTTATTGGGTGTAACCAAAAGAACATCACTTATAAAAATGGGATTAATACGTTACACCGTTAATAAAATTACATTTGTTTGAGGGAAAAGCTAGTGAAACGCGCTATATTTAAGTATGAAAATGATGTGTCCACAGTCTTCTTTCCAAGTATGTCGTAGGAGCCGACAAAGGAAAGTTAGGATACGCTGACAACCTTTCACCTGTGAAGAATTCATTCATCACTGTATGACTTGTCTCGATTTCTTATTTTTGTTTTCTGTTGCATGGATTATGAAGTGATGCAGACAAGCGGACATTACACCTTTGTCCTCTTGTAGCAGACTATAAGGTGGCTAGGAATTCTAGGTGTAGCATTGCAAGAATGGATCAACAGATCTGACAGAAGAATGATGATCTAGTTCAACCAGAAATGTATGCTGTTTCTTCGTGCCTCTTTTCGAGGACTGAACATGCATCCATAATTCTTTCTCCTGTCCCCTCCACTCCACAATATAACCATGCTTTTGAGAAATGAAGCCTTAAACAAGTTCAGGTGTCTCTTTGGTTATTCAACTAAAGAGGATCTGTGCTTTTGTCAGAAAACCTACGGCCTGTCCAGGGATACATGTTCACAGCCAAACGGATTATTTAGTAATAACCATTCCTCTTTTGTTTCTCGCTCACTCTCTATCTCAATGCAGGATTTTCATAGGCTGCTTTTCTCCCTCTACTCTCGACTGTTCCTCGCAAAACTGTTTTAGACAGTGTGTCGTGTCTCGTTATATGCTCACACTAAACATGCTTTTCAATCGTTTCATCACTGCCAAAAGTGGTTCTTGAGGCTTTAGTTTGTTTGCTGCCGGACGAAAATGTTAATTTTTTTCTCTATGTAACACATTTTTATCAAATGCCTATAATACTTATATTCAAAACGTACACATAAAAACTACAAATACAATCGATTAAAGCAAAGGTTATACATACTGATTCATCCTTCAACACACCCAAGTCACAGAGTTTCTATAAGCAATACACAAGTTAGCCGTCTTATCATAATTTGTCTACACCTACATAACCATTGGTGCTCCTTTCTCCATTTTGATTCTATCTACAATTACACAATGACCAACAGTTCCAGTTCTCTTTTTTGCTGACAAACATTTTTCTAAGTTCACGAAGTAATTTTAGTATTTTTTTAAATCATAGTCGAGCCACTGAACATGCAGACATGAGATACCTTCTTCATACTTATTCAACAAACATTCTAATATGATGTCAACAAGACTGAAAAATGTCATATAGTGTATAATGAAACCTTCTGTGAACTTATATAAAAAAACCATTTGAATATGATGTCAACGAGGCGGAAAATGTTGTATTATATACTGTCAATAATATAAGCCTGCCTACAGAAAACATGTGAATTGACGTAACGCATTTCATCTACATTGTTTCCTTAAAATCATGAAAATTAAATGACACTATACAATCGCGAATATTGAAGTACTAAATCGGGGTCAGTTATTATCTTCCATTCAAAAATTTAATAAAAATAGAGCCGCCCAATAGCACGTACACGTGAACAAATGTTAATAGGTCGATTAAGCCTCAATAAAACATTTCTTTTTAGATAAATTGATTTGGAAACACTGGCCGATGATCGTGGAAACAAACTCTATGTACAGAGGCGGAGTCGTTTGGGGGAAAATTGATAATGGATAACTGAAAAGAAAGACGCAAACTGAAATATTTGCATGGATGTGATTTGGTTGAATAGAATGTTCAGTCATGATAGGTGCTGCTCAAGTAGTTACTTATTTTGTTAACTAATCATCTAGAAGACAGAAACATGCATTATATAACAGACACACTCACACACATATCTATGTTACACATAGCTTAGTGCCACAATCGATGTAGGTATTGTGATGATTATTTAAATAAGAAACAGTTTGTAAAAGAGATTTATGATTGATACTGTTACTTAGTATAATCACAAAGAAGATTTGATTAATGTTTCTCATGTGACGATAGAAGAGATTACAAAAACTGTTGGACCAATGTCTGTGGATAAATATATTGAATAACTGACTGAGATAGTTCGACCTCTTAAGGAGGATGAACCTAGATTGGCTAGCAAGAGCATACAATGAGAATGGAAAAGCCAAGAGGCAGAGGAAAACCAGAAAGATGGTGAATTAAATGAGTTACCAACATTCTGAGACATCATTAAATGAGTTACCAACATTCTGAGACATCACAATATTACTGTAAAATAAATCATGTAAACATGTCATAGTCAGGAAACTGATGGTCATTAAATCCTGCAACGCCCAACAACAAACACAGAGTAAATGCAGTACATAAATATGTATATCTGATGTTATCAAATTTTAATGTCTTTTATTGTCTAACATATTCCTTATGAAACATTTACTTTCACTGCATGTAGATATTAAGAGATAAGAAATCAAGCCATCAATTATCACACTAATTTATCTTAAAATCTGTGTTGTTTCTATGACAGCAATGAAACACAAGACAACAGGACTAAATTTCAGCTCTCTAAACTTCTGTTGACAAAGAAAGTAGCAGAGGCATTCATGTTCAAGTTAGTTGTTGTGTTCTCGCAGTAAAACAATTCGTGTATGCATTTTCTTGATTTGATTCTTTATGCGTTAATATATTATGCTGTTTGTTTACAAGCTACCTGAGATTGCAGCTGTGCTAATATTTCATATCAGATTTTGGTAATATTACGATTCCAGCATCAAACACAATGCTATTTAAGAATATATGTGTAAAGAAATTGTAGGTGTTAAAATTATATCATTAAAGTAAGAATAATTTAATTATTATTTAGAGAAAGTAAAACAACCAATATTCACACTATTCAAGAACTGCACATAATAGCTTTGAATAAACAGAGTTGGAGAGATTTGACCTCTGTCCTATGCACTAACTTCAGCGCAAAAGGAAAATGAATTAATGAATGAATTTTATTATTACATTCCATAAAACATCGAATATAATCGGGCTATTCGGGAAAATAAAACTTATTCACTGTACCCCCGTTCTGAAGACTGCATTCTGATGTAAAACTAGTAGCACCATTACCTTGTTATCAGAGAGATTCAGCGGGAGTTGTATTAAATGAAATGATACCTTGTGAAGACCTTACTTGAAAGTAGAGTCTATTGGCGAAGATAAAGAGGTAGGCAAAGATACAAGAGGGATATAATCAGAATTGGAAGGATATAGTATAGAGCAGAGTGCACTAACAAAACAAGACAGAGTTGTTGAAGGCCCTTTGCTGTCAAATTTCCTTGCGGGGCACTTGATGATGCTAATGATATTCAAGGTTTTGTGCTGTTGGGGAGGGGGAGCCAGAAATGTACTGCACAGAACTGGGGAAGAAAAGAACATAATTGGGTGGGGAAGAAGAGAACAGAACTGGGGAAGAAGAGACTAGTTACAGAGATTTCCAATGGTTGAGCTTGTTATAAGGCATAGTGACTCAGAACGGACAACCTTTTGCTTTAAACATTTGGTTACATGCCTGGAGTTCGGCACAACAAACAAGCAGCGAATAGCAGGGAATGAGAACAGAAAATGGTATCGTGTCTGCAATAACTTGAATCACTGCATAAAAACATACATATATTTCAGGTAGCGTGACAGTTTCTGGCTCTGGCCCTAGTTGGGTATACCTTCCAGGTAGTATAAGAGTTTCTGGCTCTGGCCCTAGGTGGGTATACCTTCCAGGTAGTGTGAGACTTTCTGGCTCTGGCCCTAGGTGGTTATACCTTCCAGGTAGTGCGAGAATTTCTGGCTCTGGCCCTAGGTGGTAATACCTCCCAGGTAGTGTGAGAATTTCTGGCTCTGGCCCTAGGTGGTTATACCTTCCAGGTAGAGTGAGAATTTATGGCTCTGGCCCTAGGTGGTTATTTCTTCCAGGTTGTGTTACAATTACTGGCTATGGCCCTAGGTGGTTATACCTTCCAGGTAGTGTGACAATTTCTGGCTCTGGCCCTAGGTGGTTAAAAGGTTCAAACACTTCCGCTAATGTGGGTCAAAAAGCATCACCTAATTAGCAACCAATCAGACAACCATCGAACCAACCCACCAGCCAACCAATCGATAAGAGATGATAAGAGATAGTAAGACTATGGTTCAGTTGATTACCGCGATGCCTACGAAACCAGACTCAGAACTGACTAACCTAGTCATAACGGTGAATAGACTTCTCCGGGGATTTACAAACGTGCGTCGTCCATAATATTTATTGATTTTACAAACCCCAAAGCCTATTTTTTCCCCGTATTTCTAATTTACTTAAAATAGATATATAAATGGGACGACTTACAGCGGTAATTTGAATGTAGAGACAGAGCATACGACGACAGAATAAGCAGAGAGGTGAATTGTCAATATAGCTGATGTACGGGATGTGAGGAGAGAAGATGAAGATGTGATTATAAAAAAAAAGAAGAATAAAAACAGCAACAAAATTTATTTACTATGTTTCTCAAGAATTGTGAACGGAATTTATAAATCATGATAAATACTTTCATTTTATCTCATTATGTTGAATGTGGTAGTAGTGTTACTCTTATATTATTTTGACTATAGTAAAAGTAGTACTCTTATATTATGCTAAATGTGGTAGTATTAGTACAGCTTATATTATGTTAAATGTGGTAGTAGTAGTATTACTTTTATATTATGTTAAATGTGGTAGTTGTAGTAGTAGTAGTACTCTTATATTATGTTAAATGTGGTAGTAGTAGTATTACTTTTATATTATGTTAAATGTGGTAGTAGTAGTATTACTCGTATATTATGTTAAATGTAGTAGTAGTAGTATTACTCGTAGTTTATCATTTCCAGGATATCATTTCCTTGATATCCTGTCATGAATGTAGAAATGCAGCACAAAAATGTAAAACAATTGTGAGACGTAGAAAACATGGCAGTTGGACAATTTTGTAGATGAGGGGGTGGGGCGGAAGTTCAATCCTAAGGCCCCCACCTCCCCCGTTCGCCCTCCCCCCCCTCCAAAAAGGAAAACTGAAATTGACAATTTCTAGGAAACAAGAAAAAGCCATTTATCCCCCCCTCCCCACCCTTTTAAAATTGATTTCTCAAAATAAGTTCAACTAGACCCCACGATAACAAAATTAATTATTTTGCAGTTATTTTTCCCCTTCCTACCCCGTTACCGAAAACATATCTACAGCTCTGTGTATATGAATTGGGGAAAAACGTGGAGAGAAGAAAACAAAAAGAAGTAGCTTTTTAATGGACTTGCCTCATATCCCAAGGCTTAAACACGCACCATCGATGAAGCGGAGAAGAGAATTATTAACTGTAAATTATGGTTGATGTTGTTGTCTTGTGAAATGAAATAACGGTCAATATTTTATCAACGAGAGCAACTGATGAAATGTAAACATTCATTACTTTTGGAGTAAATTTATTAAATGGTCAACTGATTATAACGTGGAATAATTAAAGCAACATATGATCTTCTTTTTTTGGCCACTTCATGAGACAGGCATGTTTAGAGAACATAGTCACAACAGGCAAAATTGAAGGTAACAGAGACAGAGATCGACAATGTGAGAAAATATTAGACAGTTTGACAGCCTGGCACGGATGGGAAACAACAACGACTTTGATACATAATACTGTGGACAGAGAGCTGTGGAGAGTCATGACCGCCTACGCCAGCCGACATGGCACCTGATGATGATGATGGTCGACTTATAATTTGGATCATATAATTATAACGTGAATGATTACGATAACAAATAGTCGTCTGTTTATAATGTGAATACTTGTGGCATCAAATGATCGACTGATCATGTGGACGATAAGATGAGAATAATTTAGATGATTACGATAATAAATTACCGGCTGATTATATCACGGTGGATGATTATGATAAACTATCGACTGAGTATAAAGTTGATGTTTATGATAGGAAATGATTGACAGAGCATAACATTGATGTTTGCGATAGCAATAATCGAAATATTATATTGGCGACTTTTATGATAACAAATACTATGATAAAAATGTTATGATAACAAAGACTATAGTAAAGATAACTATGATGATTATAATCTACAGATAATAGATGGGATTATTATTTTAACAAATGATGGAATGTATAATGTGGATGATTATGATAAACTAGGGTACAGTTAAATTGTGGTTGTTGTTAATGGATAAAGTCGACGTGCTGAAACTGCTTCAAGAGCACATGATGGATTTACAAACGGCAATTGATGATGCATCTATGTTGAGATTTAGAAAATTTGTTATAAAGTGTATTAGAGGTAGAAGTTGACGACTGAAGGGCAAAATTAAAAAGTTTCAACTAATGAGCCATAGGAACAATCAACATTCATACACTTGGTCTAATATTAAGGATGACCGAACACCTATGAGTTTGTGCAGAGAACAATGCTGTTGGTTCATAACCATAACTATACATATCGTTTAAAATTTCAATATAAAGTGCGTAATTGTATTTGTTGAAGTAGATTTAAACATTAGATTCTAGAACAATACATAAGATTAACACCACTGAAATGAAATGTGTGAGACGTATGATTGGAGTTAGCTTGAGAGACAAAATCAGGAATGAAGCACTAAGGAAACAATTAGGGATCAAGCCAACAATAGAATACATACAGAAACAACAAGTTAAATGGTACGGCCACATAACCAGACAGAAAGAGCAAAGTATTATCCAAAAAACACTTGACAAACGATACGAAAACAGGAGACATATTGGACGCCCTCGTAAAAGGTGGATAGATAGTGTATTAGAGACACTCGGAAATATAACAGCAGAGGAGGCAAATAGAAGGGCAAAAGACCGTACACTCACTCTCCCCTCAACACCGAAAGGTACATGAGGACAGAAAGAAGAAGAAGTAGATAAGAAAAGTATATAGCAATATAAAAGCAACACTACATATATAACTCTCTTGTGATGATACGACAAAGAACGATGTCACAGAAAAGTTTATACAGATATGCCAAGAAATATCTATATAAAATTCGTGAGCTAATATTACACCATTGTACTAAATGCCTTATACCAGTTAGTGAGCTAACGTTACATTGTGTACTGTGTCTTTTTCCAGTTCGTGAGCTATCATTAAATTATATACTTTGTCTTATACCTGTTAGTGAGATAGCTCTACATCATTGTGTGTCATGTGACGTATTCCTTCCAGAACGTTGTCTTCCCAATGAACTCTCTGAACCTATCTCTGTCTTGGGCGATGTGGTTTGCATTTTCTAGCGATGTATTCATGTTATCTTTAATGTCGTCAGTCCATCGTCTTCTTGGACTGCCCTTTCTCCTCTCGCAGGTACTCTTCCCTCCATTATGTGTCTCTCTAAACAGTTGTGTCTCTTTATATGACCAAACAGGCGTAGTTTTCTTTTTGTTATTGTGTTTAGTAACCAACTCTCTGGAATATTCAGTGTGTTTATAATGTCTGAGTTTCTGATTTTATCCTTCCATGATATTCTAAGTATCTTCCTATAGCATTTCAGCTCGAAGGCGTTGATCTTCTTTGCCGCTGTTTTACTTAGGGTCCATGTTTCACAGCCGTATGTTGCAACCGGAAAAATAAAAGTTCGTAGCATTGGCACTTTCGTTTCTATTTTGTTGTTTTTCCATATGTTTTTCAGCCGTGTTATTTTGCAATATGCCATTGCCAATCTCTTCCTTATTTCTGCCATGCAGTCTCATGCACCGTTGATGTTTGCTCCTAGGAATTCAAATTTATCCACACATTCTATCTCGGTATTGTCTATTCTGATTTTTGGTTGTTGTGTTGTTATATCTGTTGACATGATGTTTGTTTTTTGCGTGTTTAAATATAACTTTTGTGCTTCGCTATATTTCTTTGTGTTCTTGATTAGTTGTTCCAATCCCTTTATATCATTTGAAAGAAGCACTGTGTCGTCTGCGTAGCGCAGTTCCGGGATTAGGAACCACCGATGTTTAAAGCGTGGTAGTCAGTGTTGTGTATGTCTTGTCTCACGTTTCTCATTACATCATTGTACTGTGTATTATATCAGTTCATGAGCTAACATTAAATCACGTGCTGTGTCTTATAAAACGTTATTCTCAACTATTTATAGCCATTGACCTCATCTTAGGGAAACGTTTTCAACCTTGGAGTGCATTAAAGCCTAGATATTTAACCGTCATAGCATGATCATGGCACTCCGGACTAGTCCATACGTGCCCCGATCCCTTATTCAGTATGTCCTTCCGTATGTGGTAACTGACTTCATAGTGACGATCAAGTTATTGAACAGCTATGAATAGGCTCGGCAGAGAATATGTAGGGTATTTAGGGCATATATAGGGCATTTATGCTAATAGCCAATGTGAAGTAAGAACAAATGCAGGAGTGTCCAAATTCAATCAGGATTTCGCCAGTGGTGTGTCCTATCCCTTTACTTTTTATAACATATATCGACCACATCTGTAAAATAACAAGTACCAACGAAAGGGATAACATAAAAGACAAATTGAACGAACTACTGTTTGCAGACAACCAAGTACTAATAGCGACATCAGAAGAACAATTGCAAGAATATATGAACAGACTCCACACAACATGTGAAAAATTCAACATGAAGATTAATATTGAAAAGACTGAAATAATGGCAATAGCAAAGAAAGAAAGAAATATCACTATCACCATCGATGATAAACACAAACAGGTAAATGAGTTCACTTACTTAGGAAGCATTATATCGAGTGAAGGGAACATCAGTAAAGAGATACAAAATAGATGCAACAAAACATACCAGATCCTAGGACAGATGACACATATTTACAAGAACAAAAATGTAAACATAGACAGCAAAGTTGCATTATTCAAGACTATTATTAGTCCATCACTGTGCGTTACCAGTACCAAACCTAGATAATGACAGATCAAGACAAAAGAAAATAGTGACAGCAGAAATGACATGTCTACGAAGAATACTCGAAGTGTCATTAAGAGATATAATTAGAAACGATAACATCAGACAGATAACCAAAACAATACCAGTATTGGAACACATCAAAAGACAACAGATCAAGTGGTTTTCACACGCTTCCAGACTACCATCAGAGAGCATGCCACAAATGGTCATGGCACATAGACATAACGGATGTAAAGCCAGAGGCAGACCATGTAAAAGAAGGATAACAAAATCAAGGAAGCCACAGGAACAAGCCTACACACAGCACACAAGAAGGCTATCATCAGAGAACTCTTCTCCCCCTGACGCCGCAAGACAAAAAGGGCCACATGGTATATATAGATAGTTAGTTAGTTAGGTAGATTGACAGACAGACAGACAGGAGGGAAGGAGGCAGACAGGCAGGCAGACAGACAGGCAGGCAGGCCGGAAGGCCGGCCGACTGACCGACCGACCGACCGACCGATCGACCGACCAACCGACCGACCGACCGACCGACCGATCGACAGACAGACAGACAGACAGACAGACAGACAGACAGACAGATAGATAGATAGATAGATAGATAGATAGATAGATAGATAGATAGATAGATAGATAGATAGATAGATAGATAGATAGATAGATAGATAGAATATGTAGATTATTGCAGTGGGAAAGTCGATCTAAAAACTATACTCGATCTAAAAACTATACAATTAACTGACAAAACTGATGATGATGATTCATTTATTTACTCTAATGATTCTAATTTTGAAAGGTATAACATTAATCTGGAGATTCGCTGCCATTTAAAAAAAAATATATATTGTTATTGAACATTGATACATTCTAAACAAAATATGTGTGACCTCTAGGTCAGATGTGAACAATGACGACGATGATGACATCACTCCCTCCGTCACCGATGCCCCTAGCAGTACCTCATGGGGTGCAAGGTTATTAAAAGGGAACCAGAACATTCAACAAACCGATGGTACCAAGTAAGCATTTGAACTAGTTATATATTTACGGTTATGAATGTTGTGTGGCGTATGGCTGAGAGGTTAGTTCGTTGGTCTCACACTGGTGAGGTCTACAGTTTGAACACTGGTAAGGACTGAGATTTTTTTCCTGTCAGGTGGGTAAATTAAAAACATAACTCTGTACATAAGTGGTGACAGAATGAGAATGCGGCCTTTATCACGCAGCTACATATTCCTCCCTACAATTCCTTAAAGGGAAACATGCAGTATTTGACAGTTTTTTAAATATATGTAGTGTCTATCACTATGTGGTCAATGGTACTTACGTAGAACACACGTTTTATCGGAGTTTTACGATGACTCACAGGCTATAGAAATATGATGTGCTGATACTTACAAATAACAGTAGAAACATTTTCAACGTTTCAACCTTAATGTTCTTTTCAGGAAAAAAACAACAAAATAAACTGTGAACAAATAACAAAAATAATATAAAAACATTAAAAACAGCATGTGTGTGTGTGTGTCATTGTAAAAAAATATCGATTGAACTTGTGTTTTTCGTAAGCACAACTGTATACATATTTACAGCAGTATTACATATTATCGTCTGCCTTAAATAAATAGGTGAGTCTCGAACCAATCCATTCCGCTCTCATGACTACTCTCTGTTAATTTGCAGAAGTTAAAAAAATTACCCAATAGAGAAAGATGAATGCGTATGTGTATTGAATGTAAGATGAATGTGCATGTGAATTAAATGTAAGATGAATGTGAACAGGATGAAATAACAATAACTTTAATATTATGTATATCTGTTTATTTCAATTTGTTCATATGTAGAATGTTAGAATAGTTGCGGAGTGTATCCATAAACTTCAAGGTATACATAACGACATGAACAATCTTATAAACCGTCACAATAAGAGTAAATTGTTTAAAATTAAGGCTGGACTTTATGTACAATATTTGCCAAAGTCTACTCCAGTATAGTCATGAGTGCGTATCTCACATAGCTTCACTCCTCTTGATTGACGCCACGGATTATTGGTCTATTTAACTATACCTTGTGTCGTCAGCCACAGAAAATTACGCAAAAGTTTGATATATCAAGATAAGTGACGCTGTAAGCGCGGGGACAACTATCCCGTAGAAGGACTTGTTGTCTAGCTTATACTAGCGAGAGTTGCGTCAATTCCATACCTTTCACTCGAAGGGGTTTGTTCTGGCACAGACCTTAAGGGGCTGTCAACTTCAGGTAGGTCTGTAAGTTGTCTACGGAGTCGTTTAGCTTGGTGGATAAAGCTGTTTCTTATTAGTCGTCCCATTGCTATTTAGGGATGTATTTGAATTCTTTCCCTTCATTTGATGATTTGGCATACACTGAAATATTTCTGCTTGTATTAGTACTTTTTTGTCTCTGCGTTCGCCAAGTGTTTGCATTCGCCCAATTCTCTGCATCTCTAGTATGGGTGATGATTTCATTGCTCACAACATTATCCTAAGCGCCTGGTTTTATACTTTATCTAGACGTTGTAGTGTGGTGTTTGATGCAGGACACCACGCAGCTGAACTATATCCAGGTGTGGTCTTATACTTTGCTGGTAAACTTTCGGAGTATATTCCCACTGGGTTCCCATGTGGTTTCACTTAGTTTTCTCAGGATATAATTTTGATGTATTTCTAAAGCTTTTATCGAGATGTTTGTGGTGCATCACGTAGGCAAGGAGACTAGAATAAAGATATTTCAGTTCAATATACATAATCTATTAAGAAGATTTGTAGGTAACACCATATTGGATCATGTCATAATTTCCATTTGAAATTATGCAGAGAAGAACTACCTAAAGAACTGAATTGAGGTTATATGAATCTGAAATTATTGATATTGCCGCCTGGGTCCGAAAGACAAGCAAATAATAGCAACATTGCGAACTGCCATGCATGTCGTAAGAGGCCACTAAGAAAATTTGGGGTGAACTTGGCTATCCCGTTCCAGAGATGGTAATGTGACTCAGAAAGCCTGATGGAGTTTGATATGTCAGGTAGAAATGCGCAGCTTTTGCAACCAAGCTGTAAATAATGACACACATCATTTAATTCGCCGGGCTGCATTCTGGTAATTAGTAGACGTTTGTGAGCGAATTCAGATGAAGAAGAATGTCCTATAAGAAAGTCAATGGCAACAATAATAAACAACGCACGGACATTTTGTAATAAAGTTAAAGTTCTGTATTTATACTCCTTCATAAAGCTATATCAAGGAATTTATATACACCAATATACAAAAGAAAACGTGTTCTTACCGTATACTAAATAGGTTTTCATGTACTTCATAAATCAATGTCGTATCGTGTTCTACAAACACCTTGATACTCATCATCATGTGTACCCCAATACACACTCAACTGTACCGTCCCTATTTATAATATTGACTTTAATCAGTAAATTATTATTCAGTATTGAAGTAATCATCATCATCATCATCAAGTGCCGTCTCCGCCACGAAGGTTGGCTGCAACTTATCTCCAACATCTCCTGTCTCTTGTCTTGGTGGTGCACTCTGCTAGACTGTAACCTGTCCATCGTGTAATGTTACTCTCCTACTTGTGTCTCTGCCTACCTCTTGCTCGCTTCCCTTTGACTTTACCCTCAAGTAAGGTCTTCAATAGGGTGTCATGTCTTTTAATGTGTCCAAAGTATTTTATGTGCCTGATCTTTATTTCTCTTAGTAGTTCTTTCTTCATATTAAGTGTCTTTAGCACCTCTTTATTTATTTTCTTCTCTTTCCGTGATGTTCTCCCCTATTCTTCTATATACCCACATCTCAAAGGCATCAATTTTGACTTCTAATTGTTTATTTAGTGTCCATGTTGATTGAAGTAATCAGCGTGTTTCAAACAAGCACATTTTGAAGCTGTGTTATCGGCAATTTCCATGTTGATGTGTCCATGAATTGTTTTATATTTGTTTCTAGTGATAACAATAGTGGTAGCGCCAGTCGTCAAAGTGAGTTCAGTATTGAGACAGACTTACAGGCGGACAAGGATATCCTACTTGGTATGTAGTTACCTGTTATTTTCGTTGTTTCGGCTTTGATAGTGGTAGTACTTGTAGAAGGAAAGGTAGTGGTGGCAGTAGTAATAATAGAGGTAGTAACTAGCATTACTAGTGTTGGTGCGGTAGTAGTAGCATTACTGGTAGTGATAGTAGTAATAACAGCAATAGTAGTAGCATTATTGGTAGTGATAGTAGTAATAACAGCAATAGTAGTAGCATTATTGGTAGTGAT